>CM060873.1:24070091-24508413 GCA_030737845.1 Acorus calamus
ATATATATATATTATATATATATATAGTCGAGTGATTAGGTGCGGCAGCCGTCCGATCGCGGGTCTATCGCATCCAACGGTCGACGTGAATCGCACCCGACCGTCCGATGCGATGGACCCGTGATCGACGGCCCATGAGCGCTGCCGCACCGTGCGGCCGCCGCACCTAATCATCCCTATATATATATATATATATATATATTGAAGAACGGTGCTCTCTTAGATTTAATCCCCTGATCTCTTTTTACAGGGGATGCTTGTCAACTTAACAAAAACTTAGTTCTATATTATATTACTCATCAAAAACTTAATTTGAATGGCATACATGATCCACTTGAAACCAAATATGACTCACAGCTCCGTCATGACTGATTAGGGTGGATGTGATATCAAGGGAATCATAGCATCCAATGCAGCCCGTCGCGTATTCACTGATTTTATTGTTTAGTCTTGTTTTCTTACAATGTAACAGGACAATATACACTGTGATAATGCAATGCATAAGCGATTGGGGATTATTTTTGGATGAGGACAATATACACTGTGATAATGCAATGCATAAGCGATTGGGGATTATTTTTGGATTGTAGATAAGAAAAGATTGTAAACTGGATTGAGTCCATAAGCACACTTAAAATTTGCCTTTGTATCAAGCTGATTCGGAGAGCTACTCCATACTTGTTGTGAACTTCACTTAATTTTTGGAAGTAAGAAATTATCACTTCAAGATGATTGCATCTTGGGAATTTCTCCAATCCCTTAAAAATGTTAATGATTTGTTGAATCAAAAAAGCCTTTCATATATTTTTGGAAGAAAAATTATGCAGGATATGGTTTTCTCGATTGCTCTCTGTGCTTCTTTTTACCATTTGGGTAGTCGTCTTTCTTATCTGTTTTATTTTAGGTTTTTTAATATTTATTTTGTGTGTCCTTTTTTGCCTGCCTGTTTTTACTATGTTTTTTTCATTTTTGTCTCTTTCTTGGAAAGAAAGGAGAAAGGAGAAAGGAGGGAATCAGGATTTTGAAAAGTAAAGGGCCCGTCTATCCCCACCAAACAATTTTCCAATCCCACCGACCAAAAAAAAAAATCGGTGTTTGGCTGTTCCCACCGATTCAGTTCGACTGAATTCGGTCGCCATTTCAAGTTTGGGTGACCAGACTTGGTTGTCTTTCAGGTTTTGGGCGACCGTAATTGGTCGTCATTTCGGGTTTTGGGCGACCATAATTGGTCGAACAAGATTCAAAATTATATCTACTTATTTTTTTATAAACAAATAAATTTTTGGATTTATCCATCATATTCTACATTTATTCTTTCATCTAAACAACAACTAAGGGATTAAAAAAAATGTAAGTAGATATACTTTCAATTAATTCAAATTTTTATAGAAAAATATCTTATTAGACAAATATATATTTTTAAGCTTCGTTTGAATTCATAGTTAAGATGAATTTTTGTTTGAAAACAAAAAAACGTACTAGTTGATCCAAACACATTTTATATTTAGCTTTTGAAATTTGTCTGTAACTTATGTAAAAAAAATTGTTTCTTATATTCTACATTTAAGAATAATGATTTATTCTCCCTACATTATAACTCAGATTTGGAGTGATATGAAAGATTTAAGGAGGATACACGTCGTGAGATTATGTTTTCAAGAAAAAAAATTATAAACTTTATTACAAATCATGTTCGATCAGATTCGGTCGCGCGAAATGACGACCAAATCCGGTCGCACGAAATCTGAAATGACGACCAAATCCGGTCGAACTGGTCGGATCGGTGGGGATAGCAAAAAGACCGTTTTTTTTTTATTGATTGGTGGGGTAAGAAAATCGGTTGGTGGGGCTAGACGGCCCAAAAGGAAATCATTCGACCCTATTTTTAAATAACGAAGTGTCATTCAATTTTATATTTTCTAAAAACAAGTACATTCAAATTTATATACCTCAAATCGTGGAACCATCACTTTTTAAAAAATATTTAAATATTTGTAAGATATTTAAATGTTTTTAATCCTTCAACCTCTTCATTAATTTGGAAGCACATTATGGAGAGGAGAAAATCCAAATAACCCCTTGCAAACTGTTTAAATTTTATATAACCATCTGACTTTTCTTAAAGTTCATATTACCCCCTAAATACATATATGTAAATTCAAAAAACTCCTTGAGTTAAACTTCTGTTGACGGATGAGAAATATTTTGTAAATATTCTGTTTGGTTAACCTTGAGTGAAAATATGGTATACCAAAAACTCTCCTATAATTTGTTAAAAATATGGAAAACCCTCAATAAATAACGATTTTGCCCTTGTAGATAGATTATAAAACCCTATCCAGAGAAGTATAATAATTATTTATATATGATTTTTTTGTATTTTTAACACATCGTACGGGTTCTTTTGATATATGATGTTTTCATCCAATGTTAATTAGATAAAATATTCCCATAATAATTTTAATATGTCAATAAAAATTTAATTCAGGGGGCTATTTAGATTATCTATGTGTTTTTAGGGGGTTATATGAATCTCAAGAAAAGTCAGGGAGTAATATAGATTTCGAACAGTTTACAGTGGGTTATATGGATTTTTCCCAACATGAATTCAAATAGTCAACATCTTACAAAACATCTGCGCATATCATTTTAAATTTTTATTTTGATAATAAAATGAATAATAAAAAATAAAGAAGACGAAGCACCCAAAATAGATGGTTGTGGAGATGATCCAGTCAGTTGATGAGTGATGGTTTAGAATACAATCCATGAATTTGTAATCGAATTTTGAATTCGTATTGTTAAATATTTGATTAGAAATTTATGCCCAGGGGATCACAGAAATATCAAATGAGATGCACAAATACAGTAATCATCATAAGAACAAATGCTCTGTTAAAAACAATAAGTTCATGGACTCATGCAGAACATCAGTTTGGAAACATTTCTTTTTCCTGTTTGGGGGGGGGGGGGGGGGGGTTCTAAATAAAACTTATTTCGAATGATAAAAGTTGCAAACAATGTCAACTAGATGTACAGTATAATATGATACAAGTCTAGTGGAAGGAAACAGATGTTCAGGTGACTGTTTATAGTCACATTAATACCATGCTAGGCCCCCAACACTGTTTGGATTCTCTCAAGTCTCAACACCACTTTATGTTCTTGTATACAACATATAGCAACACATCCATCAGTCTAATGGTATGAAATAAAACAACAACAGCTCATATAATGAAATAACTATTTATAGCACATGGATAAGGAAGATCTTTTCTCATTTACATGGTGTATTGGACAAGAATGTGACAGGTGGATCTTGGATTCAAGCAGTGATCATTCTGGATTCAAATAACACACAACTGTGTGGCTTCATATCATAAGGTGCTAATCCAGCAACCTTGTGAACAAAGGGATCTCCATCCTTCACAAAAAATTCCGGAAACTGGAGAGATGTGTCGACCAAACGATTCCACACTACACCTTCTGCAAGTTGAGGTAGAGTGACGCTCTCTGAACATTCATTAGAATTAGGCAATAAACAAACCGTTCTCATTAGAACTTGACTGCCCATTTTCTACGCCAGATTTCAGAGTCACAGCTAGAAACTTGCATGACTGTTCATTCCATTTTGGTAGGGACAGATCACTTGCATGCCAGTCTATGTTTTCTACCTTCAGAAAGTCCTTGCTCTGAAGGAGGTCACTTCTCCTCCGTCTAAATGAGTTTAAAAAAGAGATAAACTGCGACATCTGGCTACCAAACAGTTTTGAGTACATCCCAATTGAACGACTTTCGGTTATCATAAGATGGTGAGCCGCCTGTAGACATGGCACACTCATCCCCCATATTTAGAATGGGAACACCAAGTGAAATGTACAAGATGAAGAGAAAATTGCGCATCTGTTTAAGCCGTGTTTCCAAGACTTTCACATTGTTTGTCGGACCTTCTTCCCCACAGTTCCAACTCAGATGTGAAGAGAGCTCATCATTGCTGAAACTGACTAAATCAACCAGAGAAAGTCCGAAATTCTTTGCAACAAAATTGATTGAAAGTGCAGGCCCCCTGGAATCTGAGAATATATCACCACTCCCACAAAGTCGTGTAGCAAGATTACTGAGACTACCTTCACCCTTCAAGAAGTTCCTCACATCATCACAAAATCTTGAATTCATTTCAGCCCATCTTTTCCAATGAGGAAATTGAATTTCCGCCCAAGACATATCAAGAGGAGACCAACAATCTGCAATTATTTTAGTTTTAGAAAGAAGTGGATCAAATGCAATTCTTTCTACCAAGGGTGGGCGAGCTAAATACTCCCCATTTGATCCCCGCGTCAGCGACGAAGCATTTATAAAACAGAAACCATCAATATGAAATTCAGTAACCCAAAGTCGGAGACTGTCCAATCATCTGTTGTACAGTGGGATTGTTGCAGTTCAAGGCATTATTAGCTCCCGAACCACTGTCCCCCTTGACAATATAATAAGAGAATTATCAATACCTCGAAATGTTATCATTTGACAGGCAGCATCTCCCCCCTCTGCGGTGAGTGAAAACAACCTCCAATAAAACCTCTATGCCATTAGCATGTAGCATTTAATCATCTCTTTCAATGAATCGATAGCTGATGCACCATCATGAGCACCATCATACTTGAACCATATATGTTCATTGGTGAAAAGAAATGATACGGAAAATATGGCCCTTTTTGCTCATCAAATGGGAAAATTGGCTCCAATAGGATTGCATTCATTCCAAGACTTTTAAAATGTTCTAATTTTTCAACCAAGCCAGAAAAGGTACCCGCTATATTCCCAGGTAGCTTACTTGACTTGTCCTCCGTAAAACGCCCAACATTTAATCTGTATATTGATAACTTTTCCATTGGCAAATTTGGATGAACATCACCACTCCAATCAAAAGGAGGTTCATTGCATAGCCGTCCAATACACTTTGCAAGAGACATGCATTCACCTTTATCAGGATTAAATGCCCCAAGTATCGTAGCATATGGATCCAGTAGCACATGGCGCATGTGGAATCTGCTTCCTTTGTTCCACATAATAGAGCCCTTGCACCGATACCCGTAATACATATATTTCCCCAGACCTTCCATGGAGACATGCCAGATATTACCCGTTCTGTTGACATATGGATCCAAATCAATCTCCAAAGCAGGCTCATCTGTTGAGTCATCGAACAAGCACAGGATGACACTTTCAGCATTCTTTGAGAAAACAGAAAAATTAACTGATCCATCATCAGAAAAGGAAACACCCAAAGGCATAGGATACCCAGGACTGATACCAATAGGCACAACAAATTTTGTCTTCATATGAGTTCTTATCTCAGAGACAGTGGCACCATCATCAGTTGAAGAGAACAGAAGAAATGACAGATAAAAGGGAGCTTGAGTAGAATCAAATTCCAACTCTAGTGTTTGTCTGCCAAGAGCTTTCTGAATGAATGGCATATTCACATATTCCAACCCAACGGTTTTTGGAAATTGATCATCGCCTACGAAGAGAGACTCAGGATTCCTAGTACTCAAAAACTGTGAGGAATCAGATCTGAACATGCCCCAACACAGTTCCAAAGTTTCCACATTGGCCCATTCTGGTAAAAATGAAACTTCGATGCATACGGCATATTTGGTAGTTTTACTTCCCACTGAGATCTTCACCTGCCCACCAATTTCTGTCCTAAATAAGTATGAATGTTTCCTTTCAAACCCTTCAATCTTGCTTGGCTTTTCCAATTGGTTCTCAACTTGATCAACAGAATTTGGTGCCGCAGCCAAAACTCTGGCACCAGACATTGTCTGAGATATCCATCTTTGTCTATTTATCCTGGCAGCTCTGCATTTTCTTGGACAATGCATTAGCCTCACATCGGCAGAAAATGAAGTCGATCTGGAGATACCATAGTTTAAATTGCTGGTACGTATATTGGCCTTGGGAGTAAGAGTCGTCATTCAATCTTCAATGGGTAAACAGGCTATCTGTAACTATATAGGATCCCATGCACCAGGAAACTTGGAAAATCCACGGAGAGTAGATTGGCCTGCAAAAAAAAAATGTTGGAAAGAGGAGAAATAGATCAAAGAATGATTAAGCTTAAATAACAAATATAATCAGCTAAATGCTGCTGGGTACTGGTCCTTCATCAATTTTCTCAAATGAATGGCCACTTTATAATAGCTATCAGGCTGAATAAGTTCCCCATTGGCCATTCATTACCTAGACGGATAGATTAAAAGATACTAAGAAAATAAGTCAAAATGATTGATTAGCTTGTAGATTCCCAACTTTCTGAGATCAATCGTCAAATGAATGGAAGAGTCCAAACTTTATGTTTGAAAAGTTCAGACATCCATGTTCTTCTTACATTAAATGTTCACTGGATCCTTCCAGTTCTAAAGATCAGATTTGTATCCTTATCTAACAACAGTAAGGGACCTTCAAAACCCTTGGATACTTTTAAAAAAAACATGTCCCAGATACTTACTAGAAATTTGTTAATATAGTTAACCATAAGAAGTCAGACAAGTATATACTGATGATCTACGTGCCTTAATCTAAACAGCCAAAAAAATACATGACCTAATCTTCGGTTGATTTAACCAGCAAATATTAAACAGAAATACTCCTCTTTAACCGAGGGAGATTCGTGCCAGGATTAAAAGTTGGTGGATATGTTAGACATTTATCCTACTCCTCTAATATGCATCCTAATATTGTGACCTTGGGGCTAGATACTACACCCAAGATACTGAAAATGTACACTTGTCCAGAATGCATATACTGATGTGATTTCTGAGCTAAAAAAACGGTAACTTTGATGGTGGATTTTCCTTAAAAAAAATTAGAATATCATATTAAGATTACAATTACAGAGATCTGACTCAGAATGCTAAACTTTGAGCGGATTTAAAGCACCTACCAGGTTTTTACGTTTTCTGATATCTAATAGAGGATAAGCAACTATATATTTGCCAGGTTATGGCTTAATGACATATTAGTGCTACAAAAATGATAAATTCACTCAGATGGTGGGTCATGTTAGATGTCTCACTGGATGAGAATGAGATAATATTGTGCCACAAGACTCAACCTATAGACTTCTGGGCATTATGAGGTACATGGAACTGAAAACGGGGCTGTAAAAAGGACCGTGCATAACAATGTCTTTATGTAATATATATATAATTATTCATAGTCCTCATTACAGCCCCACCTGCAGTCCCATATACTTTGATAGCTTTTAAAAAAAATTTACATTTTCTAGAAATGAATCCACATAATTCAATGAAGCATATAATTCATCTTTTATAAAAGAATATACCTCATTAAAATTCTAAATAAGTATCACTCTTTCAACATATTGAATGTGAAATTTGTATTTCTCGTCCCAAATAATTCATGCATGTACTCACAATGGATAAAAAGAAAGGGAACACCCATCAAATTCTGCTCATCTCTCACAATCACAAACTCAAATTTCACCAATCGAAGATGGTATTCACAGATCAGAAAACCGAAAGACGGGTTCGAAAAAAATCAAGACCAAATCCAGATACATCGATCCCCAATAGAATTAAATAATAATGAATCCAATGAAATTGAACTGAAAAATGGATCCACCACAAAGATCGATTGTGCGCGTGTGTGAAGAGAGAGAGAGAGAGATACAGGGGATCCTCTCGATGAGAGACGCAGCGATTCCCGTAAGAAGACAGGCAAAGCAACCCACACTGTGTGAGGCGAGTGTAGATAAGAACAACAATGGAGTCTAGAAGGAAGTCACACTTCAGTGGCAACGCACGTGTATTACATGTCCAAGCATTTGTGTTCGGATCCCGTCATTGATCAGTCCTGTAAATTAAAATTAAAATTTATACAGTTATGAATTATACAATTTATGAATTAAATTGTACAGATATATATTCTACTCTTTTATTGGTATAGGTGGTTGCTCGAGCTTGGCTCGATTGGAGCTCGATTAAATAAATGGATTGAGCTTGAATAATTTTTAAAACTTGTTCATAAATGAGCCAAGTCCAAGTTGGGCCGATCCACGAGCCTATATGAGCTCGTTTACTTTAAAGTGTGGAATGTTGTCTATTTTTTAATACAATTGTTTACTGATGATTTTTTTAATATGATTGTCTATTTTCAACATGTTATATGTTTTATGTATATTTTAATTGTTAAACGAACATTTTTTGAACTAAACGAGTTCGAGCTTTTGTTCGAACTTGCACTCGAGCTCTTTTTATAAACGAGTCGAGCCGGAGTCGAGCTTAAATATAAATGAGCTGAGCTTGAATATGTCGAAGTTCGGTTCATTTCCCTCATCTACTTATTGGATCCACATTATATATATTTTTATATTGATGTTTAATAATTTATTTTATCTTCGCGCTTGGAGGTGGACGCATGATTTTACTGGGTGGGGTTGTAACCTGGCCCAGATTTTGCATTTTTTTATGACTTGATGATATATATTATAATATTTATATTTTATATTATATAAATTACATTTTATACATAAAATGTATTCCTAACAAATTAGATGTCAACCTAACAAATTAATAATAAATCAAATAGTATCTAACAAATTGAATCTCAACCTAACAAACCAAATTGAACTCTGGCCCTTTGGAAACAGGTTTATGCAACTTTTGGGCTTGTAAGAAGCTGTTTTTCCCAAACCTGTTTTTAAACAAAAAAAACTGGAGTAAAAGCTGCAAACTATTTTTGTGAAAAAATGCTAAAAACTGAGTTTTCGAAAAGCGGTGGATAGCAAAATCAATTTAAACTCAATTTTACCTAAAATCAATTTTGCAATCGTGCTCAAACGCATCCTCAATCTTATTATAAATTTTAACAATTCTAAATTTAAAAATTCAAATATTATTTTAAGAATTAATTTAATGTCAATTGAATAATAAAAAAACATTTATACCTATAAAACAACATTTCTTATTTTTTTAGTAACTCTTCTATTTTTATGACAACGTATTTTGTTATTTCAATTATAAAATTTGTTAATATACCGTGTATGATAAGTTTATATCTCATTTTTATTATTACAAAATCAAAATACTCAACTTTAATTATATTACATTTCATTTTTTTTTCTTCACATGTATATATTTTTGAATATTACATTATTTGATATATAAATAATTACATCAAATATATAAAAAAATTTATATAAATATTTAATATAGACTATCAAATATAGAAATAAAAACTTCCATTAAATATTTAGTATAAGCCATGTAACCCACTCAAAATATTTTCATGGATCGGCACCTGTTCACACAATCACACTTATTTTTATATTGAAATTCATTTAAGTGGTGACGTATGCAGAGTTTAATATGTGATATTATGACAATGAATTTAATAGTTTATTTGATACTGACATACATTATAATTTTTTTCTTAAAATTTTATATTTTATTTATTTAAATCTTTCTTTACATGCAATTAATATTTAAAAATTTTCATGCTGGATGCCTGGACCTCATAGGATCGGGTAACTCGATGACTAATTTGGGTCAGACTTGTTGAATCACCTAGTTTTTCAAACTGCCCCCTTTGCATCACATCTTTTCAGATGCCCAGCCATGCAATATGCACTGATACCACACACACCCAAAAAAAAAAAAAAATCACTCATGCAATGTGTGATTGAAAGATCATTGCAGTGAGCTTTCTGAAATCAACAAAAAATTAATAAAGTCTGAACTCTCCAACTTTTTTGTGAATCAGTTTTGAATAAGATTCCAACTAGTGAAGGGAAAATAAAAGGACTAAAAGAATTTCCGATTACAATTAATCGCAACCAAAACTTAAATAATGTAAACCCAAGAACAGTGTTTAACAATCCAATATGTATAGTATTAGACAGACGGCTGAGAAGTTAAACACAAAGAAGTGTTTGTTTCATTGTTTGGAAAACCTCACTGATCAGTATGCAAAAGCCCCGCCCTTACATGAACAAATGTATAAATAAAATGAATTATAAACAACACACAACAACAACAACAACAAACACACAAGCCTTATTTGTTAAACCAGAGACATAACATCCACATAATTGCATCCATTTCACCTCCCCTTCGGATTAATAAGCTGCGAAAACACGGCGCTCGAATTCAACCCGTCCGACTCCTCGCTCGCCTCGCTCCCCCCTCCGACGCTCCCATTCGCATCATCAACCGCCGCATTCGTTCCTTCGACGAATTTCCCGCCACCACTCTCAAACCCCTCCTGCAACTGAAGCGCGAACTCCAAATTCCACAACACGTCCCCCATCGCGGGTCTCTCGATCCCGTGATCCGACAAACACTTCTCCGCCGTCTCCGCGAACTTCCTCATGCACTCCGGCCCTACCTTCCCCTTCAAGAACGGGTCCATGATCTCCTCAAGCGCGCCTTTCCTCTGACAATGGAGCGCCCAGTCCGCGAGGCTGACCTGCTCCTTGGCCAGGCTCGGGTTCAGCGCGGGCCGCGCGCACAGCACCTCGAACAGCACGACCCCGAACGAATACACGTCGGACTTGTCCGTCAATTGCTGCCTCCGGAAGTACTCCGGGTCGAGGTACCCGAAGCTCCCTTTGACGACGGTGCTGACGTGGTTCTGATTGTTGAGTGTCGGTCCTGTCTTCGAGAGCCCGAAATCGGAGACCTTCGCCACCCACTTCTCGTCTAAGAGGATGTTTGTTGTTTTTACGTCGCGGTGTATGATGGTGTACTTGGCCCCCGTGTGGAGGTAGTGTAGCCCCCTCGCCGCGCCTATGCAGATTTCGAGCCTCTGCTTCCACGACAAGGGGGGGTTGTTGTTCCCCTTGTTGTAGAGATGCTCGCGCAGCGTGCCGTGCGCCATGTAGTCGTAGACGAGGATCATCTCCCCGTTCTCCTCGCAGTACCCGATGAGTGATACGAGGTGGCGGTGTCGCAGCTTGGAGAGCATCTCGATCTCTGTCTGGAACTCGTTCACCCCCTGTTCGGACGACGGGTTCGATCTCTTGACCGCCACTCGAGTCGTCCCCCCGTCGATGTCCCCCCTGTAGACCTTCCCGAACCCACCGACTCCGATGACGAGTGACTCGTCGAAATTCCTCGTCCCCTGCTTGATCTCCGCGATCGAGAAGTGCCTGCAGATTAGCCTATCAGTTATCCGAATCCGTATTTAAAAAATAAAAAAATGTTCAATATTCGAATATCCCGAAGGTGAACATGGATACTAGTGTATCTGATCCGATGTATATACATGATATATGTTAATATTATATGAGGATGATTAGGTGCGGCGAACGGCGGGTGCGGCAGCGATCACGGGTCCATCGCATCGGACGGTCGGATGCGATTCACATCGACCGTCGGATGCGATGGACCCGTGCCGCACCCGCCGTTCGCCGCACCTAATCGTTTCACTATATATTGTTCATATTTATTTTCTTATATAATTAATTAGAAACAAGATATATTATATTATTATTAAAATTTTAATATATGATATCTGAAAAAGAAAATAAATTTTAAAATCTCACTTTTAATTTTATATATCTCTAATGTATCATTTAATTATTCAAATAAGTGTTAATATTTAAATATGTCAATTATCTAAAAAATATTTGAATTCGAATCATATCCAAAAGTTAATCTTTGTGTATCTTAATAGTTATGATAGAATACGGATATTAACATATCCAATCAGTTAATAGACTTACCTGCAGAGGCTCACCGCTAGCGAAGACAAGTGGCTGCTCGCGTTACTCTTACTCGTCCCCGTCGTTGTTGTCGAATTGCCTCCTCCGTAGAGGGGAAGCCAGCCTGATGTCCCCGCGGACTCGCTCCCGAGGACCCGCCTCTGCCTCTGGTACACCGCGAAGCATATCGCGAACGCAATCCCGACCGCCGCCGCGGCCCCACCCGCCGCGCCCCCTATCACGTGCGCGCGTCCGCTCCGCGAGGACTTCTTGAACCCCGGCTCAGGCTCGCGCGCCTCCGCCGCGAGGAGCATCGGCGACGGTGAGGGGTTCGGGCCCGCGAGGTTGCCCAACGTGTCGTTGATCTTGAAGAGCTCGAGCCCGTTGAGGATCGCGTCGTAGTACTCGGGTCGCGTGGCGTCGGAGGGATGGAGCGCGACGAGGAGCTGGTCTCCGGGGACGTACGTCGCGTAGTCCTTCACGACGGGGACGCCCGGCGCGTTGGACCACGCGAGCACGTCCGCGGACTCCTGCGCGGTCTGGTTGTTGATGTAGATGTCGAAGACTCTTTGGTTGATCTTGGAGAGCTGGAGCTCGCAGAAGTGGAGCCTCACTATGTACGTGAAGTTGGCGTCCACTTGGAAGAGCCATGTCATGTTGTAGTTCATGTTCACGCGCGAGTCCGGCCCCATCGATCGCGCCGTGCCGTAGACGTTGGCCGGGGCGTACCCGGCATCGGAGTTCCCGCTCGGCAGCCTGATCTTCACCTTTGGGTCAACGGAGTACGTGATGCCGAACCCCGCACCAAAGATGTACAGCGAATCGTCATACCTAAACCAATCTTAATTTCAGTCTCATATTTACTAAGACGATATCATAAATAAAACTTAGGATCCATTTGAAGCTGCATTAGATTAGATTCTATGTTTAGAAAGTAAAAAAAACATGAATCCAAATACATTTTCGACACTGTAACCGAACAATTTTTTCTTAAACATCACATCTGTCACATTTATTTTTTTGGTATTGGAAAAATTGTCTAATAATGTTTTTAAAAAACTGACCAAATTTTTTGCAGTGACATGATCATTTAATTTTTCAAACCACATTTTTTTATTTTCAGCAATTAAAAAAACAACAAAATAATGTTTAAAAAAAAAACTCAAATCTAAACATAATATTAATTTTAAGAATCACAACATTTCAACTGGAACAACGCACCAGGTGCGGCTAAGACCGGTGTCATTCCCCGCGCCAACATAGCCCCCACCAACATTCAACCGATACATGGTCTGCAGCGCCGACCCAGCGACCTCCACCGTCTGATCAGCAAACCCCACAAGCGCAGCAGGCGCGCCATAAATCTCCGGCATGGACACAACCTCAATCCCATTCACAAACGCGTACCCACTCTCCCGCTTATCAGACGGCCTAAACGTGATCTCAAGAACCCCACCTTTAATCAATCCCAAAGAGAATTCCCTAACAATGAACGCCTGCGTGAGCGCTTGCGCGGTCACGTAGGCGCTGAAGTTGCGGAGGAGGGTGTGACCGTTGGAGGATTCGACGTCGAAGTAGGCGTCGTCAGGGACGAGGCCGGCGTACGGGGCGGGGTAGAAATGAAGCCTAAGCCAGTGGCGGGTTTTGGATGATACGGGGAAATTGTAGGTGATCGGGGAATGGAAGACCCGGGCGGTCATGTAGGGGGATTGGGAAGGGAGGGAGGGGTCTTGGAAGTCGGCGGTGGCAGTGACGGAGCCGCCGGCGGGGAGGCCGAAAGCGGTGTTTGAGTCGCCGACCCATTTGCGGCCGTCGACGTCTACGGTGTCGGTGGTGGAGCCGCAGTCGAGGAGGATTGAATCGGTGGGTACGTAATCGGCGAAGGCAATGACGATGTTGAATATTAGAAGATAGTATATGGGGTGTGTTTTGATTTTCATTTCTTGGGTTTGGAAAGAACAGAGTGAAAAATAAATGAATAATTTTTTTTTGTGAATTTTGGGTTACAGGAAAAGAGGAGTCCCTTTGTCCTGCATGCCCATGGAGGAAATTTTGATATGTTTATTTTGTTTTTTTCATTTTTTTTTTCATTACCTGTCAATGGGTGTTTGTTAGGGACGAGTGATGGGGAAGAAATAACGGACAGCTAAAGATAGGAGGAAATTTTAATAATAATAATAAATAGGAAAAGCCCTTACTTTTGAGGGTGCTACTAATCTCATCACAAATTTGACTGATGCGATCTTTAACGCATCCCGCATTTACGTGGAAAATATTTGGGAAGCCACGGCGGTGGGCATCTCCCAGTGGGACAGAGGTATCGCGGGTGCGCCGTCTGTAGCTTTCTGAGGGGGAAGGGTAATTATTATGGCGTAAAACCGGTCCTGAGTCGGAGGGGTGTGAGTGGTATGGTAGACATCTCGTTTATTTGTGTCACTAGTGCTCTTCGCTTTTGGTTTTGTTTATGTATGTGTCCATTTCAATCAGTCCACTCTCATCTCCAATTCAAAGTTGTAACCATTTCTTTTAACAATAGAAAAGATAATAGCAATTTCTATCTCGTTTTGAAAAATAATAATATGATTGAACGGCCATTTGAGCGAGGGAGGCCAGATGCAAGGCGGAGCCAGAAGGCGTGATAGGCGGGCGATCAGAGGGAGTTCTAGATCTCGATCGGACGGTCTGGATTGGTAGTTGGTGTTTTGGGTGCTGGACGGCGTGGAGGAGGTGCTGGGGGCAGAGAAGAAAGGAGAGAGGAATTAGAGGGAAAAGGGTATGAACAGTTCCGCTTCATTTCATTGAATGAAATTATGTATTTTTAAGGTGTTTGAGTAATTGAACAATTAATTTCATCGGTTTGAGTTCAATTTTGGTTAGCCAGTGGATTGACGAATTAATTTTGATTAATATACTTGAAACAAAAACACCTATTAATAGTATTTAATATAATAAATGAAGGCGAAAAGTTTGAAATGTTTAAAAAATATAAAATGTTTGAAAAATGAGATCATGGAACCCGATCCATTTCTAGACAAGTTTGGCATAGTTCAATTTTTGTTACCATCAGGTTTGGTCATATTTGTGTTGGAATTTTGTTATCAAAATACATGATCAATGTGTGTTTTTTTTCTTGATCAAATCTTCCTCTATCAGCAGGCGGCAAGACTCGAACTCAAGTCTTCTCATTAAAGACGGGGTACCTCTTCCATCCTACCAAAAGAAGATTCGGTACGATCCAATTCCAATGTGTTGTAAGTTGTAACTGGCCCCATATTATTGCATGGGTTTGGGAGGTTTAAATGCACGAGTTACCAATGGAACAAATGCATGTGTTTCACCTTTTGAACATTCATGAGTCATGACGTTACGTTGCATGCGTTTTCACTTATCAAGTTCAATTTATTGGTTTCATGATGCATATAAAAGTAAGTTTGTTAATTATCCAAAAAAATATTTTAAATTTGTATCTGAAAATGCAGAAAGTATCCGATATCTGAAAATTCGTATCCGTGTCCATATCCGTATCCGAACCAAATTATCCGTATCTGAAAATTTTTGGATCGGATATAGCCTATATCCAATCCAAACAATATCAGTATCCGAACTGTAATTTTATTTATATATGTTAGAATTAGTTTCAACCCTTAGATAAAAATCCAATGGCTCATGATCTATGGAAAAACACAAACATATTTAACCATATTGGATACTTGTTTAACTATATTATGATTTGTGTTTTTATGTCTTTGATGGATACCTATTTAATCATGTTAGGACTTAAGATTTTGTAAATTATTTATATTTTAATCTGGTTCAGATATTTCGGATATTATCCGTATCCGGATTTTCGGATCGGATACGGATATGTGTTTTGGAATATCCGTCGGATATCGGATACAGATATTTTTTCGGATATTCAATTCAGATACGAATACGGATATGGGTCTATCCGATTTGTATCCGTCCAATTGACAGGCTTATATAAAAGCCATCCGCCTGAGTTGTTGTGAGGTGTGTGTTCCATATATATTATTCACCTCTTGTGAAGAGGGAAATACACTGTGAGAAACTTTTAAATTATAATTCATCATTCGCCAAATTTTTTAACAAAGGTACGTATTTCTACAATCAGGGATCCTAACAAGAGTATTTTTACAATCAGGATCGTAACACGAGTATATATACAAAAAAACTTATGAGCCTCATTTGCAGCAGTTCTAACAGATAGAAGAGAGGAGAGAAAAGTAATAACAAAAACAAACGCCCTTTTTTTTTTTGTTGAGAAAACACAAAACAAAAGTTTATCTAAAAAAAATGAAGATAGTTAATTTGACAGAAATTCATCTTATTCTTCTCTCTCTCTTATGTAAATAAGCTTTCGGGACTAAAACTTAAAATTAAAATTTAATGTATCACTCATATAAATATCAATGTCGAATAATTTAAATCAACAATTAAACATATTTACTAATCTATTTTAATTAATTAAAATCTTTTTTTATTTTATTTTATCAAACCTCATTATACAACTGCTCTTAAAAAAATTGAGTGGGAATAAAAGAGGCATATTAAGGCAGAAAAGCATGTTTTTCAGTTAGGAATATATATCCGGTATAGTTTGTAAAAGTATCCCTATATTATTTTTATTTTTATGCTAAAACTAGGACTAGACCAGTTTTAATAAATGTAAAATAATTTCTAAACCGGATCAATGCTGACGCATCAACTCCAACATGTTCTGGTGAACACTCCCCCACTAAAGACTAAGATTTCATGGGGAAAACAATATGGAATTCGATTGAAACATCTCTTTCTCTCTCTATCCTTTTTATTTCTTAATTTGAAAAAATAGATGATTATGAATGCATTCAATACCAAATCTTTATTCCTATCTTTTATAAATGAAAAAAATGATTGATGCATTGACCCTCTTTTAATATGGAAGATGTGGTTAAATAATTTTCGACCTATGACTCATAAAAAAAAAGTGTTGTTGCAGGTAATATTTTTTTCAGTCATATATACTTCGTTAACCACTTATACTCGCATTATCAGAACATACTTCATTAAAATATATATATATATATATATATATATATTCATACAATTATATTAAAATATATAATTATATAAAAATATATATCAGTGCATAATCTATACTACTTATAAAAGTACCAAATGAAAAACATTCACTTGACATGTTTGCAATAAAAATCAATTCCTATATGATCAGATGCATTTATTATTAATAAATACAAATTATAAATATGTGCATATATATGTGCAAATTATTATATCTTAATTAATATAAAATGTCAAATGTGATTAACCTATATATAATGAGGTAAATTATATATGCATTATATACATGCCCCAATATAAAAAAGTTCTGCTGATATATTAATCCTTAATTATCCTCCCATTTATAAAGTGTAAAGCATTTATACACAATTACCATAATCCATTATATAGTTATGTTTAATCTGGTTATATATCTGAAGTATATAATATTTTTTTAATTATATGCCCATTATATACCGATGTATCTATCTTGGTTTCATATTTACCCATTTTACTTTTGAAAACTCTTTCCCATTCACAAATCTTCGGCCCTATCTCCTCGCCTTCCATAACCCACAGTGTGGTTAACATCCACACCATGGTTTATTTGTTCAATCTCTAGTTGTTACTTCGACTACATATGGTTCTCATATCCATGTACATCTAGATCTAGATTGGACTCCTTGAATCATACCATTTCCAATGAATATTACATATTGCAATGACCTTTTTCATTGGATTCAATTTCTTATGTCATAGAATTTGCTTATACACGATGTCCATATCTGATCCTCATTTTTCTGAATATCCATATAATTTGTCATATTTTTTCATTGATAAAGAGTTTAGGTCACTGAATTAATTTTCTTTTACTAATTTAAAAAAATTAAAATTTTCATTAGAGTAAATTATTCTATGCATTTCATCGCTATCAGATTGAAATCTGCAGAGATGTGTTTATGTTGTTTGAATCCTAAATAATCTTATCAAGATGTTTTAGAAAATTTCAATATGATCAATTGTAAATGTATCAAAATTTTACACCATCCATAAACAAAATACTCCATTATGTTTGCTTCTATCGAACGTGTTTAAGAATAAATTATTGGTGTATTGTTAGGTTAACCACATACAATATTTTCAACTGGTTTCTGTATCCACATATGAGATCAAAATACCCTCCATAAAAAAATACTCCATTATGTTTCTTCTTAAACGTGTTAAGAATAAATTATTGTGTATTGTTAGGTTAACCACAACAAATTTTAACTGGGTAACAATGAGGGTGATATGAATTTTTTTTCATGAATAAAAATTATTAAAAAAAAATTAAGTAGTGTTTGGTAACGCGATTGCAAAACTGATTTTTTGCAATTGCTGGGTTTAAAACTGATTCTGCAGGAATCTACCTCCCTCAGCTTTCTCAAATCACAGTTTTTAAACACTATTTGCCTGAAAGCAGAAAACTATGATTGTAGAACTATTTAATTACATAATTATAAAATTAGCTTTTTGTAATCACAAACGTTTGCACAATCGCACAACCAATCGCTATAGTATGTATTCTTCTGATATAAAAAGAAAATGAGGGAGGGGGAGGGGGAGGGGCCATTTGGACATTCCAAAAATATTCAAATAGCTGTCCGTATTCTTCTGATATATATTCCTCGTAACGCACGAAGCGGGAGACGCGAATATCATCATTTCATATTATTAATCAAAAACCGAGAAAGAGAGAGAGAGAAACGTAGAACAATCGAGAAGCTGATCCGCTTTTGTTGCCTCCAAACCCTAGTTTTCTCTACGGGTATCACATTGTTTGGCTCCTCTTTGAGGGCATCGTTTTGAGGTATTTGAGAATCGTTTGATTTTGGATCCTAATATTTGGGTTTTTCGTTTGGTTTACTTTTTTTTGGGGGGGAGTGTCGTGTGATTCGTGTTTTTGTTATATTTGATTGAGAGAATGTATGATATTTATTGTCATGATATTGCATGTCTGAGTTTTGAAGATGGTTTTTTTTTAGGTTTTGATGTCGATAATTTTTTTTTGTTGATATCGGACGGACCCCCCTGGCTGACTTTACAGTTAAGCTGGGAAGATTATCTCTGCCTCTTTTGAATAATTGATGGTGTGAAATATTGATTACAAAATAATTTGTGTATCCTCTATTGGAAGCAGAGTTGGAGTAAAATATATATGCAGAAATGAGGATTGGCATAACAAAAATTATCCTTGGAAGGATTGTGAGTATTTTCAGGACACACCTTAGGGAGAGGTGTAAATTCTAATATTACCAAATGTTGAAGAATTACTATTTTTTACAATGTTTGTCACTTGGGGTGTTCCGCTGAAACTGCTGCGCTACATAGTTTTAAGTTCTCAGTTATCATTGTCTATTTCTTTTACTATTGTCGGAAACTGGGGACAACCGATTTGCCTTCTTCATGAAGTATTGTTAATTTGTGTAGTGTGCTTAAAAAACCTGATGTGTTGCAGCACTCGTATATGGAGTCATCATGTTCGGTCAAATGGTTTCCTCAGGACTTGTATAAGGTTGCAAATACTTGGTTGTCCTATTTGATTAGTCATCTAATTTATCTCCTGATAGGTGATCTTATAATGAATTAATGATGGAAATTCGTATATATACAAACATGATTCATATTTTAAAGTATTACATCAAACGAAGGGGAGGCTGTATATTTATTTTTATTATCCGGCCAAAAGTGATTTGCTGATGTTATTGTTATGCCTATTGGACAGTCTGCTCATCATTTTTCTTACATGTAATTGATTTATATTATCTCTATGGAGAATGAATGATCACATTCATGTCTAATACTTATTTCCCACAAGTGTCCTCTTCCATATTATGTAGAGTTGTACACTAAGCATGCTATTTTTGTCATTAGCTTTTTTATGTTTTTTTTTTCTTTCTACAAAGAATAACAAACATGGTTTGAACTTTTTGTAGAAAAAATACTGCACCCACATAATTGGCAACATTTATCTGAGACACTTGACTTCACTCTTTAACTGAACTTCATATTTCTGAGTGCTGCTATGACTTTAATTTCTTGCCTCTGACAATATATGACAGTATTTGTTGACCAGAACATGAAGAATGCTGCATGTGGTTGTGAATTATTACTTGTCTGCTCAATTTCTTTGTTATATTCATTTCAATGTTGTTTTTTCTTCCTTTTTTCTTATTAATGTTTCCTATAAATAATTATCCAATGCTGCTTATTGTGCCTTATAATTTCATATTCTTTTCCTTTTCAATCAGGATACTTAAAAATAAAATTCAATGGCTTCCCTTGGAGACATTGGTGTTGGAGCAGCAATTAATATTTTATCTGCATTTGCATTCTTTATTGCATTTGCAATTTTGCGGCTTCAGCCATTTAATGATAGGGTGTACTTTCCAAAATGGTACCTCAAGGGCATAAGAGGCAGCCCAACACATTCTGGGGCTTTCGTGAGTAAGTTTGTGAATTTGGATTTCAGAACTTATTTGAGGTTCTTGAATTGGATGCCAGCCGCATTGAGAATGCCAGAACTCGAGCTAATTGATCATGCAGGACTGGACTCTGCTGTATATATTAGGATATACCTTCTTGGGTGAGCTTGGATTTGTGGAAGATGAAATTCTTTATTGATTTGGTATTATGTTTGTTTAACTTGTATAAAATTATTTAATTCATTTGTTACAGGTTGAAAATATTTGTACCCCTTACAGTGTTTGCCTTCTCTATATTGGTACCTGTTAATTGGACTGGCGGGACCCTTGAACATATTAAAGATCTAACATTTAGTGACATTGACAAGCTTTCAATATCCAATATTGCATCAGGATCAGACAGGTCAGTTCATATATATAATGTATGCTTGCTTTATCTGAAAAATGTTCAGATGTTTTATTTGCAATTTGGGATCTCCTCTCTTGTTTTGGCTATATACAATATTTCTATCCACTAAAAGTGATACTAATGTGTAACTTGTTAACTAACTCCTGAAAGGTTGAATTCTGTAGCACAATCAGACTGAACAAAGAGAGTTGAAGGAATGACGTAGATAATAGAATTACCTAGCTACCCCCACACCACCCTATGATGAAGATTCTTCTCCCGCCTATCTTCACTTACACGCTCCATAATTATGATGCCCGCTCCCACTCCATGGGTGTAAGCTATGAAGCACGGACACGGACACGACGACACGGCAAAAAATAGGATATGGGATGGCTAGGACACGACAATAAATAAATTAATATAATAAATATGTATCACTATTTTATATAAACAAACACATTTCATATAAATCACTATCTGTAAACAATTGTATAAACTAATAAATCACTATTTTTATAAATCATTGTTTTAAACTAATAAACCACTGTTTTTATAAATCACTGTTTTAAACTAATAAATCATTGTTTTTTTTTAACATTCATAAAAAGATTTTGTTTAAATGGGTTGTTCTAGGCTGTTTTAATGGGTTGAATACTTGTGGGCTATGTTTGGGCCTTCCTTTTTTCTTTTTTTTCTTTTACTTTTGGGCTAAAATTGGTTTGGCCGTGTCCCCGGCATATCTTGGGCCGTATCTCAGCCTCGCAGGTGTATGTCCCAACTATGTCTAGACAAAAATGCAGGCACAAGCGTGTCCGATACGTGTCCACGCCGTGTCCGTGTCCGACCCCGTCACCCCGTGTTCGAAACGGGTACGGGGCCTCCGGGGAAGTGTTCGTGCTTTGGAGGGTGTAAGTAAAGACACAACATCAGTCATGGTGTTGCTCAGAGCTATAGGAACGTGTCGTGACGAAGGCTGTGAAGCGAGTTTCTAAGGTGTCCCTATATTTTCATTATCGACTTTTAGGTTGTAAGAGGAGGAAGGCGGGCGAGCAACATAATATTATACTGAAGTGGAGTCTGAGGTGTGACGTAGGTGAATTTATGGGGGGCTATTAAAGCTTCTCTTCTTGCTTGGACTCAGCTATTTTTGGGAGATGTAACTAATGCACTTTGGGCTCTCTGGGGACCCCGGTTGGGGTGGGCTTTTCTTTTCATTTAAGGCTCGTTCTGGTTTGTTTTGCTTTCTTGCCATCTTTTTTTGGAGATCCCTCGTCTCCTTTGCTCGAGGGGCATCATTATATAAATAAAGTTCTACCTTCTTAAGGGTAACTTAAAGAGTTGATATCATTACTCCTATGAGTATCCATGTAGCTCGTGTCACTAGATGGGTTAGCATATAAGAAGCAAGGTTGACTTAGGTGAGCTAGAATGCATTTTTTTATCGACTGATGGAAGAAAGATAAGACTTGAACCTATTTTAAAATGGAAAAGCATGTCTTTGGAAATATAAGTCGAGGGCGCGATTGATATTCACTCATTTACTGTACTTGAACATAGTCAACACATTTGAATTAATTTCTACTTGAACATGTTTGATAATGTACCTCGATAAGATTTGACTTATTGAATGACAAGAAAAAATATATTTTTGTTTGGAAGGAAGGTATGAATTTCATATCATATGTAATAGAATGAGACCCCAAAGATGAGGAGATGAGGGAGCCCCAAAAGAGATGAAAACATTAAAAAACTGCAAAATGAAACAAATGCCCAAGGACACTTCAAATTAGATCTACAGCTCTTTCGACTTATCCCCCAAGATGATTGAACTCGAACCCTCTCAAATAAGTGAGGTAGCCCATGCTTGAATAAACTAACAATTATCGCCCATATGCTTTCATTACTCTCTTGCCTTGAAAAATAAACTTATTACTTGCTAGCTAAATATCCCAACATGCGTTATGCAAATCATACCATTAAGCTTGACCTCTTTACCTCAATCTCCCTTTTTGTCTTTCTTCCGAAATCGCTTCCACATCTTGTCAATGTTGGTAAAGTTTCAATTTGTGCCTATTTCCAAACCCATCTGAGACCAAATCAGACCCGTTGGGGCACCCATAAAAACGATGCTCATAGTTAAGGTCACACAAATCACTCAAGAGATTTTCATCCCTAGCCTGTTTGCATGGTTAACTTTTGTAAGGAGTTTATCGAGAATGAGCAACCACACGTAAACTCTGACTTTCAAGTGTGATAAGCACTCCAAATTTGATGTGCATACTGTGCAGAAGGGAGATCCCGTGCTGGAACCTTATTTAAGCTCTTGTAGACTGCCTTCATGATGAAACATGTTAGGGGCATGTTTCCAAGTCATGATGTCTTTGTTTTCCAAGTCTAACCTAACCTCATGCAGTATAGCTAGGATATGGGTAGCCTCCTTGATCTCCCCAACATCAAGAAATCTCTGAATACGTGAGCATGAAATCAAGGAATTATTTCCGTATGTAAAGGAATCACAGAAGATCATTATTAGAGGTCACCACAAAAAATCCTGGGAATATAAATGCGGGAGCATCTCCATTAAGCCAATTATTTATCCAAAAGTAAGCGCCAACTCCATTTCTTGGGCTAAATTGAATTTCTAATAGAATATGCAACGCCATGTCCATTATGTGCCTCCATATCATTGACAATCGGGCTCTTGCATTTGGTTCCATTGACAACCTTGAATAATCTTCATACTACTACTTCCTCCGAATGGCCTGGCTCCTCAAATATTCCGGATCCATGTCAAATTTGGATGATATGAAAATATTTTAAAAACCATTAAACTAGGTAGATCTGATCATATAATTTGTGAAGGCATCACATATGTAATCTTTTAACCCTTTTTTGAGGAAAAGATTGCCCATTAATTATCAAAGTAGTACATAGCCACAGTCTTGTCCTTTCCTTAAAATAAGTAAAGCAGGGATAAACTTGCTAAACTGCTAACCATTTTTGAGATGATAAGTAATCTGCTTACCATTGACGTGCTGCATTTCAAACAAATTGCTTTCTGTTGCAAGAGCTCTCCATGGTATTATCGACATATGAATTTTTACTGTTCTAGGGTAACTTATGCTAAGAATATTATAACTTATGAATTTTATTGTTCTAGGTACTCTACAATCAAAGATATATTGGTGACTTATGCTAAAAAATATAATGACTTATTTGAATTATTTGCGAGCACCTATGGGCAGTAGTTACTTTAAATAGTTCAATACATTGAAGTGTGCCTTTGATAGTTAAGTAATCTTCCCTCCATAAATGTGCAATAAAGAATATTTACCTTTCTAGGGTCTTTAATACCATGTAGAATTAAAGCTGATGCTAGTATTTCTAATCTTTTGCATTTTTACGAAACTGTTAGGGAGTTATATCCAATACAATAATATGATGCTGTTAACATACTTTGTGATTTATTATGCAGATTTTGGGCACATTTGGTAATGGCTTATGCCTTCTCATTTTGGACATGCTATGTTCTCTATAAGGAATACAAGATTATAGCATCAATGAGGTTGCATTTTCTTGCATCTGAAAATCGTCGTCCAGATCAATTTACAGTAAGTCTGCTCCTGGAAATATTTATTTATCTTCTACTTCTTGAGGTCTAGATCATTGCCTATCATATCTTTGATGAATTGTGAATATCTCATTGTTGGGTTGCAATATATGATATTTTGTAACCTCTTCTGATAGGCTCTTTTTTTTTGTTTTTTGAAAAAATGAAACTCTTCTGATAGCTATGTTGAGATAGCTATCGCGAAGTACATGTTTCTACCATTTTTGTCTGACCATGCATCATAGTTCAAAGTGCGGCCGCACGTACCGGGTTATGCTGTCGCACGTACCGGTACGTGCGGCCGCACGTGCTGATGTGCCTCCCTTGCCGCGCATCAGTGTTGTCCAAGTGCGACCATATGCGGTCATATGCGGCCAGACATTCGAACCCAGTTCGAACGGGAATTAAATGACCCTTAGGCGTTCGAATCCAGTTCGAACGGAAATCAAACGGCCTTTCAGGTGTTCGAACCCAGTTCGAACGGGATTCAAACGGCCTTTAGGTGTCTGAATCTAGTTCGAATGGAATTCAAACGGTTCGAACCCAGTTCGAACGAGATTCAAACGGCCCTTGTGCATTTGAACCCAGTTCGAACGGAATTCAAACGGTCCTTAGGCGTTCGAATTCCGTTCGAACGAGGTTCAAACGCCCATATACTAAAAAAAATTTTAAAAAAAAATGAAATATACAATGTGCTACCGCATGTACCGTATGCGGACCCCACCGCATATGGGGTCCACACATGCTTTTTAAACTATGCCATGCATATTTGTTTATGTTAATCCATCTTCTGGAAATACAAATGGTGTCATACTTTTCAAAATGCCATCTTACCAATACTTACAAAGCACTTTGAGGTAATCCTACCTAACAATATATTGGGTAGTCTTAACTTTTACAACATCACCAAAGGGCTAATGAGAGGATGACAACAGCAGGCCTTTAGTTTCCTAAATTTTTATTTCTCTTCTAGGTTTTTTGGTTGGAATGTATTAGAGTTTCATTTGTCCTCAAGAAAACGTATAAGTATGCATTATTATCTGCGAAGAGCTAACAATAGGTTTTTTCCTAGTCTGGGAGAGAGGGAACCCAACAGCAGGACCCTGTGAGTGCATTCTATTCCAGTATTGATAGTTTACCTTGCTGTTATGCTGCAAATAGATCGGGAAGTATTTGAACAAAAAAGTCAAATGAGTAGCTATGAGGTTCCATCAGGGTTTAGATTAGACCTATCATAGTCAACCCCCTCTTTGTCTTGGTCTAGTGAACTTTGCATTTTTGGCCAGATACAAGTAGGGATGATGATTGAGGAGCCGAGCCTCATGTAAGTTGCCAGCCAGCAAGAAGCTATAATGGCTAATTACCTTCTCTGTGGCATTATGTAAGCATCAATCTCCTGGGTTGTTCAAGTCGTGGAGAATTTGTTCATTGAGCTTTTTAACTTGCCATTGCACTGGATTAGTAAGTAGACATATAAGTAAATAGTATAAAATAAATTGAACAGAATAAAAAGATATTTTTTTCTAAAGAAATCCAATTCGGAACTATCATATATCCAAGAAAAAAAAATTGAAATCATTTTAGAGGTCTTCCCTTACTTTGTCCATGTCAACAAACCCTTTGAGATTTATATATATATTATCTGATCTTATACACCTTTCTCTTGGATTTGTGTTGGATACTTGGATCTTATTTTTTCACTCTATGGTTCCTGCAGGTTGTTGTTAGAAATATTCCACCAGACCCTGATGAGTCAGTCAGCGAGCATGTTGAGCATTTCTTTTGTGTAAATCATCCCGATCACTATCTAACACATCAGGTTTGCATCTTTGAAAACTCTACCTTGTTTATTCTGAAGTGGTTTATAAAGTAACTTTAGAAAAAAAAATTAAAATGTGCAATGCAATGAAAAATAATCTTGTATATGGTTCCTTTTATTTTTTTCAACCTCTGATGATTTCTGGATTGTATCATTGTAATCTTTTCCTATCTTTTGTCATGGAACATTTATGTTCGTTGCAGATATAAGCTGATCATATCTGTTAAGCCTGAGGTTATGAGCTGTAATTTTTATTATAAATTTTCAACCAGGCGGTCTAAAATCACTATTATCTTTATTCAAAAAAGCATCAACAGTTATGGCTTGTGGACGAGGAGAAAATAATGGGAAATAAAGAAACCAGGAAGGAGATTGGCATTGAACCCAAAATAAAATCCAAATCAACCTAAGTATAAAGGATCACCACTGGTTTTCTTAAAAAAAGACACTGAATATTTTGAAGCTCCAATTGAAATAATGTAGGGGTGCAAATCAGAGAGTTTTCCAAACCCATCCCACAAAACAAAATACACAACCCGAACCCGATGCCGACCTTAACTCGATGAGGTCAACCTAAACCCAACCTGACCTTTAACCCATGGGTTCGGTCGGGCTCAGGTTATACCCAGGTTGGGTCGGGTTAGTCTCTAAAAGTATCATAAAAAACGCTTGTTTAAAATCTTTTGACTAATTCAAAAACCTACCAAAGATATAAACATGTTCTAATCTTTTAAAATTTCATATTTTGCCCCCACTAGTATGAAGCCATGGCTACGCTTCTTGATGCATGCATTATTTTGTAAATAGAAATTCAAATGCAAAAAAAAGTCGTAAAAATATATATTTCATCAATAAAATGATTCCCACAAATATGATATTAGAAAAAATAGAAATAAAAATAATTAAAAATAAGAAAACCATCTACATCCTAAAAAGAGGAGAAAGGACCTACTTGTATAGTTTGTAGTGATCATGTCCTCTGGATAATGAAAGCGAGATGCATTATTGATTTGATAGATGAAATAACTTAACAAAATAAAGTGTATAATATTATGTTCCTTATTTTTACTTAACATGCAACCGGAGAGAACGGGAAAAATAACATGCAGTTGGGGAAAAATGGACTGAATATCAATGCATGCTTATGGGAATGCAATCCCAGGTGGAGTGGAAAACTCAAAAATATGTTTTGTTCATTGTTTTATTTGTGGGTTGGCTTGGGTAATTGTTTATTCAAAACGTTGGTTTCCACATTAGAAACTTAGTTTTTTTTTTTTTTTTTTTGAGTGGGGGTAGCTGCTATGAGTCCCAGTTCGATATCTAACCATGAAATTTCATAGTTAAAAGAAAAGTTATATGAAACTGGTTTTAGATGCATCAATTAGATATATGAGCACAAAGTCATGATAGCCGAAAGCTGCATTATTCTTGTTTCAGAAGTGAAAACTATTATTGTGGTAAATGAGAACTAAGTAACAACCTCCAATTGAGGCACTTGTTTTATTCTATTACTGTGGTGTAATTAGAGACACATTAAGATATTTCTCTAATTGTCTAATGATTAGGTCGTGTATAATGCAAACAAACTTGCTAAACTGGTGGATAAAAAGAAGGGTTGGCAGAATTGGCTTGATTACTATCAGAACAAACATGCTCGGAATCCAGCTAAGAGGCCATCTACCAAGGTACTTCTGGTCAATGTAAAATATGTACTTATTTTTAACATGTGTGTACAATTATTTCTCACCTTTCAATAAATAGTTTGGCTACTATTGTTTAACCATCTACTCTTAATTGATCAATAATCCTTATATATAGACAGGATTTCTAGGCCTCTGGGGGAAGAGTGTAGATGCTATTGATTATTGTGCTGCTGAGATCGAGAAGTTGTGTAAAGAAGTAAGTTGTGATTGTTGGAATTTCGCCAGAATTGTTTGCCCATTTTTGAAGGGATGCTAATTATAACTCTTAAAAATCCATCTTCCACGTATTACTTATTTGCAATTTTTTGTTAAGTAAAAATTATATTGATACAATTTATTTTATTGTTTTTTGTATTACAATAGTCTCACTAAACAAGCTAATTAAAGGACAGAACCCAACAAGTAAAGCTCTGGTAGTACATCCCTTCAACTAAACCTGAATAGCCTTTTCACAAGAATTCCATGTAGAATACAAATCATACGAATTCCATCTACACATTGATTACATTCATTTTACTGCCTTATTTCTCTGCATTTGTTACCCTACGTTTCTCTTGGAGAATCATCTGCCTAAACTCTGGAGGGAGTAGTTTCTTATTATAATAAACAGTCCTTCCATAATCATGTTTATTATCTGACTAGAAAATCAGCTGGCGCATTAATCTATCTGCAAATATGATCAATCTACCTATTGGGTAAATGATTCAAAGATTGTTTAATAGAATTTATCACATTTCTAACTGCCCATGGAGGTGAACATTCTGTATTTACCCAAGTGCGAACTAATTCAGAATCTGTTTCAAGAGATACATTTTCTACTTCCAAACTTTGAGCCAGCCTGTTAGTCTTTAATCCTACAAAAAAAATCCCACTTGAAATTTTCATTGCAGATCTAATTATATCTCGAAGCCACTGCTATTGGAAGTTCTAGATCCATCTGTATTTAACTTAATCCAACCCTTTTCAGGAGCTGTGCACTGATGGAAAGAAAAACTTGTTTTCTAAGGATTCAAAAAATATCAAATCTGTTCAGAATTTTATATTGTCTGGGTTCTTCTCTTGCATTGACATCCTGCATCTGAGTTTTGATAGAGGAGAATGAGTTTTAAAGTTTGGTTAAGTCGGCAAACACCTACCCCTCTATGACAGAGGTCAAGGGATCAAATCCTAGGGTGCACCATTCTTCGAAATAAAAGTTTCTGTCTTCCCTATTTTCTTTTGTTGGAATAATCCTATACTCTTCCTTTGGCAGCATCTTGCTTAACAGTGAAATTGATTTTGCCCATGGAAAATCCCTCACATCCATCTAGCCTCTGCTTCCAAAGAATGCTTCAGCTTTCTACAACAACCCAATTTTAAAAGAACTTTCCATGACCATCCAGTATGACTACAATGAAATAATTTTGCAAGAGAATTTCCTCTCTATTGTTTTGATCCCATTGAGGCTTCTCTTTCTAATGTATCACAAAGATGTATTATATCATCTTCAATTAACATGCCTCTATAGTATTCTTATATCAAGCATGGAAGAGTTTTATACAAACTATTGTTGTGATTTTATTTTTCTTTACAGGCCTCAAAACTTTGAATTATCTCCTAGTTTTTGTTGTCATAGCTCATCGATTAAAATCTTGAAATGCCACAGCCAATCATTTAATCTCTAGTCGATCCATCTATGATTGGGAATCCTATATATGGACCCTATGGATCGCAGTTAAATTGAAGCTCAAAAGCTATGTACAAGATCCAAGAGACCAACTTAGATCTCACAACAGTCATTCAACAGGAAAAAAATGAATAGCAATCAGGCAGGGGCGGCCGCTTTTTCCGTGTAGGGATCAACGAGGGAGCACCTGCCTTTGTTGGTGACACGGTACAATCAAATCAATCACTTTGATCTATCTATATAGGATATTTCGACTCAATAAGACTAACCCGCTTAACCAGCCAGGTCAGAGTTCGGTGACGACGAGGTTAATTTTTTTCCATTCCTGAAATCATGAAATACAGTGGTATACAGAGCGCTAAGTAACAAATAGAATTCATGTCTATGTTACAAAATTCTGTCATTTTCTTTTTAGAAGGTTCCTTTATGGGGTCCTATAAGAGGCATCACCTGCATCTATATGTTGCATGTACTCTACAAATTTATTTGTTATCATATGTATGGAATGGATGATTTGTGCTTTATATTCTTCTGTCTATTTTCTTTAAAAAAACATTCTTATGGTTTATCTTTGTTACCATTGGTGCAAACTTCATATATGATTAAAGGCATCCTGGCTCAGGGTGATCACATAATATCTAATATTCATGTAGTATGAAACTTCATACAACTTGCTATAATTATATTTTAAAGTTTGTCAATCTATTGATCAGTGAATTTTCTGTTGTAGGAAGTTATAGAAAGGGAGAGAGTTGTCAGTGATGTAAAAGCTATAATGCCTGTGGCATTTGTTTCATTCAAAACTCGATGGGGGGCAGCTGTTTGTGCTCAAACTCAACAGTCGAGCAATCCAACCTTATGGGTAACTGAGTGGGCTCCTGAGCCCCGTGATGTTTATTGGGCAAATCTGTCAATTCCATTTGTTGAGCTCACCATCCGAAGGCTGATCATGGCTGTCGCACTTTTCTTTCTTACCTTTTTCTTTATGTTCCCAATTACAATCGTACAGTCGCTTGCAAACCTTGAGGACATTGAGAAAGTTGTGCCTTTCCTAAAGGCCATAATAGAAATGTAAGTATTCTACTTTGAAGCGATAAATTAGTATTGCATTTTTCAATATCCTTAGTGTACATGGGAACTTTCTGATTATTGTATACCAATTAACATGGTCATTTAAAAACAATTACTGACTGATTATGATTCATTACTTGTTCATCTATTGTAATGTCCACTTCTTTGAGAGCATTGCACTTGTGTTAAGACTACCATTTTCTGGTATGATGCATACAATGTACATAGATAATAAGTAAACTCTTAACCCTCTTTTTCAATTTTGATTCTTTTACTCTTTTGATTTTGATTTTTTATTGTTCTTCATACCATTAAAGTTGCCTCAATCATTTTTTGTTCCTCAGGCCCTCATAATATATATTTTTAAAATCTAGAACAGTACTTTTTCTTATTGATCCTTTCTAAACTAATTTTTCATTACCTTTCAAATAACAAATCTTCTTTCCTTTCAAGGACCATTGAGTGGATATTGCTATACATCTACCTGTCCAAAATCTTATTAATGAAATGTTTCTGCAGGCCTGTTGTTAAGTCATTCATTCAAGGATTTCTGCCAGGCATTGTATTAAAGATCTTCCTTATTTTTCTTCCGACAATTCTCATGACTATGTCAAAGATAGAAGGCCACACATCATTATCAGCTCTAGAGAGGACATCAGCGGGAAAGTACTACTTATTTGTGCTCGTTAATGTATTTCTTGGAAGCATTGTTACAGGGACTGCATTTCAACAACTCCACAATTTCATCCACCAATCTGCTACTGAGTATGTTTGACAACTTGAGAGTTAATTTTGTTATTAGTAAAAGTTGATTGAAGTACCATGCAAATAGTACTGATAATAAATGGCCGGTGATGGTTGCCTACTAAGTGGCCGAGGACCCAGAAAGAACCATTTATTAGTTTTGGTTGAAATATGAATTGTATTGGCCAATTTATACATTCTTGGACACACAGAGAACCACTTGTTTTCAAGTAACTGGTGTTTCATGGCCTATTATATCACCAAATGTATTCTTATGATTTTCTTAATTGATCTAACATTCAAATCTTTAAGGCCTTCAGACATAAATGAAGAAATAAAGAGCTCTATAAAAACTTATTTGCTTATTACATGAAATGTTTTAAACAACCAAGAAAATTTCTGATTCAAGACAGGTTCTATCCTAATTTTCCATTGATTTTCTGATAGCACTTTTTTAATATTGTCTTTTAATATGTTTTCTTCTTAATTTTTTATATAATATAGATTCAATGGTGTTTAAGTTTCATAAGTTTGTGTATGAAGTACTGATGTTAGGAGTAATAATTACCGCAGTATTCCAGTGATGATTGGTGTATCGATACCAATGAAGGCCACTTTTTTCATTACCTATATAATGGTGGATGGTTGGGCTGGGGTTGCGGCAGAAATTCTTAGATTGAAACCATTAATTATGTTTCATATAAAGAATACACTTTTAGTTAAAACTGAGTATGATCGGCAGCAGGCCATGGATCCTGGGAGTTTGGAATTTGCTTCATCTGAACCAAGAATACAGTTGTATTTCCTGCTCGGACTTGTTTATTCTGTGGTTACGCCCACCCTTCTTCCTTTCATAATCGTCTTTTTCAGCCTTGCATATATTGTTTTCCGACATCAGGTATGTTCATTATTTCTTATATTGGGTTGTGCTGTGATTTTTATTAACATGCTTGTATAATTCTTCACCTAAGGATAATCATAGTGGAATATTTTTTACATTAATAAATTATGGAATTTTGGAAAGTTGGGATATGCGGGCATCTGAATAATGTTTGCATTTTGATATAACTTGAAATTGATTTTTAATGATAGAAAAAGCAGTAATGGAGTCCTAGGTTAATTATATAATTTGCATATCTTGTGGTTTCATGAATATTTAACCCTCTCCAATTTTCATCACTCTTTTCATCTTGCTGTATTTTGTGTTGCTAGTTCGATTGCTTTTTAGAAGTTTTCTATATTGTGCGAGTCTGGAGTTAATTGAGATCTCCTATAAGCTGATGAATCAGGAGAACAAACTTTTGACATTTTTCACATCTCTTGACATGCCGCTGAGCATCTTTTTTCATGTAAGGCTTGAAATACTCCTAAGAAATATCTTTATGCATGGGATATCTAAAGGCAAAGCAAGTTTGATCCTCTTACCTATCTCCCATAACCCAATACTTCAAAAAGCTTTAATCCAGGGCTTCCTTGCTGCAATCTTGTCCTGAATTAGGTCTCCTTTCCCGAGATAGTTAGAATAGGATCCATCTAGCTCAGGGATTGGTCTATATAGGCCAGTTCGAGTTTTGAAATTCTGTGCTTGGTGTACAGTGGAACTAAACTCTGATCAATCAAGATTGGTCACCCTCAAATGCTGATACCAGACAAGTTAGAGCATCAGTTTGGGTGTTATATTCCCAATCAATGATGAGCTGATACTCTTCAATGGTTTGTGTGCTGAGAGTTGCACCGAGGCGAGCTTGATCCCTGCATTCAAGTCCCTCATATTCTGTTTCATTGTTTGATATCCTGAAACTGAGCTGCATTGCATGCTCAAAAGCAAATTGCCTTCATTCTTAAGCATTAGGAATGCTCCCTGCACCTTTGTGATTTGTAGCCCTGTCCACATAGAGTGTGTAAGAGTTCCGTATTGATCTCATGCCCCCGCTTCTTGTTATGCAGTCTCTTGAAGGGTGACCTCAATTTAGCTCTTCCAGTCATCCACAAACACACTTGAACCTACTTGTGCATAGAGAAGGCATCATTGCTCCACTATCACAAATAGGACAGACCAGTCAAGAACCTGCTAGTTGAAGGAGGTGATTAAGAGACTTTCCTGGCAGATGCATACTTGAAGCCATTGCCTATCACACTTGCTAGCTGTCGACTCCGAAGTGGGTAATTCATAGTCAACCAATGCTGACCACGACTGACCTAAACTTGCATATATGAAGATAGTTATGATGATGTAAATTTCTCATGGCACAATGTTCTTTCCTCATGTTGAAGCAAGATGATGACACATCTTGGCTCGCGGGCAATCTTTTTCCCTTCATAGTTAAAAATCAATTGTAACATCAAAATAATGTGTGTCACACGATTATGGACATTGAAAGTTGGGAAAAAGTCGTCTCAACAAGCACCATGGTGAAATTAAAGCTTCTCGTTGAACTACACCCATATGCCTTTTTGTTGATAAAAAAGGGAATGAATTACTTGTTACCAAACCGTGTAAAATGTTATTCTCAATGATAAATGTATGAATGAAATACTTGTTAGATGTGTGATATGTACTCCTTAGACGACCATGGCAACATGACCATGAGGCATGAGGTAGTACATGATGGATGGAGAAATATTTACTGCACGTTTGAGGGAAAACGCTTCACTCTTCATTCTTTGTGTGAATATCTGCCCACCTGCTCACAATCCGATAATTCACCAAAATGTCAACAATACTGGTGATATTCACCGTCACAGGCGTCAAAGAGAGATGATCCAATGTCAATGCCAACACCTAAGTTCCTTCGACTCATCTTTACACAATTTGCAGACATTTTCCTGCATCTTGACTTTCCTCCCTTATCTTCAACATGCCATTGATCTTGTATTTGTGGCTATCTTGACCAACAGGCATCACTACCCACATGCCCCTTCATGAGCATGAGAAACTACAATGACAAGTCATGCTCCATGCAGGAAGCTACATGCACAAGAGCCTTATCCCCTACAGTGTTACTGCGCTGCCCATCCAAAGAAAAATGACACTGATAGGCAAGTGTGTGGGTAGTCATGCCTTCAATCACATCACCATTATGGCATTATGTATCACTTCCTGCTATTGTGCCTCAGAACATGTTGGACCAAATATCAAGATTGAAGGTCTTTTCTAAAGCGAACTTTAAGTCAGTTACCATAAGATTCGGTTCCACCTAGGAGGTGAATGCAAGACATCTTTCCAGATGCAGGAAGGGTTGCATGGATGGATGATGATGCCTTTTGGGCTATCTAATGTCTCAAGCAGCTTCATGAAATTGATGAATCAATACTTGAACTACTCATAGACAAGTTATGCGTTTAATTTAATGACATCCTGATTCACAACCATGATCTTGAGAACGACCTCAAACATTTGTGATTCATGCTAGAGACCTTACACCAGCAACACTTTTACAAGGCTATAAAGAAGTGTGTTTTGCAGTAGTGCACATTCTCTTCTTGGGATTAGCATTGAGGTGGATTAATCCAAAGTGGATCAGGAATTTGCCACCTTCATAAACATCCATGAGGTTCGGTGTTTCATTGGTTTGGCATCCTTCTACCTATGGCTTGTCCAAAACTTTTAAAACTATAAAGGCTCCTTACACAGGTCTTCACAATAATAAGAGAAAATTCACATGAACCCTTGAGGCAATTTTTTTTTTGGGTGAATCAAGGAGTTATTGATAAAGGATTTGTCTTCGCCTTCCCAATTTCTAGCTCCTATTTTGCTCTTCCCAATTTCGAAAATCCCTTTGAGACACTTTGCAGTGCCTCGAGAATCACAATTGGAGTGACCCTAAGCTAGTTATCTTTTTGAATGAAAAGTAGAATGAGGCAAAAATGAGGTATTTGACCATGACTGTGAATTCTACAAAGTTGTGCAAACTCTTCAACACTTTTGTCACTACCTGCTCCTCGTGAAACCCGTGCTATTCTCAAATCATGAGGCCCTTAAACAAGATGTCTTGAATTTCTGGCAATCAAAGCCAATGGGGTTCCTACTACAGGAATTCACATTCATTTTCCATCATATTTCAGGTTTTGAAAATAAGATTGTGGATGCTGTGAGTTGCAAGACAAATTGATTAATATCTGCGTATGCCACTGTAATGGATTTCGATACCTTCCTTGACTTGACCCAACCTTCTCACCCATTTTGGAGGTGGTTGAGGCACGAAGGAGAGATGATTACAACTAGTGGAGGGTTTCTTCTTCAAATGAACTTAATCACACATTCCAAGGTCCCCCTCTGACTCTGCGTCATCAAAGAGCTCCACGACTAAGGGCATTCAGGGAGGGGCAAAATATGTGCCTTGGCTGCCAAGTGTTTTTATTGACATACTTTGCAATAGCATGTCAACTAATTCGTAGAAAGATGTCACCCCTACCAGATAACAAAAGTACGAGACAACTAATGCAACCTCTTCCTACTTTGATGCGATCATTGATTGATGTGACCAGTGGTTGATGTGAGCATGGATGTTGACTACCATGGAGCCAACATGGATTTGATTCAATTTGTGGTAGTTGACCATTATTAGTAAGATGTCCCACTTCATCCTTTGTCGAAAGTCCATAGATGCCTCAACCGTTGCATTTGTGTACTTTTGAGAGGTACACTGACTACAATGTTTTCAGCTCCTTTATGAAGTCAATCATTTTTTAGATGATACAAAATTCTTCAGCTCCTTTATGAAGGGGCAGTTGAAAATGAGAATGTGCCTCCAATGTAGTAGCATGTGCCACCCTTTGAATAATGAGAAAATGGTTTAACCAAACAAGATAATGGTTTAGGTGCAAGTATTCGCCTTGTAGATCTTGGCATGTTTTCACAAATGAATGATTTTATATAGCTATCATTCCATGCAAGATCCAGTCTGCCTCAAAATTCATAATACAATTTAATAATTTATAGATTGCTATTTGATTTAGAAAGCACGTATATACATCCATTTACTGAATGTTTGGTGTACATGGGTATGCGTTGTGCCAATACATGATGCAATATCATATTCTTGTGGATATTGGGTGTGACATTGCATGATAGCAGCCTTTTTTATAATTGCTTCTTCAAACTTTTTTTGGATATTTGCATGTGTATTTGAAATCATTTATTAAGTTCAATGTTTTATGATGCAAGATTATTAATGTATATAATCAACAATATGAGAGTGGCGCTGCATTCTGGCCAGACGTTCATGGCCGTATAATCACTGCAATGATAATTTCACAACTACTACTCATGGGATTGATGAGTACAAAAGGTGCTGCCCAATCAACACCGCTGCTCATAGTTCTTCCTATACTGACAATCTGGTTCCACAGATTCTGCAAAAGCCGGTTTGAGCCTGCATTTGTTAAATTCCCATTACAGGTAACCGTTCTCTCCCTCGACAAATATTTTATGGCACATCTAAAGTTTCTTTGAATGTAATACATGTTTGAATACCTCTTGCAGGATGCAATGGTGAAAGGCACATTAGAGCGAGCGACGGAACCAAGCTTAAACCTGAAAGGCTACTTACAGGATGCATATGTCCACCCTGTATTCAAAGATGGAGGAGGATTCGAGAGACCGCCCGCCATTGATGAGGAAGGAACAATCCACTTGTGCCAACCAAACGAACATCTCGCAGAAGTACACCTGGACACAGCAGATATGGTTCTGAAGTTGGCTCAGAGATTGATCCATGATGGTTAAATGTACATTTTTTTTCTCATTCTTCTATTGTTGTAAGTGTTCAGATAGTGTTCTGTGGATTTTTTTTGTCACTTAAAAAGTGAAAATTTAGTGGATTCTTTGCCATTCAGTTGTGCATTTTTGTTAACCAAGCTTTAGTCCAAGTTGAACAAAAGAGAAAAAAAACATAGTTACTGGAAGTCGATAATTGGATCTCTATTTCACTATTTATGCGTTGGCAACGGAAACTCCCACCACCCATTTTCCTGTTCCCACCACGCTATTATCTATACCACCTACCTTTTATGAGAATCCTAACCCTACCATATGATTGTACAGTTCTTCTAAACTCTTAACCATACCACCCCATTTGATTTCTCTCCTCACCACCAACTCTCCGCCGTTGCCATCGCACACCACCACCACAGTGGCCATGACACCACTGCACTACAACCACTATGGCCACCGCACCACCACCACCATGACCTCCGCCCGTCTTCCTCTGGGCTTTGGCCCCTAGGCCTACGCAAACAGGCCTAGGGTATATTTGAGTAAAATAGATTTCATTTTAGATTTCAATATATTTGAGTAAAATTGATTCACGACAATGCAAATATTCCTATATTGATTCCATTTGATATAAACTATGATCTTAGGCAGCCATGTTTTATATCAATTGTACTGATAAAATGAGATTACTTGTATTATTATACTTATTCAATAAATTACATAAATCACAAACAATTGACTCTGTGGCCCAATGGATAAGGCGCTGGTCTACGGAACCAGAGATTCTGGGTTCGATCCCCAGCAGAGTCGCTTATGGTTTTATTTTTTATTATTTTTTTGGGGGTGGGGGTTTAAAGAGATCGCATAGATATTTCATTTTATTTTGATTATTAAGTTTTTTTGAAGAAAGGTAGATGTTTGCTACCCGATTTCATTACTGAATTCGAATTACAAATCTCGAAAGGAGGGAGAATGGACATATATCCAAAACAAAAATAAAGGAGATGAGAACCCTATAAGCAAACAAGCGAACCTGGGCTAAGGATTTTCTATTTTATATTTGGGATTTTTATTTTGAAGTATACGTGAACTATGTTATTGAATGATCAATCCCTCATCTCTTCGCATTTATTTTTAAATCCTCAATTTCAAATTTCTTAAAAAAAAAAAAAGTCATCAATTTCAAGCGTCTATTTTATTATTGGTCCCTATACCAAATGTCTGGGTGAATATTCAAATAATATTCCATATTCTCTTAGTTTGTGAAATGGAGTTTTATTTTTAAGTTCATATAAACTATGTTACTTAGTAATTAGTCACTCATTTCTTCATATTTTTTTTTAAGTCTTCAATTTCAAACGCATTTTTCTTATTAATCTCTAGACAAACTATATCTATGACTTTGTAAATATTTTGATATTTGGAACTTATATATAAAATGTTTGGTGAAATATAAAACTGTTTTGGCATTGTTAGGTATTCAGTGACAATTTCAATGTTATTCAACATTGCATATGCTCATCCAATACGATATTGCATTCTCGTATACCTCCCCGTTTGGATACAGAATATGACTTATTCTTGGGTATACCATTATTTTGACATAAGTGAGTATAAATAAGGATAAAGTGATTTTTTTGTTTGGTTGTGTTTTGAATTATTCTCATTAGAAAACGTAATAATAAAGTTTTTATTGTTTGGATAAAATGTGAATACAGTGTGGATAAGAATTCATAAAAGGTGAAAAAATGATGATATGTGATTTACAAAAGGTGATAATAATTGATTTGACAGTAGGCCCACATATTCTTTGGGTCAAATAACTTTAATTCCAGGGGTTGGCTGGAACCCATATGCCACTTTATGTCTTTATATCAGTTTATCTAGGCATACATTATCCCTTGGTATTCTGGGCATCCAAACACCTTATTTAATATATTCCACATAATTTTAGAATCAATCCAGGGTTATACTGCATCCAAACAGGGGCGTCTAATTAGGATTGGTTACATGTAGACAGAGAATGATTACATAAGCAAATTTTGATGATTTTTTTCATTATCGAATTTTGATATAAATGAATTTTTTTTTGTTGAAAATTGTGAAAATATCAAATTAGATTTTTACAATGGGTGTAGAATTTTAGATTTAAAATTTTAATGCCATTAATAAATTTGTATCTAGTGAGTCAATGAAAAATTTAGTTTGCATGGTTCTAAACTTTTATTTAATCAGAGATTTAGTGATTTTATGAGAATCTGACATAATTACATTATTGATTTATTTATTTTACATTTAAGCTATTATTATTTTTAGTTTTTATTTTTTATTTATTTATATTACACCATCATTAATTTGAAATATCAAATGATGAAAGTTAAAAATTGTCTGAACCAGAAAACCGATATTCTGATTATAAAAATGCTTAAAATGGTTTCAGTGGGGGTTTATTTCATTTATGGATGAGTATCTTAGGAATTTTAACTCTCCATTAGCCCCAAATAGATGGGCATTTTGCGCAGAGACTAATAATGAAAAAGTCGTTTGAGTTGCAATATGAAGAAGAGAAAGATCGATCACTAAATAACATAATAATTTACAAAGACTTAAAAATAAAAATTCTACAGCCGTTAAGCCAAACAAACGGACGTTTGATGGAGTGACTAATAACAAAATAGGCGTTTAAAGTTAGGTACTTAAAAACAAATATGAAGAAAAGATAAATTGATAACTGAATACCATAGTTTATAGGGACTTAAAAATAAAATCCCTTCATATTTTTGGGTATAAGGGGATACAAAATCAGTAACCCAATGGACGAAACCAATCCCACTTTATATTTTTGGGTACAAGGGTTCATACCTTACAAATGATGATAGGATCTCTTCTCATTAATTTTGTTCAAAATTTATGACAAGTTAAATTAATTTTGATTCACTTTTTTTGTTGTGAATAATAACCTATTTTCGTTAAAAATGATACTAGCAAGTGAAGACCTAAATAGTTTGAGAGGAGTCCACATACAGCTAGCCCTAACACAATTCTACTCCATTCAATGGAAACAATAGAAATCACCCAACAGAACTGAAAACAGTGAAAATGCAATGCTGGAAACCAAATAAAGATTCAACAACCCCCAGCCATTATAAACAAACCACAAATCATCTTTTCCTACACAATGTCTTTGCAGGAATAACTACAGCTCCAAAAGAATAAGAATAAAGCACAATTACACAACACGAGAGTGAAAACATCGTCTCCGATGTAAATTTGGCCTCAATGAATTGTTCGTAATCACAATGAAGCTTGATTGTTCAACATCTGTTAATGATGTAAAGATGTTAGATCCTGATGCATGCTGACAATGTCTAATTCTTCAATAACTAAATGCATTTCAACATATACAAACTCTGTTGAACCCTCAAATCAAGATATTACAAGAGGGAGTGTAAGGCAAAGCGCCAATAGAACAACAAACACAGATTTTACATCAATCCTATATCCGCTGCTTGACGCGCCTTCCATTTGCATCAGCACCATCAAGTGCATCATTCCCTTGTCCACAAACAAAGGCAGAATGCTCCCCAACCCTTGCCACATATTCCAAAAGTTCGGTCAGGACAGATGGGCAACTTTCCTTCAGATACTCGAATCCCTCAGTTTGCATCACCGCTGAAAATCAACAAAGAAATCAATATTCAGATATAATACGAAGTTATATATGCTTAACATAATCAGACGTTGCTTCCAATCAAACTTGAATATATTAATTGATCTAATATTTTTTTGTAAAGAAAATATGAAAAATTGCTTACAGGAATTATGTGGCAGCACAAAACAATCATTCATTCTATCAAACTTCAATGCATCTTCCTTCCCCGTTGAAGAAATTTATTGAAGAGTAACAATTGCAATCATAAAGGAACTACCAACAATAATAAAGATGGCTACAAATAAGTATCAATTTTGTTTGTGGCAGAAACTTTTGTGTATAAATGATGAGGGAAAGGTACACTCGGTGTAAATGTGCATAAATTCATCTGATGCGACAAAAAAATTTCTGCTCTCCCATAGTGAACCACATTTCAGATCTTTATTTTATTAGAAAAACACTCTGTATCATGAACTGCAGCAGGTCATACAATTCTAGAAGTGCAACAAGTCTTATTATCATCCAGATGCCATGAAGTTACTGGGCAAGTACATCAAAATACAATAACAATGATTGAAACACAAAGTCAATTGGCTGATGGTAATCCAAATTTATATGCCAGCTTGAACAGGATTTGTTTTATAGGCTTTTCAAAACTTTATGAATATTTATTCAGAAATGCAATAGAGGGCAGATAAAGGCAAAAGTTTTGCATTATATAAATCTGTTTCTTCAGCCTCAGTAATTGATACATAGTGTGTGATTGTGCCCAAACTTCAAAGGAAAATAAAAAAAAAGTGGAGGAATTTTGATCAAAGGGAAAGTGATGGAAAGTTGACCAATTCTCATGGTAGTTGTGCATGTGATGGAAAATGATAAATCATTTACCATCACTTCCCCAGTTTCCCTCAATTCTCTCATATGGAGAAGAATAAACGATTTACTCCAATTTCCTGATAAGACAAAATAGGGAGGGAAAATGAAGGAAATTATTCTCCCTTCTTTCGCAAAAACATTAGATTTTTAAATGGTCACAAGGAGTATTTTAGCTCTCTTGCTTTCCTTCACATTCCATCATGCACAAATACACCCTTAGGAACCCATTTCAACACCTTTAAAATTGAAATCAGAAATCTCTAGACAGTCAAGTAAAAAGTGGCGTATAACCAAAAGGTTAATCCACGAAAACGTAATTACCTCTCAGATTCTCTGGCTGAGCAACAAATTTCAGGCAAACAGATTTTAGCTGAAAACAATGATGTTGCTCTGCTAAAGCTAGAGTTGTTGCCACTGTGTTTATAGCAACATCATCACAGAGCCTGTCTTCACAGAGCAACTTAAGTCTGTCCAGTGCATAGCGGTCCGCCGCTGCAAGCAAATGCTGTGCCATCAATGTTGAAGCCCATTTTGTATTCATGCCAGTAATCTCTTCCATGTCAGGGAGTTCATCCCAGTATATGAAATGGAGTAAGGCCTACAAATTTTGATGTAAAATACATACAATTCAGAGATCTGTTCAGTTGTTAACAAAATAAAAAGAAACAATTATAATGTGCTAAGCATTAAATCGATTCCCACCGATGTTCACACTAGGATATTAAGAGCACAATCCAGTAGCACAAATGAAGATTTCTAAAACAGAACATCCATGCCAAACCGGCATAAAATTCATACAATGAGGATCTATGAAATGGTTAACAGGAATAAGGAATGGAAATAAATCCAAACTTGCAACACATATACAAGATCAAGACTAATTAATAAACTCAGATGCCAACCAAATGAGCCAAGGACAAATACTACTATCGTGAGAGCGTGTCACAGGTCAAGGAGTTGTGCTTAGCTGGCATTACCTTCTTCCAGACCAAGTATAGGTTTCAATCCCACCCCTGCCGCATATTTTTATTTTATTTTATTTTATTTATTTATTTTGTGTGTATTGGGAGGGGGGGGGGGGGACCTACTCAAAAAATGGCCCCACTGGTTAGCATAATAATCTGACCACAAAAAATGCTAACTCATTTCAGATGAACTGCTGATGGTCAATTGAATTTCAGACATGCATTAGACATGGGATAGACACAGTAATATAACATTGTAATATTTTTTCTAAATAACTATTGTAAGATTTATGCTTCCATGAAGCCAAATGATATTAATATCTTTTTTTTTTGAAGAGAATATAGGAAGATCTTATTTCAAGAAACCCCCGGATTAAGGAGACGAGGGATCTCCTTACAATTAAAGAAAAGGAAAAAAATACAATTCGATATTAGGCTATCCTCTCCCCCAATTGTTTCCCATAATTGTACCAGGCGAAGGCTCCTCTAAGATGAATTTGACCCAATCCGATAACATTGAAGAAATTGTGAACCAAGTATTTCCCAATACACCCTTTTGCGCATGAAGACACCCTCGTTGCACATGTTGTAGATAGTTAACACGTTGTAGTTCATACCCATCAACTTTTTATAGTTTATGGATGTGCATTTTTTTCAAATAATCATAATATAACAATTTTTTCATTGTCTTTACCGTGTCTACAACTTAGTTTTTCATGATTTGCCATGTCACTGTCTCCCTGTTGTGCCGAACCTGCGTCCACGCTCCATAGAGTTCAGGGCATGCCCAACAGAGAATTTGATCAATTGTTTTCATAGACATTCATGGCAGAGAAACTTCTTGCATCTCTTCCAAAGTGCTCATAAACTAACAATTCATAGAACAAGTTCAATTGATGAATCAGGTTACATGTATGTAGTTTTTTTTTACTATTGGCAGGCTTGATCAAGAGGACTAGACTTACCAGAAAAGGTAGAGATACAGCAGAAACTTGTTAAACTTCATTACCCCTCATTTGTTATCTTGTTAAAAGAAAAAAAAATTAAAGATCATTTGTTGTGAGCTTATTACTTAATCTACCAAAGTGAAGCTGTTCCTTCGTCAGTCGCACCTTAGGCGTGAGTGAGGCGATGTGTTGTTAGGAAGCGGCGATCTTTAAGAAAAGAGTGACGTTAGAGATAAAAGATGTTTTTTTTTTCAAAATTATCCCAGCATAGTCATATGCATCCATTCATATTTTGGTTCATACTATTAAGTTTATTATCATCTCACACTTATTTTTGTTATTCAGTGTGAAAAGAAAAAAAAGATCCATGTAACAATGGATCATACAAGCTACACGTTAAGCAAGCTGAGCATGTAGTGTGGGAGCATCATATGGACATTCATGATGCAACAGGCAACCATATTCAACAAATCACAGAGATCTTCAACAGCTCCCCCCCATGCAGACATGCTGGAGAAGTTGCAGATTCCACATAATCAATCAGCCATCATGTCCACTATTACATCAAATTAATTTATAGTCTAATTTAGACTATTTCTAATATATTATCATAAATTTTAAGATCAGTAGCATGTGTGTATAATCTCATTATCAGTTGGGTGACATTAATCATTTCCTTGTGCTATTAAAATCCACAGATTTACATCTCATCATTATGAGAGAGCCTGCTCCCTCACATTGCAAAACAATTCCTGTGAAAAAAGTATGGCCCATATAAAAGTATAAAACACATCAATGCAACTAATTGCATGGCCCCGTCTTACTATTTTCTGTCAACAAAGTGCAACAATTAACAGAATAATAATAGAAAAAAATACAAACTTAAGAATAATTTTTGCCAGCAAATCCATAGAAATCTGGGGCAATAAAGTGCCTCATAAAATTCAAGAATTCCTGTAGATTTTGTACAAGGAAAGATTATTGACTGGGGTGAACAGGGTTATGTGAGTATTGAACAGTGACACCACTTGTGTACTTTGTAAGTCATAGCAGGAATCTGTCTCTCACCCCTTCACATCTTGCAGCTTCTGTAAATACTCTGGTTTAATCTCAGCAGGGCAATAAAGAATGAATGGGGACTGGTTTTTGGAAACGCTTTGGAATAAAAGTAAAAGATTAAGGGAGATAGAAGCCATGTCTCAGCTCGTAATTTCTACAGGGTGTTGGACCATATGACTAACTAGATATGACTGTATTCAAGGGAGCTTAACTGAAATTATAAAACTGATGGGAAGTGTTCCCAAATTTATTAGAGTCTGGGGCTGTAATTGTATTGATGCCATTTCAATTGACTGAAGAAATCTGTCCAATAATTAGGTAATAAACATAAATTAGATCCTTATTGTTGATAGATAACTTGATGACTGTTAACAGTTCATAAAAAAATACTAAAACTCAACTACCTTAGAAGGTAATCTTCAGTGAATCAGTGATGAATCTATTAAGCAACAAAAAAAAACAGAAAATCAATTTTTTGATGATGATGGTGAGAAACTGACAATAAAGGCAGTAATATGAAATGAATGACCAAATGTGGACAACAATTAAAGGGGAACTGATTGAATAACCTTAAAAACTGGAGCCTCCATATCTTCGACCTTTATGCTCTGAGAGTTTCGGTCCTTCATAGGACCAAAGAGTTGGGCCCTAAACACAGGTGATCGAGCAGCAAGGACCAACTTGTGGGCAGGAAAAGTCTCATCATCGACCATGAAAATAACATCAGTTCCCTTTCCACTCTCCAGAAGCTGCCCAAATTGCAGACCAATGTTCGATGGTGGTAATGTAATGCTGTAGATTTTGGGCCCTTCTGTATGAGACTTAACAACACCAACACTACAATGAATTGAAAGACAATCATCTTTGAGGTAGTCCGATGTCTCTAAAGCACTTCTTTTGAAAAATCGCTTATAACCCCTGTGCAATTCAAAGTCATGCCCATCATCTTCTTATACCATCCATAATGCATTGTTATCATTGTTGAGTGAAAATATCATCATAAAGTATACTATACAAAATAAAATTCAATTACGGAAACAAAACAACTTGAATACTCAAGAAAGATAAGAGCAGAAAATGAAGAATTCTCACATAAGCTATTCAGACTGGGATGGAACAAACAAAGTTGGTTTGAAACAAGAAAGCACAAAGACAAACTTTAATATAATCTCGGCTCCTTAAAAATCGTGTGTACTCTGATAAGAGTGATTGGTCAATATCAGTTTTGAGTGACATTCAATCAATTGTGTCAATTTATGTATTATATCTATCAATTCATGTGCAGGTTTATCGCTTTCACACTTGAAGCATCCACCATGGTTGTTAAGAAAGCTCAGAACATTTAGGTTGCCGCATAGTTTTTAAAAAACAAACAAATAGGTTAGATGGAAACAATAATGACATGAACAGAGTCGGAGAAAAATCTTCCTTTGAAAAACAGTCTAGTCCATCATTTGACAAACTACATTAAATAAACTATATGTAGGCCAAAAATGATCCTGTTACTACTGCGTTACTCACACTTAATTTCATGACGAAGCATCAGCCCAGACCAAGAGCATGTGTAGCCTTGGGTGGAACAAATGTCATGCCATCAGCCAAAGAAAGCCAACTTCTACGACAAGATTTTGGGCTGAGGTAAACAAGGTTCTGAGAGGTTCATGCAAACATTTACTAGAAGAGGGAAGGCTGAAATAAACAAACCAAACTGTGATTTTTAGAATTAGCTTAAATTTGAATTTTAAATTTTAGATATTACTTATAGATAACACCATCTTGTTGGTCAAAAATAAGATAAAGGGTCAGGTTTGTCAGAAAGGGCACTATCTCATCACCTGGAATTTGTATACTTGATAATTTCTAATTTGACTAGTACTAGACAAATTTCTACAATGGTTCTCTTGTTAAATTTAATAAATCTGGTTGTGATGTGTTGAACAAAAATTATTTGATAAGCGGCAGTAGGACTAGAGACAACTGTTACATACAAATTCCTGATATTAACCTTGCTCAAGAAAATAATGTGTGGCTTAATTAGGAATATCGGCATGGTCTCCGTATGCATGTGGATCGTTCTCTTGTGAGGCATGGCTTTCAACATCGCCTCTACTTCCTTATCAAACTCCATCTTCATCATGCAATTTGCCTCGTCCAGGATGAGATAACTACAACTCTATCTCACCACTAGCACACTCCTCTCCAGGCATTTCCCAAGTTGATTGAACGTCCCCACGATGATGTGGGATCCCCGTCTGAGCTTATTAAGTGCGTCCTCATTGACGATTAGCAACACCATCACGTCGACAAGATAACGCACGAGTCTCTCCATCACACGCACGACCTTCTCCACGAGATCCCGGTTTGGGACCACATGATTGCAAGGGGGTGTGAACAATCTTCTCTCTCCACACAACTATAATAACATGTGTTGAAGCAGGGGGAGGACATGTGCAGGTGATCTTGCCGTACACAAGGCGCGTACAATGTTCTCCTGTGAGGCATGGCTTTCGGAATCGCAACCATCTGTATCAACAAGGATTGTGGTCCCCGAATGGATCGAGATGGAAAAATGACCAAACATTTTAACGTGTCCCGCACGTTAAAATTCAGACTTAGCGTGCGTTAATCGTTTTTTCATAAACGATTCGAGGACCGATACATTCGGGATCGCGGTCCATTGCCAATACAAATGGTCACGGTTCCGCTCAACGTGCAAGAGAGACCTCTTTGCATTGTGCGTGCCTGTGCCAGACAAGGTCACAACATATGTCCTCATGCTTTAACACATGTTACTATAGCCGTGTGGAGAGAGAAGTTTGTTCACACCCCCTTGTGGTCATCGTGGTCCCGAACCGGGATCTCATGGAAAAGGTCATGCGCGTGATGGAGTTGTTGTGGTGAGAATGGATGTTTGGGGGCCTATTTACAGGATTGGGGAGAGGAGGGGAAACCATTCGGGGCAAAACTGGGTTTAACCGGAGTGCGCCATAGTGCCCCCCGTCCCCCCCCACCCGTGGCAGCAAAGAACCTCACTTATACGTGGGTTTACCGGTAATAAGCAAGCCCTAAGGAAGGGAACTTATAGGGGTAGGCCGGTCGAGTGAACGACCGATAGTGGACCCCGAACCGGGCCTGCAGAGGGAGAACTCTCTGTGTTAGACAAGAAAGAACAAACAAAACAAACAACAAACAACAACTGAGGAGGAAAAATCTTAAAGCAAAAGATTTTTTTTTTAGTGCTTCGCAATACTTCTTGATATAACTTTATATTCTCTCCCTTTGTTAACCTTTATCGCATGTCTGACTAGTAACGGGGGTTTTTACTAGCAGATAACAGATAGAATGTTAATCGCACCCCCCGGCCCCCTCTCCAGGGGGTGTTTTTCTTTTTTTTCTTTTATTATGTTCGTTGTTTGTTTCTGCAAATAATAAAATAAACGGCTATATTCGATAATAAAATACTCGTCGGCTAGCCAACCCGACCCAACTGAAGATATATCGCTAAGGTCAGCACGATTTCGATATAATACTGTGAAATCACCCGATTTTCGCGATTTACTTGTCCAATTCGATATATCAACCGATATATCGATAAATTGATCGCGACTTAAAACTATGGTCTCATCACTAGCATATTCCTCTCCATGCATTTCCCGAGTTGATTAACCATCCCCATAATGACGTGGGATCCCTGTCCGAGCTTATTAAGTGTGTCCTCATCTCTCAATCATTCAATCACTCTCATACAATCTCTAGTTCTCTACTCTCTCAGTTAACAAACAATTTCTTCCTAAAATCCCTCAATCCCACAAGAAGCCCAAAAAATCCACAAAAAAAATCTAAAAATCCATCAAAAATCCAAAAATTCCTTTCTTGGTAGAGATATTTGTGGACTACTTGGAGGACTTTGGTAGAGTTCTTGGAGGCTTTGGTGGAAGATTTTTCCTTTCTATTTTCCTCTTATTTTTAGAGTATTTATTCTTTGCACTTAGTAGAGTTTTTTTAAAAGTAGTTAAAGTAGCATCATCCTAATAATTAGATAATCAATATTTAATTTTTGAACACCTAAAAAATCCCAAAAAAATTTCTTCTGGAGCTAGTTCATCTAATCTAAGACCGGCTAATACAAAAGTCCCTGCATGAAAATATGGATAATATAAAAGTGCTACTGAAAAATATATTGTCAAATGTTTACTTTGCTCCATCTATGTAGTGGTGGCATAGCCAGACTCAAAGAACGCATATTACATTCACCAAAAACTAATGCTAAACCATGCCTTGAAACAATACCAGAAATTAGAAAAGAAATAAAAACAATTCATGAATAAGAAATCTGAAAATAAATGTAGAAGAGGTTCATTTAATTATGAAGGTTTTGCTAGAAACATAGGAGATGAACAAACACATGTAGGTGATGATGGTGTAACAAAAATTGGTGGTCCTAGTTCAAGGCCTCCTCCACCCAAACAAAGAAGGAAAAACACTAGGGGTCCTATGGATTTATTTTGTAGAGGTAATGTTGAAGTTGACCAAAGATTAAGAGGAGGCCCTGGACAAACAACTTTAGAAAATAGGTTAAAAATGGAAAAAAGAAAAAATGCAATTCAGAAGATAGCTAAACGGGCAATCACTGTAGGTGTATCTTCTCACACATTAACTTCGCGTTCTTCTCATGTTGCATTAGAAGTAGTAGGTAGATTTGGGTCTGGTTTAGCCCCACCATCGATGCATGAGTTAGGTGAAACATGTTTGTAAGAAGAGGTAAGAGAAACTCATAAGATTTTAGAGACACATAAATGACATTAGAAAACTTATGGTTGTATGTGTGATGGATGGACAGACAGGAGACAAAGATCATTGATTAATCTTTTAGCTAATTCTCCTAAAGGAACCATGTTTTTAAAATCAATGATGCATCTGCATATTCACACACTGCAACATATTTGTTTAAAGAAATAAATGATGTTATTAAAAGTATTATTGGAAAAAAAATATTGTTCAAATAGTAACTGATAATGCTGTTAACTATAAAGTTGCATGTGAATTAGTGATAGATAGACACCCCACAATATTTTGGACATCATGTGTTGCACATTGTATTAATTTAATTTTAAAAGACATTGGTAAGATGCATGTTAGAACCATTAGTTTAACTAGAAGAATCATTGTTTTCATTTATGCACACACACAATTATTGCATATAATGAGATAGTTTGACAATGGAGATATTGTTAGGCCATGACCCACTAGATTTGTCACATCATTCTTAACTTTGCAATCACTTTGGGAACATAAGAATGCACTTAGAACACTCATGATAGCAAATGAATGGAGGAAGAACAAGTGGTGTAACCTTAGAACCGAAAAACAAACAGAAATAACTATTCTTTCTGTTCAATTCTGGAAAGGTGTACAACGAGCACTCATGCTGGAATTTCTCTGGTCCGTGTCTTCAGATTAGTTGATGGAGATGAGAAGCCCTCTATGGGCTACTTATACAATGCAATGGATAGGCCAAAGAAAAAATTAAGGAAAATTATCAACAAAACCAATGTAATATGGCCCCGTTATTGAGGTAATAGAAGAAAGATGGAGTAGTCAGATGTCGCCTACCTTTACCATGCAGGATTTGTCTTTAACCCTGGAGTATGGTTTTAAGACCGCGAATGCTTCGTTGTGTGCAGGCAATGGCAAAGATGGAGCCAAATCCGGAGGTGCAAGACAGATTGCAAAAACAACTAAATTATTATTTACAGGAAAGTGGACCGTTCAGTTGGGGAACCATCGTGAGAGCAAGGGAAAACACAATCCCAGTCAATTGGTGAGATAAATACGGGGGCGAGGTACCAGAGTTGAGGAAGATCGCCATCAAAATTCTTGGGCTCACTTGTTCATCCTCCGGTTGTGAGAGAAACTGGAGCGCATTTGAAAATGTGGGTTGTGCTTTGAAAATTATAAAGTACGATTTTTAAATTTGGTCTACTTTATAAAATTTAACTTTAATTTTCTTTCTTTTAACAGTTACACACCAAGAAGAGGAACCGGTTGAAGCAAAAGAAGTTGAATGACTTGGTGTTCGTGCAATACAATAAAAAATTGCATGAGCGTTTCCTAAATCTTCAACGTAACCCAGCACATGAAGATCCAATCAATTAGGATTCATTGGAAGACGACAACGAATGGATTATGGATGTCGACAACCCGGTATTCCAAGGTGAAGACTTGACATGGTCTCAAGTGGAGCTTCAAGCATACGGCGACACCATAGAATATTAACGCCCAAGACGATCCACGTAGCAATCACAAGGTGCAAGACGTCGTGGGAAAAGGTCGATCATTGAGGAGCCTGAAGACAAGGATGACGAGGATGATGAAGATGAAGTCATCCCAGCAACACAATTTCAATGCCAAGAAGGTGTTGGATCGTCGTATGAAACAAGAGATATGAATAATGAAATTCAGGAGGAAGACACAAATTTGGATGACAATAATGGTGGACACGGCGGCAATGATGGTGGCGGCACTTCTTATGATTATGGCACATCATTAGGTGGAACCCAAAGAGGGGATTTTGTGACCAATGCAATGGATTATCTATTTGAATAAAATTGCCTCACTTTTGTAGTTTTATATTGTAGTTAATTAGTTATGCATTTTTATTTCAAACCAACACTAAAATATTCATAACTTAATATGAAATTATTGTTATTCATTTTCACTTTTTTCACAATTTTCTATCTTTTTTTTTTTTTTGCTATTTTTTCATTTTTCCCCATTTTTTTCGGAAAAAAAAGCCAATTGATATATCGATTATATATCGGGGGCCATTTTGATATATCGATATAATCGATATTTAAAACATTTGATGAGACAGAGTTGTATTTATCTCATCCTGGACGAGGCGGATTGCATGATGAAGACGGAGTTTGATAAGTAGAGGCAATGTTGAAAGCCATGCCTCACAAGAGAACGTTCCACATGTATACGGAGGTGATCTTAATTAGGAAGATTGAGATGCGTTATGCATATGTGACTCATTCATCTTTCTTATTTAAGGAAAATAACATGAAACTTTGTGGAAAAATATGAATTAAGGAAACATAATGAAAAAAAATGAAACTAAGGAATTAAGGAATTATAGGCGGGAGATGACATATGTTCACATGAAACATATTTTTCCTTAATTGCTCAAGAAACACGAAACTCTTAATTCATGACGAAGCATCAGCCCGGATAAATTGCTGCCTAGAAGGGATTTCTAGAACACGGTATCAAATCACCTTTTTAAGTCGGGATTTATGGGATTGGTCTTTTAGTAAAGTTTGCACCAATGAAAATAGAAAAAAAATGGGTCAATGAGGGTAAAACAATAAGAAATATGTTGATAAAATGTCATTTCAGAAAAGAGGTGTGAAACCTTTTTTTTGCAAGCTGGATTAGAGTATTCATATTAATGATAAATGACACCTCTTGAACAAAGGAGATAAGGGATTTCAAAATATCAGATACAAGAGGTGTGGAACAACTTGATTGCGTTTTTCGGGGTGGACCCTGAATTTTGATTCAATCTAGAGCATGTTGAACTTCTTTCATATACGATGAAGAGAGAACTTCATACAATTAATACCCCAAGTAGAATGTAGTTCTATATGGCTATCAAGGAATGAAAGACCTTTTCAAAGGAAGCATGTGTATTTTAATCACATGAGGGATGTCTAAGGGCATGAAGAATAAATGTGAGGCATTGCAAGTTTGAACAAGGATACTACCTATAAAAGTACCAATCCTACCTATGTATTTTTGCATATTTTTAAACTTTTGTTTTATTATGTAAGGAGACCCCTCGTCTCCTTATTTCGGGGGTTTCTAGAAATAAGATTATCCAATATTTATTCAAAAAAAAAAGTTTGAACAAGGATGTAAGATTTGTAATAAAGCAAACTCGTGTGTTTCCAAGGTTACCTTAGGAGCAACAATTATCTATGTATTTTTTATCTAATGAAATACCTTATTTAATTCTAATATGAATGAAATCGATCCACACTTTTCAAAAAAAAAAAAAGGAAAAAATGACTGAATAATTTCTGTACATGTTTGCATGTATGATTGGCAAATTTGACTGCATACTCAAAACATGTTTCTAACTTATAACAGCTATTTTCATCAAAAAAGAAAAACAAAATTTAACTACTACCCCTGATACCAAGGTTACAAGTACCCTGCACCACATTTGTAATTTGACCATTCATAGAAATCAAAATATCCAAAACTCAATTGGCAAATGTCAAAAAACAGATGGATCCACTTTTTAAGTTGAATAGTTCCAAATGTAAAAAAAAAACAAATCTAAGTTAAAGGGTTCCAAACAAAATAAGACCTGTAGCATATAGGTAAAAAGTTTTGATCAAACACTTTTCTAAAAGCTATTGAAGTCATGGAACTCTCAAATAGTGGCATGTAAAGAAGAGTTAATTTTTAAAAAAAGAATGTCTGGTGTAGTATTCTACACATGGTCTCAAATGTGGTACATGATCGCCCGCACATGCTGCACTTGAATGGTACATGCGGCGCACATGTAATACAATGTGCACTCTAGTGAGCACATCGGTACATGTTGTCGGACTTAAAACACCGAGAAAGATGCCTCCATTCAACATTTAATCTCAACATGGTGGATTAATCAACAACTTGATTTTTATAGACCACTCCATTCAAACAATTTTCTCAATGGAAAAAATGGAAGATGAAATAAAAATAACTCTTCCACCACCATATCACCAACCCAAATAACACAACATAATAATGCTTTTCTAGAGTAAAGAGGAACATCATAATTTCTTCCTCATAGCCATCTTAAACATCATGTTTGTTCCTTTGGTGAATCAAACGTGCATTGTAGAAGTAATGCACCAACATGAAAACTGTTATGGCACATAAAACCAGCATCAACTCACCATAGTAATAAGAAAAAAAAGCACCAATAATTACGAGACTTCCAATGGCTTTCCAGGCAGGAAAAGTCATTGCTTCCTGGGAAGCAATGTGGAAATTTCAAATCAACAGATGTAAAATGCCAACCAAATCAGTCTTTCCAATTACTATTTTCCACAAAAAAAAAAAGAATGAAGAACTTGATATAAGAAAAGAAATAATAACCCAGCATTACCCAACCACACTTTAGAGGGAAATTCAAGAAACAATATCCTAGCTTACCTAAATTGCAAAAACAAATTTGTAGAAGACCAACCTCTCCCAACACCAACGACCAAACATAATTTCAAACAAAATCCAAAACGATCAGCAATTCTACTACTTCAAACAAAGTTGTTCCAGTAAAAAAAACTAAAATTCCCATGGGCGGTTATCAAAACTTTGAAGAACAAAATGCTCTTGCAAACAACAAATGTTCATCTAGATCAAGAAAGCCCAACATTCCATCTAAGAGAATCTCCAATCCTAGACCCATACCCATATCAAATTTAAATTTGAGTAAAAATCTGATAAAATCCTCTCTAACCCTTGACTCAAACCCATATCAAATGATGGGAGGCTAAAAAATTTACCCAAATCAAGGGAGACTGCTTTACCCAAAATTTTCCAGTTGCTATTTTTTAAACCAAATCAGTACATAATTGGGAGAAGATAGAAATTTGAAAAGATTTGAGTAAATGGTTGGAGACATAGCATACCAAACGAAGCATTTACTCAAATTGCTAATGAAATTTGGGTATAAGTTTGAGTAAGGGCTGGAGATGAGGTTACAATATTCACATCATAAATAACTCTAGTGCACCAAAAGTAAAAAACCATAATCAACACAATAAAAGCATACCAAATCGCACCTCATAACAACAACAACATTCAATACCACTCACCACATGCTTCCACGATATTTGAGTGTGTAAGGTCCACTTTCGAGGGGGCGACCGAAGTGGCTGTGGACCTTGTGCCTCTCACGCCCGCTCTGGTCCAGCAGAGTCAGCTCAAACAACGCCCTCACATCGGTCCCCTCACTCGCAAGCGCAATGAAGAGGGAAACATACGCCGCGTTGTCTTCCGGGCTCTTCCCATCCGGGTAAAAGTAGATCGCCCACCCATACCCACCGACCTCGAACGTGTCCGACGCGATGTACTTGCCGACCCCGAGCCCCTTCGAGAGAGGGTACCCCGTGATCTTGAACTGGTGCGACCCCTTCACGGTATCCGTCACGGAGGCGGACGAGGTGATGGACGGCTGCGGCGGCCCCGGCGCCGGAACGGGAGACGGGGATGGCTTGTGGAGGGCGGCGGAGGAAGAACAGGTGGCTGCGGCGGCGGAGGTGCCTCCCCTGCAGACCCTGCCCATGGCGCCCATTGAAATTGTTAGGTCGGTTAGGGTTTTCGATGAAGGATCTACACTTCTAGGGATTGATCGGATTTGATTAAGGGGAAGATTTTCTTGGAGACGAATCAGGGTTGAATGTGTGGATATTTTATTTAGGGATTCGAAAAGAGAAAGTGAGAGGAGCGTCAAATGGGGGAACGGAAGAGATGGGGGTCGTTGTGTGTGATAAATGTTGTAAATGTTTTAAATAGAGAGAGAGAGAGAGAGAGAGAGACGTGGAGATTTGGCATCCGTAGATGTACGTCATTCCAAGTAGTACAGCAAACTAGTCTTCTCCGAAACGATGTGGGAATAATTAAAAAAATATATATCCACAACCATTTTTTTTCAATATGATATAATAAATTATTTATAAAATTTATTATGAAATTACATAATAATGAGATATATTATAACTTAAAATGAGTTTTTAAATATATATATACCCCTCAACCAATAATATATTGTAATAGCACGCTTGGAAAAATTAAACATTTTCACTTAATATAATAAATGTGAAAGCCATACGAGCATCTCCCATTCAGTGGAACGGATACGTTAATATCAATATCCTAATTTTTAAGATTAGAATAAGATATTAATTTATATATTTCTTCATATACGGATCGGATACAGATATATTTAGAATAACTAACATATTTAAATATTAATATTAAATTTGATAATCAAATGATATATTAAAAATATATGTAAAAATTTAATAGTAATATAATATATTATGATTGTGATTGTGATTAATCATATAAGATAACAAATATGAACAATATGTAATACAAATATATACTTTTATAATATATGTCAGAATATTTTTAGATCAGATACACTGATATTCATATTCACACTCTGGATATTTAAATATCGGATATTTCTGATTTTCGTATATGAATTCGGATTTTTTTTAATGATTCCTGTGGAGATCTTTTAAACATGGTCAAACAAAATAATTTAGATAATCACTATTCATTTATCTAACTCTAACCGCGATCTCTATTTTCATCTCTATTCTATTTTTATATATTATTCTCTGTACAAACTAAAATTGAGAAAAAAGGCATTTTATGTTACAATTATTTAAATATTAAAACTCATAATCACTATTGATTAATCCAAGTCAATTCAAGAGATTGTTGATACACTCAGTATCATTGTAGCTCCATCAATAACTCAGAGATTGTCCGCCAGCACTTATACACTCACTAGTAGATTGTGAAGTGTATATTATCCTATTGTGATACATCTATTTTATTATACTAACCGAAAATGTATAAGTTTTCATGTTCGTTGATACACTCAATATTTTATAATTATTATTTTATTTTGATTATTGGATTAAGTGTTAAAACCATATCTTTAACAAAAACATAAATGTAGATATTCTAATATTGAAAACATATATTTAAATTTGTACATTGTATTATATCATAATAATTTAATAAAAAAATTAAATTTATATGATTAATTTTGGATTGCTAAATTTCACATGTTATTTCAAAATTTCAAATATAATTTAAAATAAAATTTATAAAATAATTTTAAAAACAATAATTTTATATTTGAAACATATATTAGAAATTAAAAGATATATTTTTTTTGAACAATTTTTAAAAATCAATTGTAATGTATGGATATATATTTTGAATGATCGAAATCTAAGCATAATAAAATAATATCAATTATAATTTGAGAAATAAATTTAGTTATCTGTAATTTATCAATTTCTAAATTAAATTTTTTAATCTATCTTAATTTCTACATATGAAAAAATAAAAATATATTATTTACTTTAAATCATAATTTTATTTAATGTAAACTAAAATCTATTTAATACAGATAATATTAAAATTATATATGTAAATTAATTTATTTATTTAACATACTGATATTATCTATATTAATTTAATTTATGAATACTATCTTATAATATTATATTTATCCCTAAGTTATCGGTTTTAAATTAATGTTATATTTTTTTATGAATTAATTAATAGTATCAATCATTATCCTTTTCTTATCTTAAATATTTTTTAAAATTTTATTTATTTAGATATTATTTATTTATATTGTATTAATCCAGACATTTTAATATAAAATTTGAGTTATTAATATTTTAGTATTCATATCTTAAATTTCTAATTTCAGTAGATCTTATATTTTCTTCATTCAAACATTCATTAATTAACCATCAAGGCCCAAATCTAAGCCCTAGGACCCATTTAATTTGAACTCAAATAATTGAAATCCAGTTATCGAGCAGAAAAATAATAGACTTAGTCCCATTTGCAACCTTACATGCAATACTCACCATTTTTTGAAAAAAACACAGTAAACTTTATATACTGAGATGTTATTTTGTATAAAACCTGAAATAATACTCCAATGAATTCTATAAGCTTATTTATAGAATATGTAAAAAATTCAAACGAGCTATATATGTCATTAGAAGTGAGTACAAGTGGCTAACAAATATATGGGGTAGTTAATGGTGCTCTAAAAAGACTGTGTATAACAACATTCTTTAACGAGCATTATTGTGTCTAATAAATGGATTTTCATATCTTAATGTGCCTTTGGTGGATTGAACCTTTTTTTTTGAATCTATAGGTATTGGGCCTTGAGTCAATGTTGTTGTTGAGCTAATTTTATTGTTGGGCTTGCATTTCTGGGCCATATGATTAATGGGCGCGCTGTTACACTTAGTTTTATTTTTAGTATAAAATACAGTTCTATATACATTGTCAGATATCTAGTGAAGCATATGCCTCATTAAATGATACATATACCCCGTTAAATATTTTCTTACACTTATTAAAAATGGGTTCATTTAACTTGAAATATAGTGATATATACTTTTTATCAAAGCATATACCTTATTAGATGATGTTTACTATTTAAAATAAAATAAAATCATGTGTGGTCTGAGTTTTGGTTGGTAAATATGACTGAGTCTAACATTATTCATGATTAATTAATAATCGTTGATACACTCAGTCCATTTTGCAGCCTCATACGCTATGATAACATAGTATATACTGCGTTATTATTGTGTATGAGGTTTTATCATAGTGTATGATGCGATTTTTTTCTATTTTTTCTAAACGAAAAAAATGCACTATTGTATTTCAGTATATAATTCATTTTATATAACATCATGCACTTTAATAGAAGAGTATATGATTTTTTTTTAAAAATGGTGTAAACTGCAATTAAGGCTGCAATGGGGGTTGGATGTATCATTTTCCTTAACTGACATTGTAAGATTTCGTGACTATATGAACCCACATTGTAAAATTTCATGAATTAGTGCTCCTCAGTAACCCGAATACAAACCCTATTGTGGGTGCCTCTAATTGCACCCTTTATTTTTCGAAACACACTCCTATTTTTGCACACCTAGCCGAATTTGATCATATTCTTTAAACGCTCATGATATTTAAAGTATGTGTTGGGTTTTTATGCACACTTCCTCTCTCATGCACACTTCCTCTCTCTCAACAGCCATGCTCGTCCTTTCCCACACCATTGCCTGTCCACTCCCTCATCGTCGTCCTCTCTATCATATCATTGAACCATGTTGAGAAGCGGCGGCGACGGTGAGTCGAAGCCCAAGCCACGGATGCCCATTGAGTCTCCTATGAGGATTGCGGGGATGACCCAGCTAACCATGCGATTCAGGGCAAGCAGGGGCGGACCCAAGGGGGGGCGGGCTGGGGCCTGGGCCCCCCCCCCCCCAAACCATGGGTCAATTAAAGCCCACTGGCTGCTCCCCACATTAAAAAAAAAAAAAAAACTTCTACCTTGGGCACCAAACTTTTAAACTTTCTAATGAATCTCATTATCCAATTCCAACTAACCCGCCCAACCAAACAAATCAACAAAACACACAGTGTCCAATCCTCAAATTCTAATGAATTTTAAATTACAATAATACCCATCTAATTAAAGATGTCTCACATTAAACCAAATAATCTTAATATAGAACATCTATAACTCAAAATATATTTTTAAAATTTTTTCATGATTGCTATATTTGAAATAAGTAGGTTTGAAAGTGAAAAATGTTTTATTCAGTCCTATTTGCATCTCCGTTAGCATGCATACATTTGATTTTTTTAATTATATACCTATAATGAAGTGTATTAATAAATAAAGTACTTTTGATTTTTTATAGAAAATGAAATATATACTCTTATAAAATAAATGCATATATTTAATTTATATTTTTTTATAATAGTATATATAGAGATAGTGAAATATATACTAAGTCAATTTTATATATTGTGTTAGATGTGATGAATGCAAATAGGACTAACATAATGGACTAAGTATATTAGTTCCCATTGAATGTTTTGAGATTTGGAGGACTGAGTCTTTCTTAAAAAAATTGTGAAAAGCTTTGTATTTATGAGAATATTGGTATCTGGTTTTTAAGCATTGAAAAATCACTTATTTGACTTTTTAGCGATTTTTTGTTTATTTTGATTTTTCATGATTACTATATTGAGTAATTTGAATCTCTCAATTTTTTAAAATGTTAGGTTTTAAAATCTCTCCCTAAATTATAAATATATCCTTATATGTTTTTGTAATCAGTTATTTTCTTCATATTTTTTAATTTTTGAAACTTCATTTTTTTTTTCTATTTTTTTCAATGGAAATAATAAGATTTCTAAGATTTTTCAGTTTAAGTCTCTTGATCTTTTGGCCCCCCCTTACTTTAATTCCTGGTTCCGCCCCTGAAGAGAGACATTAATATGTTGGGGTTTGGATTTATTGCATGTATTGATGTACAAAGTGAAGTTTTTGTGTCTTTTTTTTATGATTGTGGAGGTGTATGTGTTGGTTTTTTAATCTTTTTGGATTTGAACTTGACTGTTTTTTGGATGACATGTTTACATGTTTGTTTATGTGATTCAATGAAATTTTTATTCTATGTTTAGTTCAACGTATTACAGCATCAATCTGCATGCATCGACAAAAGTCTTGTCACAGAATTCATGAAGCTCGACACTGCAATTGTCAATCAGCCCAGGTGCATACATGTGTCCACCATGTTTCGACACAAAGAATATCAAATTGTTTCGGATTTCTCTATAGCATGTGTGTCTAAACAAGAAGCAAAACCTCTGGTTCCTCTCTGTTTCCACATCGACAGAATTGGTGTCGATCAATTGAAAAACTGGACAGACTGATTGTCGACCATTTATTCTCTTTCCCCTGGGGTGTGACATTGAGTTATTCGCTCCTGATAGCTATACTAGGATAGATAACAATTCAGACTGAATAAGCAATTTTTTGTTTGGTTGCATTTTTTGTTATTCTCATTGGAAAACGTAAAAATGCTTTTTTTGTTGTTTGGTTAATCTTGGATAAAGTGATGATAAATTGTTGATAAGGGATGAATAAGAATTTATAACTTTTTAAATGACAACTATACCCCTAGGAATAGTGTGAGAAATATATGATTGATTTGATAGATGTGACAGTTTTTTAAATCTATGTGAGACAGTTAAGTGAGATAAATTTTTTAAAATGACAGAGAAGAGTATTTTTATCCATTTGCATAGATAAGGTCTGATAAGCAATTCCAACATTTCTTTAGAATAGTTATCAGGCCTTATCCTAACTTATCCAGACATAATTATCGAGGTTTATTCTGTCAAAACAAACAACTTTTTTTTACTATTCTCCTGTATTCTTCCTTATTCTGGCCTAATTCTTCATGCCATACGAGGGGTTTAAAAATAGAATGGTTGCAACAAAGGAAAAAAATTGAAAAATGATTTGTCGTGTACTCCACCCACAGTCCTCATTATTATTATTTTTAGATAACATACACTCACACATTAAAAGTATATAATGTATAAAAAATGAAGTTTACATTGAGATACATCAATATATTTTTCTTTGAAAATTGAAAATTAATTTCATCCATTGAGGCAACATAATATACACTTGATAATGCAGTGTATACTGCACTATAGGCGGTTGGAGATTCATTTTTAGGCTGCTAAGCGGATACAAAACGGAATGAGTGGATCAAAGCTCAAAAAAATCATGGATGTATTGTGCGGCAACAATAAAGAGAGAGAAAGGAAGAGAGCTAATTCCCTTCTCATTCTGTATTATATTTTGATTTCAGTCTATGGTGTTTTTCTCCATGTTGCTTGAAAGTTTGATTGTGGAAAACTGTAGATTGTATCATTTTATAGTACTATATAGTACTATACATTCAGTTTCATTTGCAATCTCATTTTGCATAACGCACACATTTTATTTTATTAAAATATGTATTTAGATAATAAAATATATTTTTCATAAAAATAATATGTATACTCATACAAATTGAACGCACATTTTTTCATAAAAATAATATGTACTCATACAAATTGAACACACATTACTGTGAAATGAATTGAGTATATCAACGGGCCACAATTCATTTCTTGTCGGTGTATATATATGTTGATTCTCTCTCTCTGCGTAGCTGTCACTGTCCTCACAAGGATGAAATGAGAACACATGCCATCACTCAACCTTCAGTGATGCCATAACATGCAAGTGCAACTATGGACATCTTTAAGTCACAGCTTCAGTAGGTCCCTCCATAGTCCATATTTGAACCTAATAAAAAAAAGAGAGAGAAATCCATTTTGGAATTGATTTTTATTCTTGGATCATGCGCCAGATCAATTGAATACCATTAGCTCCCCAGCTTGAACTTTGTTCAATTCTTGTAACACTTTATGATTCTGGACAAATGGTCTTTTCTTTAACAGTGACATGATAACTGAGTGGAGCTGCTGAAAAAAAAAACTTTTCTATGATACTATAATGATGCATCCATGATATGTGTTGATTTCATAAAGTCAAAAAAAAATTGTTCAGTGATTGGTATACCAAAACTAGTAGGGTGAATTGTTTAAATACTCTATGATCAAGGGTCTAATTATTTTTTTATCTCTTAACTTTTTTTTATTTTTTATTTACTCATAAATCTGATTCTATTTTTTTTGCTTCTGATTTTTCATAATACCCGAACTACCTCTTACAGACAATTACAGAAATACAGAAATATAATGTGATACATACAAAAATCATACACATAGTTACAAATATATAATAGTTATTTACAACAAATATAACGTACACAAAGATGTTTTTTTAAACACAAAATAGTTATATATACATTTTTAGTGTCATTACAATGGATTCATGAACTGTAATTCATTTCATTATCATCTGTAAGTGCATTTAATGTACATAAATTTGTTATATATACAATCCCAAAACTTTACTAAAATAGATACATCAATTGTTTCAATTGATGTCTCACCCTTAATCCTTCCTATTCTAATAAAATCAGTTGTTATCTCACCCTTAATCCTTTTGATGTCCTCTTGGGTGAAATGAAACCTATTGAAAGACCATTGACCTAGACATTCAACGTACTTCATAACGAAGAATGTGTTATCTAAGTTACATAAAAAATACAACAATCAGTCAAACACTTAAATAAATTTTAATTTACCAATATGAACAAAATTAGTAATAGCATGAATCCGAACTGAAAATATACTAACAACTGTAATATTTTCGTGGAAATATTTCTTGATCTATGTACAACAATTACAGAAACTAAAACATTACAATAAGTGTCGGTGTAATTAACCTAAGGATATATAATTTTACAGAAATGTAATAACTAATTATAGTAATTTAATATCAATTTACATATATTTAAATGACCCATTACATAAACTTTATAAACAATTACATAATGTAATAAATGATTTACATGAATCATTTAATATAACAATAATGCAATAGAAAATACATAAGTACATAATGTATACCCATGTAACAATTACAACATAACAACAACCAATGTAATACCCAATAACAACATAAACTATCATTAACATAACAGCTACAACAAAAACTATCACTGTAATATCTAATGACATAAACTACCATTTAGGGTACATAAATATAATATGATCTTTCATTCTTATAACAATTACAACAGAAATTACAAAAACTATAATTTACAGAACATATATGTAATATCATATATGGAACTAAACTAAAGACATACAAATTACAGAAATGTATTGATCATTTACAGAAATGTAACGATCAATTATAGAAGTATAATATCAATTTACAGATGGAGATAATTTAGATATAAAAAACGATGTGACACAAGTCAGGGACAAAAAAAAAAGAATCAGATTTCAGGGGTACATAAAAAATAAAAAGTCTAAGGATAGAAAAAAAATTAGACCTTTGATCATAGAACATTTGAACAATTCACCCAAATTAGTATTCACATTTTTCTATAAATTAATAATTTTTGTTATTTGTATTTTATTTTTTCAAACGCTATTGCGCGCAAATTTTTAGTTGACGGGATATACATTTCAGGACATATAATTAATATTTACTTTTGTGTAATGGAGCATGTAAAATTCATTGAAATATGTGTTTTATTTATTTATTTATAAAGGGTGTTGCATGAAATATATTTAAGAAACACATGGGTTCCCTAAACTATGTTCAAAAGTAATAAGGTCTTTATGTTGTTAATAGGGAAAATATAGGGATATAATCAAAAGGTTTTTCTTACCCAAAAAAAACACACTCACACCCCCCTTTCTAGGGGTTCTGAATGATTTGTTTCCAGTTAGTCCTTTAGTAAACATAAAACCACTAATAAAGTAATAATGGTATAATAATAACAATCTTTTGAGATATTTGACTTTTACCCAACCATTCCTTTTTAAGGATGCACTGATTAACACTTTTGGGCCAAGATTTACTGAAATGATAAAAAAAATCCTGCCCCAACCTGTCAGTAGTCATGGCTCTGAAGTCTGCACCCACCTAGGGCTTTGTTTCAGGATATGCTGACAAAAAATTTAATACAGATGTATTTAATTTGATAACAAGGGAGAAGAACAAGAAACAAGGACAGCCAAAAGAAAAATAAAATATATTGCACCGACTTAATTAGGTCTAAAGATTAAACTAATAATTTTACACTAGATCTTGTACAATTGACTTAGATATCCTATAGTACATCAAGTAACAGCGCCCCCCCCCCCCCCCCCCCAGACAACATCACCAAAGTGATCTACCCACAAAAAAAAAAAAAAAAAGTGATCCATCATGTACCCACCAAACCATCACAATCCACACTATTTATTTTAACAGGGAAAATGATATGTCAGTTTGCAGTCCCTGTTACAATCTTTATTATTTTTTAATAAAAACTACACCCCTCCATTAAAGAACTAAACATGAATACTTCACTATCACATTATATAAATTATAAAACAGATTGAGTATATCAACGCTCTTTTAACAATGTTAGCATATCCATGCAATCCTCACCTTCTCCTGACCTACTATATACTAGACCAGTCAAGTATATATAAGATGTGAAGAAGAAAGGAAAAAAGATACACATTTAAATCATTTATGTATATACTTTATTTTTATTTTTTGTAAAAGTACGTGTTTCATTAAACAAATTTATAATAACTTTAAAAAATTAAAAAAATGCGAGAACAGCAGAAGGGACTCCAAGAAGATTTGTCACTAATATTTTCCCTTTTTTTGTTAAAACAAAGGCATGGATCCTTTCATCTCCATCAAAAAAATATCTAATGTGAAGAACAAGTTGACATCATGGATGTGGGAGGGACCCATTCTTCACATCCAGTTCAGTGTCTGAAGCACCCACTGAAATTCAATATCATTCTCTCCTTTGCAATTTTTTTTAATTCAAAGATACAATAATAGATTCAGACAGTCACAGCTAGCAATACCATTTTCTTTTTAATAACAACAGATGCGGGGGAGAAGAATAGGAAAACAGTTCAACATAGTGAAACTCTAGCCCTTTTGAAAGCTTCAGATGAACAGAGAGTTTGCTTTTGTGTACCTCTTTGAACCATCCAATGTTCCCAAATTTGTCTACCAATTTTGCAGGTTAGAGACCTTTGGTCATCTGGGCATGACAAGACTCATAGTGATGCATGTATTATTTGAGATAGGATCCAGACAGACCTAGATACCATAAGTTTGTGAGATTGTGATAATTTTTAACTATTTTTGTTATAAGTCAGTCTCTTATTAGGTACTGCACATTCCGTAGGAATTGTCTGGTCACTCACATGGGAGTTGAAGTTGGACAAGGATGGTGCAAAGATCAACATCAAGCATATGCAAACAAAACACACTGGCTATCAATGCCTCTGTAAATGGGGACAATATAATCTACATTGGCACCTAATAATTCATTAAGAACCAAATTAGAAAATGGACATAGAGGAGAGAATGATCAAATACATTGCAAAAAGCAGCCACTTTTTATTAATTATCCAACTTATAAACACATATATCTCACAACATCTATCCAAGGAAGCCAGAGAGTCATGGCAGCCCCCTCTCTCCATTGCAGTCTCTTCACAGCTTATACAAATAGTTCACATTAAGAACCAACATCACTCACTATATCCCTAGCCTTCAACATACATCATATACTCTATATATTGATATGTTTTTCATATCTAAAACTTCAACTTGAAATCAAAATAAATGAAAACAAGGAAAATTATAATAGAAAAAAGGTTAAAAAAACACACATCTCACATTATGGAGCAGCTGTTGGGGTTTTCATCACTGAAGAAGTGGGCGTAGGGAGGCGGTGGCATGTTATAGACCATTGGGGGAGGCCTCGCGTACATCATCTGCTGGAATTGCTCATTGTTCCCCATCTGGCGCTGTTGGTTCATCATCATAGAAGCCAAATATTGCTGGTATGGGTTGGCAGCCACAGCTGCCGCAGGCATCATTTCAGGTGCCCCAATTGCCCCTTGGAAGTATCCCGGGTTCATCGTGGCGGGCAATCCTTGGTGACCCATGGGTCCATTCCCTCCACCACCAAACGTCATTGCATTGACACTCTTGCCACCACCACCATTGTTGCCACCACCGCCGCCATTCGAATTAAGGGTGGGTTTGGAGTTCCCACCATTCTTGGCATCTTGGGGGCCACCACCATTCTTGCCACCACTTTTCCCACCACCACCACCTTGGTTTTGATTTCCACCAATATTTCCACCTCCACCACCATCACCACCCTTCTTCCCATTACCCCCATTCTTCCCATCACTCTTCCCACTCTTTTCCTTGTTTTGGGCATCCCCACCACCACCACCACCACCATTCTTGCCACCACCACCATTATTGTTGCCATTAGCATTGCCAGCTTTCTTGTCACTCAAGGGTGGTTTGCCATGGCCATTCATAAGGGGCTTCAACATCTTGTTGTCTTTGACATCACCATCGAAATCATCATCGTCGTCGTCATCAGACAAATCTTCATCGTCGAACCCATCCTCATCATCAAAATCATCATCATCGTCGAAGTCTGACCCATAATCCTCCTCAGGAAGGTTGAACTTGGCTGTTTTCTGGGGGGTCTGCAAAGGGAACTTTAAGTCCTTCAATTGGAACTCTTTGGGCAGTTGAGGCTGTTGGGGCTTCTGCACTTTCGGGTCCTTTCCGCCTCCGCCGCCACCTTTGTTGTTGCCATTTTGGGGCTTGCCATTGTCTTTCTGGCTGACCTTCCCATTAATATCAAGTTGTAGCTTTTGGATCTGGTTGTTGATTTGGTTGTGATTTCCACCACCACCACCCTTTGGAGAACCCCACAATTCTGCATGTTTGCCTGACTTGACCAGCTTCTTTATTAAGATGGCTGGATCCACATTGCCTGATACAGTCACCTTTCCCTGCTCTGCATCTATTGTGGTTTTGTACACCCCTATATACCCAATATGTTTTTTTGATGAAAAATCATAAATTGAAAGGATAAATAAAGCAAAAAAAGAAAAAAAAAGGATAGAAGAGTATACCATCAATTTTGTGGAGAATTTTCTTCACCTTCTGCTTACATCCATCACAGTGTATGTTCACCTTAAGAACACAAGTCTGCATGGGCAAGAGATCCATTTAAAGATACAGTAGCAAAAATATAATGGAAGTTGATGAACAACAACAACAAAAATGATTTAAAAAAAAAAAGATTTTGAGATTAGAAGAAGCAAAGAACAAAAAAATGGAGTGGGTGGGGACAAGTATACCTGGATTTTTAGAAAATTGATACCTTCTTCTTTACTCATCCTTTCTAACACGAGAAGGGAACCAAAAAAGTTATGAATGTATGGCAGATGAGAAAACTGAAGACAACAACAAAGAGATCTCCTTTTTTTTCTTTTTCCCCTTGTTGGGTTGTCTGTGAAGAGGAAGTGGAAGACAAGATTACACAGGGTGAGTATTAAAAATGGGCTTTTGGATTTAAGTTTATTGTATCGATGCGTTTGTGTGCTGTAGGAAGAGAAGGTCTATTGGGGGGAGAGAAGCCAAGAGGGAGAAGGGGAAGTACAGAGCAACAGCTTTTTTTTCTTACCAAATGCACAAATGCAGGTCCAGCTCCTGCTTCCCTCCTCTGCCACCTTTGCTTTTTATATACACACACATGAGAGATGAGATTTTATCGTGTATTATTAAATAAAAAAATTAATTTTTATTTTTTAAAAAATAGTTTTATCTCCGTATTTATTTTATTTTATAAAAAATGAAATGGTGTGGACATAGTGAATGAGATTCTATTATAACGTATTAAGCAAAAAAAAAAATAAAAAATTAATACTATTATATCTCAATATTTATTTTATTTCGTATAACATGTATCAATGGAAGAGTATGAATTAAAAAAAAAATGTGGACTACAGAAGAGATTGTAATGGGGCTGGACATATCATTTTCCTATTTTTATTTTGTATCATGAATTCGGGTCCGTTTGGTTGCACGATTTGGGCGATTCCGTTTTTTGAAAAGTTAAAATATTAAAATCGTGCAGTCAAATGGGTTGGATTCCGACGGAATCAAAAGCTGGATTCCTTTTAATTTCTCTCTCAAAATCCGTGTTTTAAAAAGTTCAGAAACTGTGATTTTTGGTCGGAATCGATTTTTTTAATTGAAAAGCAACTTTCTCTACCAAACATTAAACCCCTTTCAAATATTGATTCCTAAATTAAAAAAAAAACATCCCAAAAAAATCAAGGTCTAAAATCATCTTAAAAAACAGTTTTATTCCAAAATTTACTTTTCAATATATGTTTCCAAACGGAGCCGAAGTCTCCTTCGACTGTGGCCTGTGTGGTTACATTTTTTATTCTATCATCATTTTTATTGTTTATAAAATCATGGATATGTTATTCCAGCATTATGTTGGAACTACTATTAGGATTTATGTTAATTTATTTAAATATAATTATCACCCCCATGGAACATAAGCAAGGAATATAGAAAAATGCATGAGAATAGCAAAAAAAAAAAATGTTTGTTTAGTAGAATAAACCTTGATAGCTATATTTGGATAAGCTAGAATAAAACTTCATTACTATTCTTAAAAAATTGGTGGAATTGTTTATCAGAGCTTATTTATGCTAATGGATAAAAATATTTTTCTCTGTCGTTTTAAAAAAATTATCTCACCTGACACTTTTTGCATACATTAAAAAAAATTTCACATCAATCATATCACACACGCATCTCTTATACTTATTCTAAAACATAAATAATTTATGTAGGGGTATAATTATCATTTAAAAAGTCATAAATTCTTATTCATCTCTTATCTATCACTTATCCTTATTTTATTCAAGGTGAATCAAACAACAAAAAAATCACTTTTACATTTTCAATGAGAATAACAAAAAAAAAAAACCAAACACAAATTTACTTATTCAGCATAGATTGTTATCTATTCCAGCATGACTATTAAGAGCGAATAACCTTATATCACACCCCAAATGAGGGTCAGAATTTATTTTTCTTAGCCCTTGTTCCCCATCAAAACCAAGGGTAGCCCCCGTTTGGAATCGGTATAACCCCTGAATAACCCGGATAAGTATTTTGAGGTGTTTGTTTACCCCGGATAACCCCAGACAAATTATGTTAGAATAAACCTTGATAAAGTGGTATAGGGATTCAATCAACCCCTAGAATAAAAGTTATCCTAAGTTATTCCACCTAAAGAATACGTGAGCTACTGTCAAATCAAATGTCATCACCTCTTATAAATCACCTATCAAATCAACTATCATTACTTTTTTACCTTTTATAAATCATTATCAATACTTTATTCACATTTTACCCAAACAACAAAACATTTATTCTTACGTTTACCATGAGAATAATTCAAAACACAATAAAATACAAAATCATTTTATCCTTATTTATATTCACTTATGCTTGCATAAATCTATACCCTAGAATAAAATCTATCCCCGTTCCAAAGAGTCTTTCCAATGATTTCTCTTTGCCTTTGTGTGTTTGAGCATTGGATTTTTTACCTCCTGATTTTTTTTTCTTACAATGGTTCTTAACAGGCTACAATGACACTAGTTAGAGCAATTTTTAACGTACACATATTTAAAACTGTTGTAAGATGTCTTACATTTTTTAACATGAATAGCTTGTTCGTGACAGCCTAAGGTTGGACCGAATTTTTTATAGAAGTATTTTTATAATTTTTCTTAATTGTACCATATTTATTTTAGTCTCAAGGTTTAATATAAGAGATTTTTCTGTGAAAGACTATCGGTTAACGTTTCCTCTCTTAGAGAAAGGGACAGCGTAGAAGATAGATATTTTGAGAGTTTTTGTAATCCAGTTACTTAAAATATGAAATCATTTTTTTCTGCTTTCCTATGTGGATATAGATATATTTTGTCGAACTACATAAATCTTTACGTTATTTTGTGTTATATTTTATTTTCTTAATCATTCTATAGGTATTGAGATCTAATATTACAGGTATCATTGCATAAACAAAAAAAAAAAAAAAAAACTGTGGTTCAAAATCAATTGGAACCTATGCGTGGGGTGTATAATTTTATTTTCCCACCAACACAGCAGATTTCGAACCAGGGTGCCTCTAAAGAAACAATGTCTCCTACCACTATTGAATGTGAGAATAAATTATACCAACAAAACCCCACCCCCATCCTCTCCTCAACCCAACATCCCACGTCCAAAAATAAATAAATTAAATAAAGATACATTAAATTTTTGTTTTCAGTTTCACCTTTAAAAATTATAAAAAGATATATCTTTGTTAGGGGCTACAAGAGATTGTAACTGAGGTTTGGATGTAGAACAAAAATAATTTCATAACAAACAAAAATTTAATTATTTCACACTCAAGTTGATGTGCATCAGTTACAAAAATATAACAATCATACTGTAATCTCGTGATAATTTATACTAAATAAATCAATTTTGTTTTTATCAATAATACAAAAAATCATACTCAAATTGATGTCCCCCACCTGCAGCCACAAATTCTTACCACTGAAAGCTCCTCTCATCCATCAAACCTAAAATCCATCAATCACGTATATCTAGACGTGACAGGACTAAAAATATATTCATTTATTTTTGTTAAAAAATAATAACAAATTTTTTTGTTATTGATTTATCATAATAAATAGTAAATAAATATTGAATAAGATATAAAATTTTAAAAAAATTAAAAATATAATTTGATATGTGAGTCCTCTGATTTTAAGAGGTGATGACATGTGAATCATCTTATTGTTGGAATTATGTCTCGATCCAGTGTATCATATCGGATAGTTATGATGAAATACGATTAAACACTTAATAAGTAAATATTATTTAAGGATCTTAATTAATATTTTAACGTAATTATATTCACATGCTCCTTGTGAACAAATAATTTAAGCTTATTCCCTTTATTCCATCGTATTTCCCTTTATTCATCTATTCATTTAGACAACACATTTGAAATTCAAAACACTCTAAATTATTTTAAATAAAGCCCTGGAGGGCACTCTTTCAATGACTTTTAGGGCTAGTTTGATAAGAGGATAAATTTTTGAGGATAAATTGTCTTAATTTTAGAGGATAAAAAGTCCACCAATTTTGTTCATATTTAAATTTATTAAAATTGAGATAAAAAGTGGGATAAATGTTATTCCACCCTTTAGGTGGAACAAAATATTTTCATTTTTATTTTAAAATCGAGACAACTGTCCATAATTTATTCCAATTATTTTTATACTATATGGGGATAAGTTGTCTCCCCACTCACTTATCCCAATAATTATCCCTTATCCCAACATTTATCCTCTTGTCAAATTAGCCCGTAGAATCCATTTAGACATGCTTTTAATGGACAATGGCATCATCAGACGTTAGAGGACGCAAACGCACGGACAAATTGATTTTTGACGTCTGCATTGATAACCCAATAAACATTTGTGATATATGGTTTTCATCAATTTTTTTCACGTTCCCCAACTCTGCGAAAACAACGGTTTGCGCAAACGTGGTCTCCCTCCCCTGTGCTTTGGCACCACAAATGCCCTTAAACGCATGCCCCAACAGGCCCTTAAACTTCACAAAAAAAAAAGGGATTTTTAATTTTAAGTCCCCGTAAACTATCGAATTTAGGGATCGATCCCTCACTTCTTCATATTTTAGTTTTAGTCCCTACATTTAAATGATAATTTAGGAATAGGTCCCTCCCAGGGACTAAAAACAAACTTAATAATTTTGGAATAAGTCCCTCCCAGGGACTTATTCCTAAATTACTTTTAAATGTAGGGACTAAAACTAAAATATGAAGAAGTGAGTGATCGATCGCTAAATTCGATAGTTTACGGGGACTTAAAACTAAAAATCTCAAAAAAAAAAAAATGAAACTGTCATTTATAACCGTTCCATTTGGATACAAATGAGTCTCAAGTTCTCATCTTGTTGTTTCTTATTAAAGTTTTTTTAATAAATGCATATAAACCCCCTCAAACATATAAAAATCTAGACAACCCCCTATCTTTTCCCAAAATCCAAACAACCTCCAGAAACATAACTAAAATTCATCCTTCTGTCAATTAAGTTAAGCTAAGAAGTAAGAATAACTCGAATTTAACCCAATGTGTAAAGTTACATTTATACCCTCCCCCAATCAATCACTAACACTAACATGAGAAACCATAAATCTAACATTCCCTTTCATCCCTTTCATTTGTTTGCCTCACACAAGGCCTCTAATCACCCTCATCATCGACGTCATTGTGTGATGTGTAGGGTAAAAATGTAATTGATAGGGGGTTATTTGTGTTTATGCTAGTTTACATAGATTTAATTGTAATATTGCATTTTATCTAGGTTAAGAAAACGGAAGATTATAAGAATATTCTAATTTTGTCAAGATTTGGATTTTAATTATGTTTTTGGTGGTTATTTGGATTTAAGAAACAATAGGTTATCTGGATTTTCTTATGTTTGTGGGGGGCTACATGCATTTATCCTCATTTTTTTTATTTTGTTACTGATTAGACTATGGGCGGCGCCACATATAGTGTGGTGGGGTCAATTGAACCCATCACATTAAAAATAAATAAATAATCAAACTTTTATTGTTACCTTTTCAAATCATGACAATCCAGCTCACTAGTTAATCTCACCCGACCTAGATTTTATATTTAAAACTCACAAATTGTAAAAAATTTATATATTGAAAATCATTCATCTCATTTTTTTAATTAAAAAAAATTTATGTTTTTGATAAATATATAATAATGATAATTTTTTTAAAATTATGTGAAATTTATTTTTGTAAATGCTCCCCATAAAAAAAATCATGGAGCCCCCGTTGGACTAGACCGCGCACACAATTCGACCAAGTATATTCTTCTGTCAAGTAAATTGTCTTGGCATTGGTTTTACTTTGGCCTCCGTGAAGTTATTCTCTCTTTATTTTATTATTATTATTATTATTATCATTTTTCATATGATAATATTACCTACAACCCTTTTTTCAGTTTCGACTTCAATCTACATGTGATTTAATTTTTTTTTAAATAACATATCTTATCAAAGGATGTAGATATTTTTATAAAAAATAAATTATATGTTTAAATAAATTGCATAAATATATTTATAGAAAATGTGAATTTTTCTATCAATGAATGTATCTCATTAATGTGATTATGTGAGTATATGCTTTGATGATTTCATGAGACTAGAATTATGACTGAAAATTTCTATTATTATTATTATTATTATTATTATTATTATTATTATGTATCTATTTAAGGGTGCGTTTGGAAACACGGTTTAAAATTTATACATATTTTTTTAGGATGTAATGATAAATGTTATTTTTAATTAATTAAAGAATCATGTTTGTTGCTGATAACAAATGCTGCTTTTGTTGGAATAAACATAGTTTTTGAGACACTTTTTTTAATGTAATAATGATGACAATTTTTTAATTAAATAGACGTGTTTAACAATCTGTTTGAGTTCTTCACTTTTAAAGAAGTTAAAAGCAATCTCAATCGAGTTGCCACACACATCCTCCCTCATTTGGAACGAGGATATATTTTATTCTAGGGTATACATTTATCTAAGCATAAGTGAGTATAAATAAGGATCAAGTGATTTTGTGTTTGGTTGTGTTTTGAATTATTCTGGTTGGTAAACGTAAGAATAAATGTTTTGTTATTTGAGTAAAATGTAAATAAAGTATGGATAATGGTTTAAAAAGATAAAAAAATAATGATAGTTGATTTAACATGTGATTTATAAGAGGTGATGACAGTTGATTTGACAGTGAACCCACATATTCTTTAGGTGGAATAGTCTAGAATAACTTTAATTCCAGAGGTTGATTGAAATCTATATACCACTCTACACCAGTTTATTCTGACATATTTTATCCGAGATTATCTGAGACAAACAAACACACTAAAATTTTTATTTAAGATCATCTAGGCGCTTATACCCAAAACAAACGGGCTTAACATAAAGCTTATTTTATTCACACTTAATTTATTTGAAATATTTAATTATATTAAGGAGGTAATTATTGACAGCACTTGCCCTCCACGTGAACAAAACGTCCCAACTTTCCTCAGACAAAGGTCTTGTCTTTGTCTTTTAATCCTAACCTCCCTCCCTCGGTATTTCCGTTACACGGTTTTTGAATTTTGTCTCTCTCTCGCCCTCGCATGTTTACATGCAACCATTGCATGCGGTTATTCATTTATTTATTTATATATACATGTTAAACAAAATCATGTTATTTTATTTTTTTAAATTGAATGATATATGCAATTTATTAAAACATATATTTATTTTTATAATATATATATTTAATATACACTTTTAAAAAAATCAAAATATATATGATATTTTCTTTAACATTGTCATGGGAAAAATAGTGTTACATTTAACTCTATTTGTAATGTTATTTACACTTTACATATATTTTAATTTTTTTAGAATATATATTTAGTTATTGAATTATATTCTTTTATAAGAAAAATATATGTATTCATGTGAATTGAATGCTTATATTTTTATATTTTTTATAATAATATATTAAAATAATAAAATATATTTTATGTTAAATGTTTTCATACATTAATGACGTGACATGATAACTGATAACCTTTATCGTTTGATGTAAAGTCTCAATCACTCTCATGACACAAAGCCACATTGGGTTGTCAAATATCTCTTTAAACAGAGGTAACAGAATGTGAAATCTTGGTTCAGTGGATGCAATAAAAACATGTCCACCTCTACAACCCACTATTGGAGAACCTTATCAAAGAACACACAAATGCTGAGTGCGCCACAGGTGTTTTCATTTATACTTCTTAAATAGTAAGTACACTTGCATAGATGAATTGGAGTACAAGAGCAATTCTGCATTCATAGAATTGAATTGTTATAAAAAATAAGTAATGATGAAGCACAATCACAAACATAAATATTTGTGCGCTTCAACAGAGATGCATATGTTTCTCTTCAGGAGCTTTACACCATACAGAGATACAGTCTCAAGTTAGGTAACCACCACATGCACATAAAATAAGTGAATGTTGGAAAAATATGAAATTAGGTGATAACATTGTTTTCAGAACAAGTTATGATCTATTGATTGCACAGAATTCTGGATGATATGTTACAAAAATAAAATAATACCTTCATTAAGGATGTATTATATGAAAAATGTTACACTAATTTTTTTTTACAGTTCAAAATATATACCACAAATGTTTATATTTTTTTTCAAAAGGAAAAAATAATTTAATGATACATATATCTTGATAAGAAAGTTCTATTTTGAATTGAATGAATCTATTTTTAATAAGTCTAAGAAAAATTTAATGAAGTATATACATCTGCTTTAATGGATTTCTAATAAAATATATAAGACTGTATTTTGAACTGTATAAATGACTCAATGTAAATGCACCCATATTGTATTCATATATTGGAAAAAGTATATGCAAAATCGATCATCGTTTCGTAATTTGGTTATATATCAACCATTCATCATGGATCCACCTATACAATTACCACCGTTGATCTTAGAGAAGGACCTCAAAGACAACTCAATTGGACGACCTACATATATAAGAGATACCTTGCTATATATATAGGATTCTATTTTTGTATTATGTAGGGAGCAAACACACATAAAAACTTACATCAGGTTGTCTTTGATGGGTATAACTTTTGTATCACTTTTTATTCTTTTCGAAAACTATGCCAGTACATATAACAAATCTATATGAATAAGAGATTTTATGTTTGATTGTATTTTTTTATTCTTGGAAAACGTAAGAATAAAGGTTGAGTAGTTTTGTTGATAAAGAATAAAATATAAATAAAGTGTAAAAGATTGATTTGACATGTATGTCTTTTGATGTATAAGAGGTGTTTGATAGGTGATTTGATGTGATAAGGTGTAAAAAATTGATTTGACATGTGGGCCTATGAGAATAGATAAACTGAGTATAACTTATCTTAGATGTTATTTAGAATTGTTATACTCTTTATATTCGTTTAAATTAGTTTAGTAATATCAAGTTATACTCTGTAAACAAATAACTATTTTTCTTATCCATTCTTATACCATCCTTATACCACCCTTATTCTCGCTTAACCCGCTACCCAACAGGGAGCTTCAAGTTGGACATAGATAGCTTTAATTTCAACAAAAAAAAATGTTATATTTGTCATTCATGCTATTACTTTTACAGACTACACAGTTTTTTTAATATTTTTTGAAATACGCACTTGTCTAACAAAGCAATAAAACAAGTTTTCAGATAAATTGAATTATTATACTTTTTAAATTTTTCCGTAAATATATATACATTAATATGATAAATGTATACTGCCTTTAAATTTTTTGTACCGGTCAAGTGACGTGATGTCTAATTAGTAACAAAAGAGAAGAAAATGAAAGGTGTGATGACAATGGAGGGTGGATGGTGTTGAATTGAATGTAATTTAAAAAGGAAGAAAATGGATCATGTTAAAAAGCAATGGACTTTATAAAGAAAATTATTTATTGAGCTATGTCATGAAAAAAACTCTTTCTGATTGTAGTACTAGGAAAGTAGAATAAAGGGGTGCAATAAATTGAATAAAACATTTTTTTTGGTAGGACAATATTTTTCATTTTGACATTACTCAATACTCACACCAACACCAATAAAGTTGTCTAAACCATATTCCATCATAAAAACATCTAAACTCTCAATGTAACATATTACTGAAAAGAGTCATCCAAATTCCAAAGATTATCCATCTTTAAAAATGAATGAAAAGCCAAGTTCATCCAACCTAACCAAAAAACACCAAAAATCATGTTAAACACCCATTCTATATTCCCTTCCCTTCTTCATCCAGATCTAACCAGGTTGTTAGGTTTTAGGTTCTAAATGGCTATTCAAATGGGACAAATAAAATAAAAACAGATCTAAGACTGTCAGGAAAAGATAAACAAGACCAACAATCCATGTGTCATAATTCAGTGACCCTATTCGAAATCCAACAAACGTTACATGCCACTCATCAAAGCCAATTCCTTCTCCATACCACCCAACACCACCAACAATATAATATTATTAACATAATAAAGAACAATGAATCATAACTGTTGCTGGATAGGAACAAACTCCTCCACCACCCTTCACAACTTCAAAGTTTTTTACATGGAGATTGTCAGAGATGCTGGTGTCATTTTTTTCAGTCCCAATACATTAATTTTTTTATAATCTAATTAAACACGTAATTTTATAATAAAATACATAAAATATAGTCAATTCGAAAAAAGGGTTCTCATTTTGTGACAAATTTTGTTATCTTTTAATCACACATTTTAAGCTAGTAACAAGATGACATGTTATCTACCATTTTATGGGGTCTTGAAAAAGCAAGTTGTCCTATTGGATGGAGTCATTTTTTTTAAAAAAATCTTAAACCATAAAAATGGCAATTTGTAAAAATAACCCTAATTAATTTTTTATTTCCCATTCCACACCAAAATTATTTGTTAGATTTGACATTTAACCTATTCAACGCTGCCACGCTACTGATTTTTTACTTTTATATTTTCTATAGAAGGCATGAATTATATATCACGTCTCTCACAGTTATAAATGTAAGCTTTGTGTTGATTTTTTTTTTAATTTTTTTTATATAGGATGCGTGATTATAAATCACGCATCCATTATTTTTTTATCTATATAAATTTTTTTTTATACATAAGGGTATAATTTATATATCACGTTTCTAAAGATAAAAACAAAAATAAAAAATAACTCAGTCAATATTGATGTGACAATGCTGGTTAAGTTGAAATTTAGATGCTGCAAATAGTTTTGATATGGGATTAAACATGAAATAAAAATATTAGGCTTATTTTCCTAAATTGTCCAAAAAACCCTCATACAATAACATCTGCAGTCCCAATTATCGAATTATCTAATCAAATACATACCCTCACAAGAAATAAATTAAAATTCAAATGATGGTAGTGTTTTAAAACCGTCTGAAAAATAAGATATTCAAATATGATTTTAAATAAATTGACTTAAATAAGCTTTGATACCTGAAAAATACATTTTATGTGCATTTTAAAAAATAACTTTTTTGCATTAAAAGCAAAGTAATTTTTTAATTAAGTCTGTTTCTTGAAACACATTTGATAACAGATTTGAGCTTTTTGCCTAATTTAATAGCAACATACCCCCAAACCTTGTTACCAAAGGCCAATGCATAAACACATGATTTTAAAAACAATAAGCCCCATGACCCTATAATCAAGGAGTTCGTTGTTGATTGACATGATTTTTTGAAATATTTTGAATGATCAAATCCCATGATTTTTTTTGGACAATTAATAGGTTTTTTCTTTTGCTTTATAAGGTGGAAAAAAATTACATGATCTATCTATTCGTCTGCGGCTTCTTTTTCTTCTCCACCTAAAATAGAATTTGTATTTAAGTTTCATTCCTTTTTTTTTTGTCAGAAAAGTGAGAATGAGTTTAATGAGAGAGAAAAATATATGATTTAAATGAGGATAATATTGTATTTGGTATTTTTAACCCTTTTAAAAATCAAAACAACAATTAATAAGAAAATGACAATTCATGGAACTTATCAATAAGTTCTAAATAATGGAGCCAGGACTCTCTCTTTTTTTTTAAAAAAAAAAAAAAAACTCATGCCAACCTAACTTTAAAGTAGCCAAACTTAGCAAGAGACTATTATAAAGCATCAACAACCTTACAACCAGAGGCAAATGCAACCGAATATCTGACACATAGCACAACATTTGTAGGACATCATCAATGGGAAGCCAACAAAAGAGGCTGTCATTATCATCAGCACACTCACAAATGGCCAAACTCTAAAATTTAAAGATAAATACACCTAAAAAAATATGTAGCAGGATTGACTCAAAGGCAATGTAGAGGGCTCTCATGACAAACATGCAACATAAATGCACAAAATCACGCGCAATCTACCAAACAATTTTTGTTGCTTGTACCACCTCATTTTTACTCAAAACATTTTATTACTTAACTGAGAACAGACAACAAATCACATCATTCAAACATACATACACAGGTGGTGGTGGTGGTTGATGTGGATAGGAAATTTATTTGGGGGACTCTAGATAATAGAAACCCATAGTGGGGAAATGTAAATGATTTTAGCAGTTAAGTTAAGCAGCATTGATGAACATAGGCAATGACTGTGGAGTCTTTACATATTAGGGAGCAGGCATTGCTAGTGACAAGCTAACCTGATGCAGATATGTAATGGCACAGCTAGCCAGCATTAAAATCACAATTTCATTACAGCTGCTGAATGGGATGGCCAAGTAAGAAAACTTAAGGATGACAATGAAATGGGTTTTTTTTTTTTATTATTGGAATGGTAGACACCCGCCTTTATATATTAAGGAACAAGAGTTCAAATGAAAGAACAAAACAAAAATCAACAAGAAAAACCACATGGGAACTAGGTAGAAGAGAGATCTAATAGCTCCCACATGCAAAGGAGCCAAAGGCCCCTAAGGAATTACAAGTCTATCAGCCTGGAAACTAATACCCCTTGCCCTCACACATATGTTCCCCCAATAAAAAATGAGACCCTTAACTCCCAAATGTTCTTCTTGTATGGTCTTTGTCCCCTGAAAATCATCTTCTGATTACGACACACCCATGTCAAACAAACCAAAGCGGGGATCAACATTTGGGAAACTTTAGCCTTCACAAATCAGTCACCCGCCCTTCACGGATCGGCAATGGGGCGGGTTATATTACGTTTGATGTACTTGCCCCAACCTAAAATTGTGTCATCTCAAACCGACCTGTCCCGCCCCGGTTTTAGAATATGTGTTTTGTCCCATTTAAAATCCACAAACCTCACACAATTTCATCCCCTATACCGGTTGAACCAGACTCGACCAAATCCTAATCCTAAATTATTATAAATCTTATCTTATCAAAAGACAAAAACATAATGCTCCCTCTAAAAATTATGAAACTAAAATTCGTTTCAATGTAAACACACGTTCTAATATAAATAGGGAAAAGTGCATCTAACCCCCTGAAAAATGATCAATATTCAAAAGGACCTCTCAAATCTCAGTATATCCAAAATACCCCCTCACTTTTACCCTTAAATCCAAAAAAACCTTGCTGAAACCCTTGATGACCAATAGTTAGGTTAAATTAACTCAACATTGTTGAATGACTATCCTACCCCTAAATATAAAACAACTCAATCTAACCTTAACCCTTTCTTCTCTTTCTTTCTTCACCATTTTTTTCTACACCTCCTCCATCGATGCCCCTGATCATCCCCGTCTCCATTGACCCAACCCTCCAATTAGTGCAAATGAAAAAAAAAAGTTCAATCTTCTTCAATTAGCAACGATTGGCTTCACAACAAGTGTAAATGAAAATAAAAGTTTGGATAATTGGATTGAAAGAAAAAAAATGAGAACTTTTATTTGAATTCATGTGAAGAATAAGAATGAAAAGAGTGTTTAAAGCCCGAGATCTCTCAAAGAAGAGATCTCGACCTATTTTTGCAAAGAAGGGTAATTTTGTCATTTTTTTGTCCTTTTGGATATTTGATAAAGCACGAGAGGTTATTTAGATATACACATTTTACTTCCATTAAGTGAATGGAATATTCTGGATATATTCCTTACAATCCAATAAAATTTGACCAAGGAAGCTATTTGTTTAACCAAGGCAAAAGTCAGGGGTTTTCTTAGATATACTAAGATTTGAGGGGTTTTTTTTAATATCAATCACTTTTCAAGGGGGTAGATGCATTTTTCCCATATAAATATAAAATTAGGCAAATATTTAAGAAAGTTCACATTAACTTCTTACAATAAATGCCATATAACTCATATAGTAGTCCTATAGATTCAAAACCAGGAAGGTTTTACACTCAAAACCCGAACCTGTACTGTTTATGCATCAAGTTGAAGTGTATTGGGACAGGTTTACAAATCAAGAAATCCATACCACCTCAACAGGGAGGGGTCTAATAAGAGGCCCACTCCTTTGCCCCCTCTACAGAAACTGTTTCAATAATTAAACAACTTTTACAGTGTTTCTCATCTGCATTACATTTCCCAAATCTCAACAAGTATCATCATCCCCCCGATATATACACAACTGGGTCTTAACAATCGAGACATACTGATAAGAGAAATCAAGTACAATGCATTGTACTGACCCGACCAATAAGAATAGTTAAATACTGATATTTTCATACAAGAACAAGGTTTATTTCAGTTGTACCTCAAACCCACCACCACCATACTACCATCATCAAAAGCTTTTGTTGACTGAAGAAGCTTAATTTCATCACCCATCATAGGTCGAATCCAGGTTCCTTATACCCATTGCCGGATTTCATAGGACATTCCAAAAACTGCTTCACCCATTTCTCATTCAGCTTTTTCAGACCTACCGTGTTCAAGGTTTCTACCTCAAGCATCCTTGTTTAACCTTAATTTGGTTTCTTCTGAAATGACCAAACAACACTTTCAATTCATAAAACTTAGCTAACTTAAAATGTTTCAATACAAACTTCCTTTTATTTAGCTAGAATTTCAACAATCGCATATTATAACAAAGTAGACAGCTAAAACTATCTCACTGTATTCGACCTAATCTCCACATTTCTGTAATTAACTAATTATAAACAAGGGGAAACACATCTCTTCGATGTAACATTATAATGTTAATCTGCTTTGACCTTGCTTACTGGATTAAAATCTTGGTCCTGAAAGACACTCCCTTAAATTCCAAAATATGACTTGATCAATCAGATCTCTAGAGGAACACTTGCCATTTTTGCAGTATCTCTCATATGTATAACATATTATCATATACATATACAGCTTATTCTACGATCAATTACTCCGGTTGTCTATTCACCAACCATTATGAAAGCATGCCTTGTGTTTCTTTATGTGCTAATCATGTCTAAGAAAAAGTTCAGTTTTTGCTGCAACTTCAGCAGAAAAGATTTTCACGAGCTCAAGTTCATCACACAACAATAGAAGGAAAAGGCCTAATTTAGTTTTGTGATGGACCTATCTAACTATCATAAGAATATCTTGCTAGAAGTCTGCTTTCAGATCAACCAAGTTGCTCGAATTCAAATTATCCTTGAACTTTTTCAGAAATCTAAAGCCTATCATAATCTTGATAACAGAATGCTAGGTTAAAATTCTTTGCAAGACTAGATCTTATTCACACAACCCAGCTGGATTGAAATGATTTTGTTCCTCCGAGATGGAGGTGATTTTCCTCTCCTAGTTAAGACCATTCATCCTCACCACTACACCACCACAAATGGGGAAAGGACAAATGTTAAGGTCCAGCTAAATTTTAAGAAGTACAATATGCAAGCAGATGGACAGTTTATATACCTAACCAATGCTCTCTTTCGCCATCTTCACCTGTGTCACTGTGATGTATGCAATTGCTTATTATCAGTGTGAACTCCTCGCCTGCTACAATGCCTGCAAATTCACTGTCATGACCACAAATGATGAGTATAAGAGAGAAAGAGCAGAGAGACAGAGAACAAGCATACAGCTTAGAATAAGGTGACTAAAAGTTTTGTGGTCCCAAAAAGTTGGTGAGAGAACAAAGAGAGTTTTTTTTGAAATAGTTGACTGACCAAGTAGCTAAAAGAGCTTCTCAGCAGGTTGCCATCAAAAGTTCCCTCTATATCTGTAAGACTAACTATATCTATAAGTGTGTGTGTGTGTGTGGATTCAGGTTTTTCTCACAAAAGTGAAAATCATATATGCAATGCCATCATTATGGAAGTGTGATGAACACAAGGCACATTCCTTCCATAACATCAAAATGAACAAAGATAAAATAGAGAATTGCTGCACTGGAACTCTTGGAGAAACAGGCATGGGAGACAACTACCCAATGGGTGGACACAATAAGTTTATAGACAAAGGACGAAAAGCTGGCCGCATGGTTCAAACCTTGTCCGCCAGAAGAGCAACAAGATAATCAAAGTGAGAAGTTCACAAAATGTTTGCACACGTCTGAATTTTATAAAAGAACTGACAAGATATACATCATTTCTTTTGTTTTGTTTTATAAGATCACTATCTTAAAAGTAATTGGGATCTATCTGAAAGTATGCTAATCATCATTCACTATCCTGTGATTAATATTACGTGACAGTTGGACAAAATAATCTATCAAAGAGGAAATCAGAGTATATGTTCAAGGGAGCTTCATATTTATATGTTTTGAGGCAAATTGGTTCATCACACAACAATAGAACCAATGGTTAGGCAAATTCTCTTTTTGCATAATCCTTTCTTTTTCCAAAAATTGGTTCCAAAAACTACCTTTGTGGGTTTTGGCTTATAGCTTTCAGGTTTTAACTTTTGTGTGTAAAAAAGGTGTCAATATTTTTTTATTTGGAAAAGCTAATGAAATGTAGCTTTCAAAGAATCAATTTTTAATTGATTTTCCAAATAATTGACTTCTATTAATTGGTTAGAGCTAAGCTGGCCTCGAATATGGATACTTTCACAATTTGAAACATTTTATTAAATCATTCTACAAGTCCACAAAGACATACCCAGACATTATGTCACAATGAATGGTGCCAGTGTGTGGTGTTGGCATATCATGGCCTCATGGGTTGCAAGATAAATTGCCACAGTTGGGCTTCCACAACACATTCTATTAATTGGTCAGAGCTAAGCTGGCCTCGAATATGGACACTTTCACAATTTGAAACATTTTATTAAATCATTCTACAAGTCCACAAAGACATACCCAGACATTATGTCACAATGAATGGTGCCAGTGTGTGGTGTTGGCATATCATGGCCTCATGGGTTGCAAGATAAATTGCCACAGTCGGGCTTCCACAACACAGAGTGTGTCTGTCAGAGACAAGAATAGGCTTGACAAAACATTATTAATCACTCTTTAAGATTTAAGGAATAATTTATTCAACAATGCATACAATTGCCTGAGATGAGACTTAAAAGAGTTCTTCAGTGATATCGTCTGTGGAAGCAAGCAATAGCATTATAACATAAAAGTTACTGTCTAATAATTGAAGCTTAAAGAATAAAGAAATGGCGCCAAAATTACAATTCTACTGTGTTTAAGACAGTATATAAATATTATACACAATCAATACTCAAAGACTGGGGATCTTGAATTATTTACAAGTTTGACACATAGAATCGTGTGTACCTGAAAGTCATACACAAAAGAACAAAAATATAAAGCCATTTTATGCGCAGGCCAAAGATGCAGAAACAATCCTCTCACAAACTGCCACTTTTATCCTTGATCTCCATAAGTTTCTCGACAGGCTGACGACATATGGGGCATTTATTTGATTGTGCTACTAATGCCTTTGCACACTCACTGCACATGCACTGAATAAAACACAAGATACACAAAGACATGAGAAATCAAAACTGAAACGAAAAAAGGGAGATAAACCTATGGCAACAGAAGTACTATTTCTAATGTTTACTTCCACTGTCTTGTTCCAGTGTTTACTAGCTACAAAATTAGCTCAAAGCTGTAACTGACGAAAAGAGAATACTAAGAAACAAAAAAATAAAATAAAATAGTAATAGCTAACATTTGTTAAACTACTCACCACATGCCGGCATGGCAGCACAGCCGTGTTTCTTGGTTCTCCCATGCATATAACACATTCCTGTCCTGGGTTATCATCCTCAGGTTCTGACTCGGATCTACCAAAAAGCTCTTGCAACTCATATCGTTCCCCCTCAACCCATAAGATCTGCTTTATTACCTTCACTCTATATGGTTCATCATTCTTCTTCTCGATGACAGCTAAAGTAATTTGTACACGAACAGCAGAATCAGGCTGACTTTGTGGTTCATCTACAGACAGGGACTGTGATGAGGCTTGAGCAGAGATAACAAGTGGGAAGGCATAACCATCTGAAGGTTTTGAGAGGTCATCTATTGGAAAAAAGCCTAGATCGATGCCTGTTCCAGAAGGCTGTCGAAATTTTTGTGCCACCCCTTTCTGAAATGATACTCTCACTGGCATAATATCAGGATATTCCCCTGAGAAATTACAGTCCGCTTCTTCTTTAGCAAAATAATGAATGGTCATACTGTCAATCAAGAAATAGTATCAGTACAATGATGAGCCAAAAACATATGGCGCGATTGCTAATAAACTTTGAATATCATTGACAAGATCAATTCACAACTTATGCAAGTAATTTCTCAATTAATCAAAACTAAAAAGATACTACATCAAGCAGAGTACTATTTTTAACCATCTCCTAATTAATTCGTTGATGTTTATTTTACACATTAATGGCCAATTCTCACAAAAAGAGCAAATATATACACACATACACATGCATGCAAGTACATACACATTTTAACAGTTTTAAGTATAAACAGTGCAAGTATAAATCCACTACCGAAAGCAGCCAAAGATGGACTTTTTTTATAGAAGAAAAGGTGAAAGGTTTCACCACTTGAATTTTATTAAGACATATAAACAGTGAGACTCCATATAAAGAGTGGGACGGAAGCATCCTGACTCCAGAGAGAAAAGAGACAAGGAATCTATAAAAGGAAAAGGGAAAAAAGGAAATTCCAAGCATAAAGCGTCAACACATTCTTTGATTCAACCCCCTTTTCCTATTGCCCTCATTTTCCTCTTAAATAAATAGAGTACCTAGGTACTAAGCCTTAGTAAAATCTTTCAATCGTCTGTCCAAAAGCACAAATTATGTAATTCATGGTCATCTTCCGACATCAAACACATCAAATTTTTCCTTGGTTCTAATTACAGCTTATCCTTCGAATCCAAGGTTAGAAATTTTTGGTCATCAATGTAGAATAATAATGTAAAATCTTGGGTAGAACCCATCCATCAATATGTGCTGGGTATGTAAAAAAATAATTCACTTAAAGCACCCTTCTCTATTTCCTGTTTCTATTGCCTGTTGTTTACTTTCTCTAATTCTCCCCTCATCTAGAATTTGCACTTCGAATTCAGTAATGAAATCAGATAGCAAATATTTATCTTTTTGTTCAAAAAACACAAAACAAAAACACCCTTCTCACATATGCAGAAACACATATAATAGATTTTTTCGTGTTTTTCTTTCACCATCACAGTCATGATCCTTTATCAAAACACCAACTAACTTATATGATTCCATCCAAAATCCAACAACTCCTTGACAAATGATACATTGATACCATCCAAAAAACATAAACTTTCGTATCTATTTGAAATTCATTAAATCCAAATATTATTTTGGAAAGAAATCTGATGACAAAGTTTTAGCCAACCCTCCCAAAAACGGTCGAACGACACGCCACTTTATCACTTGTTCAAAATCAATCTGGATCACCAAATTGATCAAAATTTTGGATGAATTCATTAGCATCACCAAAACTTCAACTTCGCATCACACATACAAAAATCTCGCGTAATAAAATTTTTAAAAAAAAAACTCATAAGATCTAGATGATCATCACCTGCCATCCACCAATGCATCAAAGGTGAAGGAGACGAGATGCCGGTCCTTACCGCTCTCATCCTCCTCGAGCCGGATCGTGTCCTTGTGAACGTTCACGTAATTCTTGATCGTCTTCGCCTTCTCATGCTCCACGTGAGGCAGCGGCGGTGGCGGCAGAGGCGGAGGCAAATAAGAGGAAGAGGAACCCGAAGGAGGAACCCACCGGCCGTTGCTGGGGGGTGGGATTGGAGGGTACGGGTAGGTGGGACGGGCGAAGTATCGGTAAGAGCCGGTGGTGTAGAATTGCTGGGGAGGGGAGGGGATTGGATGGGAGGGGCGGGTGGGATAACAAGGGGGTGGGTATGGTGGGTAGATGTAATTGGGAGGAGGAGGAGGAGGTGGTGGAGGGGATGGTGGTGGAAGGGGATAGGAGGAGGAGGAGGAGAGGGGGTGGGGTTGGGGGGATGGGCGGATTTGGGGGTGATCGTCTCGTCTTCTGGAGGTAGATTGACCCATTTTTTGGTCTATTGATTTTAGAGAGAGAGAGAGATGAGTGCGTGTTTTGGTTTGGTTTTTATTTTATCGGACGCGGACGTGAGGGGTGGTTCTAGAAGGTCGTTCGGTACGATTTTTTGGTGGATGAATAATCATCCGTGGAAAGTGGGGGCGGGGGAGGAAGAGTGGAAGACACCCAGCAATTTCTTGGACGCGGAAATGAAAACCCAGTAACGATTGCACTCGGTCTTTTTTACTGTTTAAAATATAATTCTATATATAACTCATTAGAGCCTTTTTAATCAAATTAATTACATTTAATTAACAAATTATCAAAATAATCATACAATTCCTCCATGTCATCATTTTTTTATTTTTTAATGTCGTCAACAGAGTGGGCATTTTGACACTGGTGATTTTTTTTCATTTGTTTTTTTTATAATCTAACTGCGTTTGGATGTGAGGTTGAAAGCTAAAATTTTTAGAATATTATGTTTTAATTTTAGCTTTTGAATAATGTGTTTGCATTTGAGTTTGTGAATTTTTAACTTTTCAAATACAAAATCTATCTAAACTCATATTCAAATGAGACCTTAATTTTGTTGGCGTAGTCGCAATATGTTTGATTGGCATGAATCTTTTCTATTTTATTTTAATTTGTAAAATGGGATGATCTAGCAAAAGTTCCACCATCACCTGACTAACTCCCATCATTCTCTCTACGTTGTATGGATTATTTTTCTTCCCCTTCTCCCTACTTTCTCCGATTTTTTTTTACTTAATCAATAGGAAGATGAAGAAAGATGTATAAACATGAGGACGAAGAGAGATGTAAGGGGAGAAGTTTTTAGTATATTACTTCAATTTTGTTGGCGTCATACATTAAAAAATATCATAAAGATCAATAACAATACATTAATGGGGTTGACATATTCAAGAGGAAACCATTTTTTTTTCAGGGTGTCGTAACGCCGTCCCTGTTGGTGTTTTCAACTGGAATAATAATAAATAAAAAAAACTGACACGAAAATTTTTGACATGGTAAAATGACTACTTTGATAAATATTTGAAATAAATGATTAATTTGATAATTTATTAATTTAGGGTGATTTGTTTGGTAATAGGCCACTCATTAGTCGATATATATTTCCTTATATGAAATGTATACTTTTTATTTTTTTATATTTGAATTTGAATAGTACAATAGTTTATTGGATATGTTTATTATTAGTTAATTATTTAATTTGAAATAAAACGATATACATTTTTATTAAAGCACAGCTCATTAGACTAGATTTACTATGTTAAAAAATTTAGAAATGTGCGATCTGACAGTATAATTGTAATTGAGATTATACATAATATTATTCAAACAACTCACATAATCGTCTCTTGACATGTCGGTATAGGTATCCGCTCTTTATCAAGAGATATTGAATTCGCTCCTCCTTGTAGGAAAAGATTTAATAAAAAAATAAAAAAAATTAATCCAAAAAAAAGTCAACAAACAACACCAAGACCATAGGAACCAGCTTCCACCAAAAGAAATAAAAGGGGAAATTATTTAGATGTCCTCACAGCCACCCCTTAATATTTTTAGGTCCCTTGACTTTTTAAATTTTTTATTTGAGGTCCTAAAACTCAATATGTATTATTTTATTTTTAATTTTTTTAATTTTATTTTAATCTCTAGATGCGAATTAGGTATTTGGAGACACGAATTTGGGTGGTTCTGCCATCGTAGCTGTTGGAGGGTTCTTCTATGCGATTTTAAATTAATTTTTGGATGTCAGGGAAGAAGAAAGGGATGAGTAGTCGATGTGAAAGATAAACAATGGGGGTATTTTGGTAGGCAATAATGATTCCCAGGCCCCAATCTCATAGGCCCCAAATAAGCCCCATGATGTGGCATCAAGAAATTACCCATTATACCCTTTTTTTATTTTGTCCTTATTAAGTGGTTTCGGTTATTTTTTTCCTTTTTTTCGGTGATCTTGTGATCACAATCTGTTATTCCCCTTTCTACGAACAGCAACGACGCCCCCAATTTCTTCATCATCTCGTTTTTTCTCCTTCTTCTTCCCGTCTTTCTTCTTCATGAATTCGGAATTGACACGGTGAATCTAATCACCTTTTTAACCAACGTCGCAGTCATTTTATTCACCTTTTAATCGATTATTATATCGATCAGCAACACCTATTTGATCTTGTTTATGAAGAACAATAGGAGCATATCACGTTTCATTATTTGAAGTCACAGTAGGATCCGAAGCTTTTTTAAATTTGGATTCCACGTAAATGTCTAATCTATCAGGTATGACAATTATGTTTATTTTTTTGTCGTTTCTTCTGAAATTGTTTCATCTTTTTTTTTCCGAATGTTCTTACATTGATTGCTCTCAGATTCTTTTTATTGGCAGGAAGATAGAATGTCATATTTCAATATGTTTTGTTTATATTTGTATGTGTATAATTAAATAGTCTTTGTTCCAGTTATTGTTACATCACATAAATGTCTATTCTATCAGGTTTGACAATTATGTTTTTGTTTGATCTATGTTTTTGCTGTTGCTTCTAAATTGTCTAATCGTTTTTTTATTGAATGCTGTTTACATTGACTGCATAATCTCATATTTCATTATACTGACAGGAAGTTAGAATGTCATTTTTCAATATGTATTGTTTATATTTGTATGTGTATCATTAAATAGTCATTGTTTCAGTTATTGGTACATGCCTTTTTTTTTAATTTTGTCACATTTTATAAATGTAACAGTTATATTATATGCATTGTTATTTGCTATGTAATGTAACAGTTTTTCACATTAGTCGTTTAGAAATTCTATTTTTTTGTTACATGTATAGATGTAAAGTCATTTTAAAGTCATTTGCATACTAAGTGTAACAGTCTTTGCATGGTTAATGTATATTGTTCCTTTCTGAAATGTAACAGTGCAAGTTAATTTATACTGTTACATTCTGAAATGTAACAGTGCAATGCATATCATTGTGTGGAAGTGTTACAATTTATCATTTTCTATTTTCTATTGCAGAGGAGTCTGCTATGTTTTCTTTAGATGAGATTCCACAAGGATTTGAAATTGAAGATTATGTAGATCAATCTGAAGAAATTATTTGTCCTACTGTTGGAATGTCTTTTCAATCGGAAAATGACGTTAGGAAGTTTTACAAAAACTTTGCCCACAGTGAAGGTTTTGGTATCTCGAAAATACACGGGAAAAAGGATGAAAATGGGAGGCAGAGATTCTTTAGTCTTGCTTGTTGTCGAAATGGGAAGCACATCCCAACGGGAAAGAATGTGTTCAATGGCAGGTCTTCGATGAAGTCCGGTTGTGGTGCAAGGATCAATGTTAGTATCAAGGATGGAGAGCTTTTTATCATATCAAAGGTTGTATTAGATCATAATCATCTGTTGAGTCCACTTAAAGCTCGACACTTTGCCTGCCACCGGAAAATTGACCCATTTTCAAAAAGAATCTTGGATGTAAATGATCAAGCAGGAATTAGGACTTCGAAAAGTTTTAATTCACTTGTTATCAAAGCAGGTGGATATGATTGCCTGTCATACGAGGAGAGAGATGTAAGGAATTATTTGGCTACTTCTAGAATTGGAAGGCTTGGTGGGGGCGATGCTCAAGCGGTCTGTGAATATTTTGTTCGCATGCAGAAGCGTAACCCGAATTTTTTTCATGCGATTGATTTTGATGATAATTTCAGGGTAAGAAATATCTTTTGGGCTGATGCGAGATCAAGAGCTCTATATGAGTCCTTTTCAGATGTCATTTCGTTTGACTCAACATATTTGACCAACAAGTATGATATGCCATTTGCACCTTTTGTTGGCGTAAACCATCATGGCCAGTCAGTATTGTTTGGATGTGGTTTACTATCTAATGAAAATATCTCAACCTATGTTTGGCTGTTCAAGGCATGGTTGGAGTGTATGTCAGGGCGTATGCCAAATGCTATAGTTACTGACCAATGCAAAGCAATACAAGGGGCTGTCTCACAAGTCTTTCCTCATTCCCGCCACAGATTGTGCTTGTGGCACATCATGAAGAAGATACCTGAAAAACTGGGCAGGTATATTCATTGATTCAGTAATTGTTACATTCTATCAAAAACTGTTACATTTGTTAAACATGTTAAATTTCTGTAGTGCATAATTACTCTGTCTGTTAGTTACAATTTGGATATTTTAATTATTGAATCATGCATATTATTCATTTATTGTTTTATATGCAGTTACAAAAGCTATGATGTCATCAAGAAGCGTTTGAAGGGGATAGTCTATGAGTCTCTAACAACAGAGGATTTTGATGAGCAATGGTTGGAGATGATTTCGGATCATTGTCTTAATAACAATGTATGGCTTTCTAGTCTATTCAATGATCGAACAAGGTGGGCGCCAGTTTATGTCAAACAAACATTTTGGGCTGGCATGTCAACCACGCAAAGAAGTGAAAGCATGAATGCTTTCTTTGACGATTATGTGAACTCTAAAACGACATTGAAGCAATTTGTGGAACAGTATGACAATGCTCTGAGAAGCAAGGTTGAGAAAGAAGAAAAGGCTGATTTTCATTCCATTAATTCAAGCATTCCTCTGTTATCTGATTTTCCATTTGAGAAGCAATTTCAGGAGGCATATACACACGATATATTTAGAAAAGTTCAGAACGAAATTAAGGGGCTGATTTTCTGCAATTTGGTCGATGTAACAGATGTTGGTGGTGTGAGAGTTTTCATTGTTACTGATGTTTCAAATGGGAAAGACGGAGCTAGTCGAAAAACAGCTTATACTGTGCAGTTCGATGAAATAAGGCAGGAGTTTAAATGTGTTTGTTGTCTTTTTGATTTCTCTGGTATCATGTGTAGGCATTGTATTAAAGTGTTGATACATACCAATACGATGAAAGTTTCTCCACAATACATTCTTGATCGTTGGCGGAAGGGCATTAAACGTAAACATAATTCTGTGAAGAACTGTTATGTAGATAACATGTCAAATGAGCAAATGTCAAGGCATCACGAGTTATATTCCAAATTTTCAGTTGTTGTCGAGGCCGCTGTTGCATCAGATGAGAAATTTAAATTTTGTTCTCAATACATGGATTCTTTGCATGAAGCACTGATGAACTTTACAGCTGATTCTGTTAATTGCACCTTTGCATGTGAAGGAACATTTCCAGATGTAAGTGTTCACTCCCCTAAGAAGGTTAGAAGTAAAGGGCGTCCACCGTCGAAAAGGAAGGCAGCCAAGGTTTACAAACCAAAGGCCAAGAGTGGGAAAATTTCTGAAAGTAATGTGCAGGACGTTGCGGAAGTAAATTAGATCTGGTACCAAATTTTTGTGTAATTCAAGCATGGATTTTTGTTTCAATTTGTGTAATAAAGTTATTATAATGTGACGAATACATTATGTTATAGTCTTGCTGTGTTCCTTTCGACTTGATCTGTTTTATGAAATGTAACAGTACATTGTAATGATGAATGTGTTTAGTGTTATATTTCATATTTGTGTATGTATTGCATTACAGATTATTACATAGAAATGTATTGTCTTTACATTTCAAGTTGGATGAAATGTAAATGTAACAATTATGAGTGGTGTTCATTTTTAGTTTAACATGTTAAACTAAAAATTGGGCAGGTATATTCACTGATTCAGTTATTGTTACATTCTATCAAAAACTGTTACATTTGTTTAACATGTTAAATTTCTGTAGTGCATAATTACTCTGTCTGTTAGATACAATTTGGATATTTTAATCATTGAATCATGCATATTATTCATGTATTACATTACAGATACATTCTTAATAATCACATCATTAATGTGTTGTCTCTGTCTGAAATGTAACAGTGTTTGTGTTATGTGTTTTGAAATGTAACAGTATTTGTGTTATGTGTTATGAAATGTAACAGTGTTTGTCAAATATTTAATGTCCACATGAAGAATGTGTTTAGTGATACATTATATATTAGTGTATTGTGTACATTATAGATGTTCGGTTTTTGTTACATTTAACATTTGATCTGTGTATTGTGTTACATACAAATTTAGTAAACATTTCAGATGATTTTAGAAAATGTAACAAAATTTACTGGTTGTTAATGTAACAATCATAATGTTAAACAGGCGATTCACACTTATGAATGACATGAATAGTTAAAATAGTAAATCAAATCTGGTCTCAATATATGCATTTCATTCATCAAAAAATCGAATGTGGCAACTGTTAATTCATCATTCACAATTGAGAAAAATTTTCACTTCTGTACTTCAAACACAACTGACAAAAAAATAAAAAGATCAATCATCATGTTGCATTGTGAATAATCTGTGATCTTCTTCTGTGTACGTCCTTCTCTTGTCGGAGATGAATTTCTTTATGAGATCTGCTCTTACAGATATGCACATCTTTTTAGTCATCAATTTTGGTATTTGTCCTTGATATATGTGTTGAGCCATAATATGTAATATAACTGCGCCGCATTCAATACTGCATAAAACATATAAATCCACATTGTAAAAAGATCTATACGTTTGTTTTTAAAAACTTATGATTATGTACTGGACTTACGAAAAATCAGGTTGTTGTGGTGCATCTTTCACAGATACCAGCTGCCCCAATTTGATCGAGTTGAAATGTTGTATGAATGTATCCATCTGTTGATTTAAACATTAATATACATGTGTTAGCAATTCAGTTATGAAAATAAATAATAGGTATAAAAAATATTATTGAGGAATTACCAAATTTTTAACCAATTGTAGATGTGTGTCTACATCCTCATAATCCCGAAGCAGAGAGTTGTAATGCCTCCATGTGTTATCCACAATGTCATACACAGCTAATGTCCAATGCCCTTGATTGAGTAGAGGAAAGTGAATGTACTGATATAGATCAAGGTCTATCTTATCTTTTACAAGGGCCTTGAACATGTGCTTTTGCTTTTCATTTAGCAGTGCTTGAGATATATTGGCTGACACAAAAAATGAAGATTGTTTATATCTTGATGCGACACCTTGCTCCTCAAACAGTATTTCTGTATATGCATCAATGACCTGGACATATACAACAATAACTAACAGTTAGATTAATTATACTTCGGTAACAACTGTTACATTTAATAATAGTTATATTCAGAATATGTAACAGTCTACAAATATATAACTGAATTTGCTGATTGTCAAATTTGTTACATTTTATTTAAAACTGTTACATTTATCAACAATTAGAAAATGCAACAGTATATAATATCTAACAAAATAAAGCTATTTACATAAATTTTAACATTTCAGTTATGACTGTTACAATTGTTTTTTTCAGATCATGCAACAGTACATATTAACTAACTATGCAAGGTATTGTACTTAAATGTGTTACATTGCAGTCATGATTGTCACAATTACTAACAGTTAGATTCAGCATATATAGCAATACAAAAAATATTAAAAAAAAGGTGCCTCACATAAATTTGTTACATTTTAATGTTGTCTGTTACATTTAAAATACGCGATATCTAATGTTAGATTTTATACTCACATTACTGGATATTTCATCTTCCATTAAAATAGACATCATGTCTTCAAAATGTATCACTGCAAGGCTGCCCTGCCATACTGGTCCACTGCATAGATGTAAATTTATATAATGTCAATGTTACAGAATTTATATTGTGTACAATGAAAAAGGCTAACATTGAATAGACATGACATAGATTGTTACCTTCCAGATGTGATTCCTACTACATGCCTCAATTGTTTAATTTGTTCCTTAGCAAGAGTCTTTGTAACACCATTCTTTGGAAGTCTGAAAGAGAATTTTGCCTTTTTATTTTTTTCTGGTGGTGCTTCAATAGCTTTACGCTTGCCCTTCTTTGCATCGTTTGAGTATTCAAAGTCAGGGTCTCTCGTCCCTTTCCGACCTTTTAATTTTATTCTTTTAATCATTGATCTGGGAGGCTGTTTTTCTTTAATTTCTTCTGGTTCACTTTCAGATTGCACATAATGGATGTCTGGACTATGCGATCGAAGTGGGACAACTTGAAGAGGTTTGTTATCATCTACTGGCTTCTGACTCTCAAGATATTCAATCAACACAGCCTGCTGTGCTATGATGTTACTTTTCTCGTTGATTTCTTCCCTTAGGCAGATCATTTCAATATCTATTGCTGACTTCTGGGTGATATTGTGCACAGAAGCATCATCTCTCAAGTCTGAGATTGTTTTGGTTTGCTCTTCAATTATCCTTTGATACTCTGCTTCTTGATCCTTTAATTGCTGATATTTTTCAGCTTGATCCTTAAGCTTGCTGATTTCACCAATACTTGTGGATGCATTATTGTGCACAGTGGCATCAACTCTCAACTCTGAGATTGTTCTGTTTTGTTCTTCAATCACCCTTTGATACTCTGCTTCTCGATCCTTAAACTGCTGATATTCTCCAACTTGATCTTTAAGCTTGCTGATTTCACAAATACTTGTGCAGGCATGCTCTTGCATTCTCTTGTTCTCGTGGTTGGCATTTGCCAGCTGGTCAACTAACTCACGATTTTTCCTTCTTAGTGTCGCGCACTCCAAGAAAAGACTATTGATGTTGCGTATATTAGTTTTCAGCTTGATCCGAAGGTTCTTGTTTTCATCCAGAATTACTAGCAAGTCTTCCCCGTGTGATGCTATAATTGTTTTCAATTCATGAATTTCATTCTCCAATGACTGCCTGGTTGGTTTAGTATGAGCAACATCATCATCTGCACGATTAGCAGCATTAGCACTGTCTTCAGCAACAACCTCATCATCAGCAAATGCATCATTGTGAACTACATCATCTTCAACATTATTACTAGCATCAGCTCTGTCCTCAAGAACAACTTGATCATCAGCAAATGCATTATGAGCAACTTCATCATCAGCACCATTATCAGCACTTTCTTCAGCGTCATCAGAATGAACAGAATCAGTATCATCATCACCAGCAACATCATCATCAGCACCATTATCAGCATCAGCATTGTCATCATCACCATTATCAGCTTCAGCACTGACATCAGCATCACCACCATCATCAGATTCAGTATCAACAGCAACATCATGAGAAATAGGTTCAGAATTTTCTTCTATTCCATCAACATCATCTGTTACATTTTCTCTGCTTTCATCTGTATCTTGACCTCCAATGCACTCATCACTGTCCTCATCACCAGATGTATCATTTGAATCATCTTCTCTATCTTTAGAATTTTGATCTTCTGAACTTGTCTCAGTTGGTTCAGTGTGAGTTCCACCAGGGTCTGCATTTCCCTCAAACTTGGTTCAATCTCTTCAACAGATAACTGCAAAATGTATAAATAATAATATTAATTTCATGGTCATTCAAGTATGTTACATTTATACATAACTGTTACATTCATGTATATCTATAATGTGATGATTCCACATATGCTTAAATGTTACATTCTGTTATATTGTAAAAAAAATGAGTTTAATTTTGTAAGTTTTATCACATACTTCAGTAACAACTGTTACATTTAGTAATAGTTATATATATAGTTATATATATTTAGCATATATATGTAGCATTACACATAAATTAACAAAATAAGCTGCTTTACATAAAGTTGTTACATTCCAGTAACAACTGTTACATATACTAATAGTTTGTTTAGAATATGTAACACTCTACATTAACTAACATAATAAGCTGATTGTCAAATTTGTTAAATTTCATTTAAAACTGTTACATTTATCAACAGTTAGAATATGTAACAGTACATAATAACAAACAAAATAAGCTGTTTTACATAAAGTTTAACATTTCAGTCATGACTGTTACATATAGCAACAGGTTTTTCAGAACATGCAGCAGGGCATATTAACTAACAATGCAAGGTATTGTACTAAAATGTGTTACATTTCAGTCATGATTGTCACAATTACTAACAGTTAGATTAAGCATATATAGCAATACAAAAAATATAAAAAAACTTGGTCATTCAAGTATGTTACATTTATACAATTCTGTTACATTCATGTATATCTATAATGTAACGATTTCACGTATGCTTAACTGTTACATTCTGTTATATTTGTAATAAAAATGAGTTCAATTTTGTAAGTTTGTCACATATTTTAAATAAAACATACCTGTTTCTTATTTATCTTCTGGATATCTATTTCTGTCAATTTTTTGTGTAATTTCTTCAAGTCCCATTTCATGAATCTCGGGAACCCATTTGGTTGTGTAGGAGAAATCAAGCTGGCGTGTTCACACAACCAGAACTGTATGAAAATTCAAAGATTGTTTTAGTAATATTACATTGTTTATAGATTTAAAATTGGATGACTGAGGGAAGGGAATGAATTATACTTACAGGAAGCAGTGCAACACAGCCAGTGACACTTGTTGGATTATGCTGATGTCTATGAATGGACTTCATCATCAAATTCAGTATTGAAGTTGACCAATCATACTCTTTCATTTTGTGGATGTCTTCTACATATTGGAATGGAGCCCACCCAATTGTGTGGCCACTGTTTGTGTAAAAAAGACCAACAAACATATAAAGGCAGCATAGCTTAACGGAATCCTTTAAATCATGGGTTGCACACCCCTCCAACGCAATTTCCAGTTGTTTTTTGATTTGTGGAGCGTTAGGTCTGCTCACTGAATTGAATCTCCTCTTGATAAAAGGCGTGTTTGGTTTGGTGCCGTAGTTCACTGTTACATTACAGAAAATTTAAATTTATTACAGATATCAGTTCTGCTACATTCATAGACAATGGACTGTTACATAATGTGAGATAATCAAAAGACCGTTACACCCACGAATTATTGACATGTATTGCAATTTGAGATCAACAAGACTGTTACATTTTGAAAAACCAAAACAAGAAAAAAAACTGTTACATTTTCTTAAAAAAAAATATGAAGATCCAAACAACACATCTTACAAATTGAAAAAAAATATATATTGAATGATAGAGAATATGTAAGTCAATCTTACCTTTAACATCCTTACTACCAGAGTTGATTCCCAAAATAATATCAATTTCTGCTGCTGTGATCTTCAGAGGCATGCCACCAATCTTGAATGACTCTGAAACTGGATCATAACACTTAATTATTCTCAGAACATCATCATCATTTTTTCTGCATTGTTTGTTGATATAAGTCTTGTCCAATAAAGCGTTGAATAGATTCCAAAATGGTGTTGTCTTTAGCAAGTTCACATGTTGTTGCTTTAGCTTGAGCTTTGAAAATGTCTGATAAAGCCTGTATAAGGAAGATCTGAAATGTGTGTTATTCTGTTTTCCTTTCCTATGTGATTTTTTTCCTGTTATTTTGGTTCCTGCAAAAAGAAATTTGTCATTATTGTCAACTGTCTGTCACACTAATGTCAGACATATAACTGTTTCATTCATATAACTGAGACTGTTACATAATGTGAGATAATCTAAAGACTGTTACATTCACTAACTTGTTAAGATATCTGATTCATCAATACTCAACATACTGTTACATTCATAAAATATGTTACATTTATAAAAACAGTGATTTAAATCTGAATTTCTTTGAATGTACTTACATGTAACATGTGACAATAATGTGTTATTATTACTGTTACATTTGTGGATGTCTTTGAAAAAAATCTGTTACATTCACTACTTGTTAAGATAATTGTTTCAGTAATTTGGAAAGATAATGTTACATTTGCTTAAATTGTTCCATTCATAATATCATTGAGTAAAATTTGAATTTCTTTTGGATGTAGTGAATGTAACATATGACTTTGATAGTGTTACATTTGTGGAAGTCATTTGAATGTGCTAACATGTAATATGTACAGTTAAATGTAGTATTTTTCATTTCTGTTACATTTATAGATGTAAACAGAAATCTGAAAACATGGACCAACTTGTCATGTAAGAAACACTGTTACATACTGAACTGTTAATTTTTCTAATAGTTAGTTTATTAATTTGGATTTCTTTGAAAGCATTTACATGTATACAACTGTTACATTTACTAAAAATTAAGATTTAGCATATATATTGAATTTCACAACAACTAACAAATTAAGCTGCGAAATTACATACACTGCCTTGAATTTAACATTATCAAAGCATCAGATTGTTGAGTCTTGATGAATAACAGGAAATGTAACATTCAAACAACACATCTTGCATTAATTTAAAAATTATGAATGTATCATTCCGCAGAACCTTCAAAAATTTAAAAATCGTTAAAAAGAAGGAAATTCAAGGTAGAAAAGCTGTGAACCTTTACTGCTCGTCGTCATTGTTGTTTGCAAGGGATCGTTTGTTTGATACGTACAGATACTTTGACGAGGCGATTTCCGCGATCACGAAGGGGATTTCGGAGAGAACGATTGGGGATTTCGGAGTAGTAAAAAAATCGCTTCTCAGAAGATACCAGCGCAAACGCTTGGGGTTTCGGAGAGAACGATTGGGGTTTCGGAAGAACGATTGGGATTTATGTTTGACCTAGATTAATTCGTAGGTTTTATTGCATTTAAAAGTTTGTTTCGCTCTCCGAGACATATGGGATTAGAATTAAAGGTTTCACATACCGGGATTTTAGTTTGGCACGTTCAAAAACGAGTCGTTCTTATACAAGGGTATTATTGGTTTTTGCTTTTTTGCCCATCGTGGAAAGTGAACAAATAAACCAATAAGGAGATGACAACTAATGGGGCTTATGAGTGGGGCCTATGAATTGGGGCCTGGGTATCACCACTGTTTGGTAGGCTATATCGGACTTAAGAGGCATATGACGAAAAGTGTTATATTGGACTTAAAAAAATAATGGGTTTCTAAATTAAGGGCTCAAAAATACATTAAAAAAGTTTAGGGACTTAAAAATAATGAAGGGATAGCTATGATCAGTGACGGAGTCAGGAATTTCTCTAAGGGGTGCTTTACACGAAGTACAATTTTTTTTATTATTTATGTATATGTCTTTGATATAAACTTAATTTTAAACAGAGACATTCATAAAAACTTATCATACTACTTAAGAAAATTGTATTTGGAATAATTCATTCATGTGTTCATTCCTAAATATATCAATTAACACAAAATTTATCTGAGCTGAATTATTTGTGAAGAAGAATTCTTATTCTCAACTAGAATTACTAAACCGACTCTTAATAATATACATAAGATGCATAATAAGGGTTGATATATAAAATAGAGAGAATGAATAACAATGTACGAGTGAATAACATACACAGAGTGTATAATCGTGTGTAAAAAGTATTTCACAGGGTAAGCGATAAAAAAAGAGATTAAAGAATTTAGAAAAAATATAATCACCGCTTAAGGGTGTTTTGATATATTAAAAAAATTGAGAGACCTAAACAAAATAAAAAGTTTTTTTTAACAATATTTAAGTTTATTTTCTCAAGAATTTTTATTATAATTCAATAAATATATTCATATTAAACTCAGATTCTCAATTGTTCTTATTTGTTTACTATAAAAAAAATGTTGATAGACCATGTTTTTATTTTAGCACTACTTCCAGTCCTATATGCGTCAATAGAAAAATATCAAAGCATATACTCATTTTAACGAGGAAGATGTTTCGACAACTTTTTTCATATTTTCTATAAATGCATTCATGCAATTCATTATAGTATATACTTCATATTTTATAAAAACATATAACTCATTAGATTAGTTATACTAATTTTAAAAAATTCAAAACATTTGTAAACTGAATTTAGGACCGAAAAAAAGACTGGATGTAACATTATCACAAAAAAATAAAAATACAAGGAGGGGCTTGAGCCCCCCTTTGTCCCTGCATGGCTCCGCCCTAGCTATGATGACCTCTAATTAATTTTCTCAGATAGATGCAATTTTCACTTTTAAACCCTCAAAACAAAATATTTCAAGTTTGGTTTGAAGCCAGTTTTATTGGACAAACTGACCATGGGGTCATTTTTTTTACTATAAGAGGTTTTCTGAGGGACAAACATGATTAGTAATCACGTTTACCCTAGAACAAACAACCCTGTGTCTACGCGCGGGGGGCACAGACGTTCACGTATCACGTCTCCGAAAGAGACCGTCTAACAAAAAAAAATAGTCACCAATACAAGCTAATATTGACGCCAATACAATGCATTAATAATAATACAAAGCACCAATATAATGCCTTAATGATAAAAAAAATTTGTCTATTGCAAGCTAACATGCAATACAAATAAATGTCCCATGTACGCCGACATCAACATTTCAAAATCTATTTTCTTTTGGTGCTAATATATATGAATTGCTCACGTTAACAAATTATAAATCTCAAATCAACAAAATCAATGACCATTCAAAACCATCAATTGTTATCTTATAAAAAAATGATATATAATAATATAAACTCATATTTAATTGCTATCACAGACACTGGTACATATGTGATTTGATCACTGAGACATTAAGCCCGGTTTGGATTTTGTATAAGAGCTTGGATAAATCTAGATAACCTTGAATAATAAAATTTGTGTGTTTGTTTACCTCGGATAAAATATATAAGAATAAACCCTGGTAAAGTGGTATATAAATTTCAATTAACCCCTAGAATTAAAGTTATCTAAAGTTATTCTATCTAAAGAATATGTGCATCAACTGTCAAATCTACTGTTACTACCTCTTATAAATCACTTATCAAATCAACTATCATTATTTTTTTACCTTTTATAAATCATTATCCATACTTTATTCACATTTTACTCAAACAACAAAACATTTATTCTTACGTATACCAATGAAAATAATTCAAAACACAACCAAACACAAAATCAATTTATTCATATTTATACTTATTTATATTTGAATAAATTTATACCTTAGTATAAAATCTATCAAACGGGGGGGCTAAATAAAAGTCAACAAACTACTCCAGGACCTTAGGACCTTGAACCACAGCTTCCACTAAATTTTTTTTAAAAAACTTCAAATAAAATTCAGACTTCCCCTCACAGTCCGTCTCCAATGGCAGCTCCGACCAGAAAACCAATCCAATACGCCGTGGTGAGCCCCCCCTTTTAATCTCTCTCTCTCTCTCTCTCTCTCTCTCTCTCTCTCTCACCATTCTCTCTCTCTCTCTCTCTCTCTCTCTCTCTCTTCGTCGTCAGATCGACGCCTTCACAGGATCCCCATTCAAGGGCAACCCCGCCGCGGTCTGCCTCCTCGAAGAAGGCGACGACGACAACCACAAAAGGGACAAACAATGGATGCAATCCCTCGCCATGGAGTTCAACATCTCCGAGACCTGCTTCCTCACCCGGATCGTCGCCGCCGCCGCCGCCGCCCCGAGGTATCGCCTCCGGTGGTTCACCCCCGTCGCGGAGGTCGAGCTCTGCGGGCACGCCACTCTCGCCGCCTCGCACTTCCTCTTCTCGTCCGGGCTGGTGGAGGCCGACGCGGTGGAGTTCGTGACCCTGTCTGGGGTTTTGACGGCGAAGAGGGTTCGGAAATCTGATCGGGTCTTGATTGAGTTGGATTTTCCGGCGTCGGTGGTGGTCGAGTGTGAGAAGGTTGGGGTGCCGGAAATTCCAATCACGCTGGGTGGGGCTTCTGTGGTTGGGGTGATGAAGTCGAGCTCTAATGGCAGCGGCGATGGTGACCTCATTGTATGGCTCTTGTTCTTCTTTTTAGTTTATATAATTATTTGTTTAAATATACAAAATTACTTCTTACCCAAAATAGACCACCTGATGTTTAATTAAAGGAAAATGTTGTTTTGAATTTTTTGAAGTTATATACTTGTCTAATAAAGTGAGTACCTTTATAAATAAAATAAAATAAAGTATATAATTGGATTGAATGCATGTCTTTTTGCCTTTTCCAATCTCAGTATATACTATAGGGGGGAAGTGAGACCGCAGGCATAACTGTATGTTTCAGCACCCTTACCTAAATTTCACTTCTTCATGATACACAGAATGTACTGCTCTCACTTGTTAGACTTGCATGATTAACCATGTGTTAATGGATTTTAGAAAAAGATCTTAATGGTATTAATTATATGAACTAGATTATAGTTAATTTATTTGTTTTACCAAAAAATATATAATTTTAAATTTTTGCGTCCTTTTCTGTGTTCAGGTATATTTTTGAAATATTCCAGTTTTATTTCATTGATCAAAATAAGGTCTTACTATAAGATGTGCGTGTACCTAACAAAATTTCTGATATGGTAGAGGAGGTGAACAACATTAGGTAAACCTGAAGCGATGTAAGCAGGATTTAGTTAAACATCAAGAAACCATGGTGTAAGATACAAAAATTTATTTATGGATTTGGTCTCTAACACAATATGTGGGTGGGTTTTATAAGCTCAATGTCACAAAAGAGATCGGCGAGTTAAAATTATGAATTTTCTAGTGTAACTGTGTAAGATTGAATTGTATACAGTGTCCTCAAGCAGCTATATAACTTCTATTTGACTTCATTTTAGGGGACGTATTCAGACAGTTCATTGTCTGGATTCCCACCCTACAGGGACAAGTGGGATAAACCCCTTTGTACAAAATTCTTTTTGACGTGGAATATAATATAATACTAACTTACCCAAAAAAAGTACAAAATCATCGAGCCATCAAATCAAGGTAACCCAATTCAATTTTTTAATTGAGCTCATGTTGGCAATGCTTAAATAGGATTACAGTTGGATCATGGGACGACGTGTATTTTGATGACAATGAAAGTTAAATTCCGGGTCACTAACCCAAAATTCAACAGGAATGGATGCACCAAAATTTTTTAAAAAATTCATTTGAATGAATGCTCATTTTCCTGTCAAATTCCATAACTCAATTTCAAGTAGATTTATTCAAATAATTTTTTTGCTTGGTGTTTATTCAAATAATTGCTTTGCTTATTATCACTTTATTTTGAGATGGTGAAATGCCTTTTTTTTTTTCTTTCTTTTGATAAAAGGTAGACTAGCTACCACGATTCAAGTCGATTATTACAAAAGGAAGCAAAAAAAAAAAGAGATCCCACCTGGGAAGTAGTTGAGGGCACTACCTTCTTGGCTAGGATCCACACACACACTCCCACATTCAGATGGTGAAATGTCTTTTTACTTTGTATATATATTTTATTAGTGATTTCTTGTTTTGTATATTTCAGATCAATAAGCTTTTTACCATTTTTTATGTGGAATAGGATTAGTATTCACATTGAAGTTACAAACATTTGTGGAATTGAGTCCTACTTTTGCTCTTAGTTTAAATCTTATTGATGAATAACTTAACGAAGCATCATAAGGTGTATGTTGATTATTTAAGCTGAGTATGTTCTCTATATTCTTCTCCCACTGGATTCTCGTACTATTTCAGAAATATTTTTGTTAAATTGCACCCTGTTAGACTAAAAGGGAGAATGGGATTCTTCTATGGTCAATTGACAGGTAGAGCTTGATTCAGGAGAGGCTGTGGCAGGCATACAACCACAGTTGGATGAGATACGTAAATGTGCTGGGAGAGGAGTTATCATAACAGGGCCTGCTCCTAGTGGCTCTGGATTTGATTTTTACACTCGTTTCTTCTGTCCAAAATTAGGGATTGACGAGGTAAACATGTTTGTTATTCTGCAGTTCTATGAATCTAGTGTTTTTTATATAGGGAACTAATAATGGCTAGCAACACCTGCATCCTTATTTAATTATTTTATGTTTGCTTGTCTATCTGCATGTTTAGTGATGGCAAAATGCTTTCTTTTTTCGTGCTGTTGTGTATTCCACACAAATTATTCACTGAATTGATAATGGCAGATATTAGTACCCTATACAGTATACAGCTTACAATGGAAGCCACATCTTTTTGTCAGTTGCCGTTGGGTGTTCACTGTTCACCATTGAATATGTTCTATATTTCTATGACATGACTTGTATAGTTATATCCTTCAACAACTTCCTTTAGTCTATACGTGTTTATCATAGATTCTTAAAAAAATCAGCATAACCACCTCATCTTTCTGGGAATGAAGATATGCTTTTTATAATAATTATGCAAGGATTTCAAAGCATAAGGATGCTGCTTTGACTGACTGACCAATTACAGAACTTTGTGATAGGCCAACAGACATGCTGTGTCCATGTCCGGCACATATAGGAAACAAAGCATGGCACGACAGCATCAGACACATCTCAAGAATAATTTTTGAATTTTAGGCATTAGACGCAGGATGGACACTGTGCAAAAAGGCAACTCTATATGACATATACGTTTATGTTCATATGAAAGATGATATTAAGATATTAATGGTGTTGGTAGTCAAGACACTACTACAGTTATATAAATGTTGGTGGTTTCTGAATGCTCACTCGTTTTTTTCCAAATAATTATAATTATTTTTTTGACTGAAGATTGGAGCAATTCATTAAGAGACATTGCCTCTTGAACAAACGGAGACTGTATCTCCTATTAATACAAACAAAAAAAGAAGATAAATGATAAAATGAGCTGGGCCACTCAATGCCCTACCACAGCCTCCAAACTACACTTCAACCTTACTCTGCTTTTCAATTACAACCATTGCTCGTCAGGGTGTGTCTTCCCCTAGAAGCATTCACTCATGAAAAGGTTTGCTATAACAGCCACCCAAGTAGTTCTCCACATATGTTCTTTTCATATTTGAAGAGGTGTCATGTGGGACAAGCCCTTAAATATTTCACCATCGGAATAATAAATTATAATTATTATAGCACACACATATAAATTATATATATTTATTGTTGTGTCTGTCTTCTATTTTTTCAAGATTTCCTGTATCGCCCACCATATATGGTGGGTTGTATCTGCATCCCGTGTCTGTGGGATTCAGAGCATGATGTGTGTTCTCATAAAAACTGAAATCGCTGATGTTTAAGAGGTGAGTGTAACATTTTTCTTTAATATAGATCCACTAAAAATTCTCTTATTCATGGCTGTTAGTGAACTTTCAGGATCCTGTTTGTGGGAGTGCACATTGTGCCTTGGCACCCTATTGGAGCAAAAAGCTTGGGAGAAAAAACCTCATTGCTTTCATGGTACTACAACTTTCTTAACTACTACTGCTGCCGCCACTACTAGCCTCTCTTTCTATCTGACAAAATTGTGTTGTTCGAGCCAGGCATCTCCAAGGAGTGGGATATTGGACCTTCAACTGGAAGAGGATACTCAAAGGGTACTAATTAGAGGAGAGGCCACTACTGTTATGGTGGGTTCCATTTTGGTATAGATTTATTGGAAGGAGTTTAATATCTCCATATGATGCAAATATCAATTGTGGTGGAAATCTTTCTCTACCACCTATTTGGATTGTGTGCATATGATGCAAAAACCTTGTGGAAGTCATGTAGATCAATTGGTGTGGAGATCTCTCTACCATCTATTTTGATGAGAAATAATGGTTTTTTAATTTGAAAATTTATGTATAAATCATGAAATTATTATTGCATAGTGCAGCTCATATCAGCTAAACACTATACTGTGAAGAGTCTGCTCTGCTCTGTTACAGTCTCGATTATATTGCTGTATTTTGTCCCATATATGTCCAAAAAGTTGGTCCTTATAGCTTATTGGAGTGTATACCTTCCTCACATGAAGTATATAAAAAATAAGAATGTAAGGATTGTATTTGAGGTTGCATGTGGAATTGTCCCTGGCATTGGCTTTTATTATTGAATTCAAGATTGATGTTCTACTCTGTGCAGTCCTTCAACATTATAATATTTTTGAACGCACACATATTCCTATGAATTGCATATACCCACTTAATTAAAGATTAAAAACAACATGTGCATTCAATGAAATGCATGCAAGATTGAAAATAAAGACTTTGTGTAACAACCAAGAGGTTATGAGCCTAATAGGTCTATTGAAGGGTGATGGTAATTTGAGGTTCGACTCATAGTTTAAACTCACATTGCCTAACGAGTGTTTATATGAATTTTACACGTGTGATGCATTTTAAAATTGTGTGCTTAATAATAAAGACAATTATAATAACACTTACCCATTTATTCGATTTGATTTACTAATGGCAGATGTGTGAGAGGACTTGAAAAATTATGAAAGGTGAACAAAAAGACATGAAATTAGAACTTAAGATAAAAAAGGCTCAAGTTCCGAGGTCTAACGAGTCAGTTGAAATAAATGACATTAACGAACAAGACAAATGATTTTCAAACACAAAAATGTAGGAACATGATACACTCAATTTCATTTTCAGCTCTAAATGCACTCCGCATTCATCTAAACAAAGAATTTTATCTAATGAGATATATTTGTTTACAAAATATGAGGTATATACTCCAATTATATATATATACATTTATAAAAAAATATAAAAATTCTTAACAATATGTACACATCATTACATATGAGGATAGATGGTTAACAAAATATATGAAATGAGATTAACATTTTCCATTAATTAATGGACTAAACCATAAAGTTTTCCCCATGTTTTTCTCCACGTATAAAAGTCTGCTTTCAGGTATATTCTATTTCGGACTTCGGACAACGAGGGAGCGGCCGAGTTTCTTCTCTCCCAAGTCTCAAAGTAAAAACCGAGCTCTCTAAATCCCACTTTCGAATCGGTTTTCACTCCATCTACATTTCTCATTCTCTTGTTTGCATTTCTTCAATGCTTGTAATTCTATTGTTGTTTTATGATATCAAACCCACATTAGCCCAACCAAACTGTGTTTGAATATATTCATAGATTGTCATGTTTATCGCTGGATGTGCTTCAATGGGGTTTCCTGATTCTGTTGTATGTGATTTTTATGCTGTTTTTGGTTTTGTTTAATGTTTTTGGGTTTCAATGTTTTACGCAGCTATATTAATTCTATTTGTGTGATTTGTGATATGGAAGAGCTTCCTAACTCTGAATTTTATGGTTTCAAGTATATAATAATATGTCCGATTCAGACACTGCTCTAACATCCTTTAAAGTTTATCTCACAAAAATAAAAAAAATTTATGAAATAGAAAATGGCACACTATGCTAAAAAAAAAAAAAAAAAAAAAATCTTCTGAAGTTCATATAAGTTTTAGCTGCCAAAGATTCTATTGCTTTTAAGCTCTAAAGCATGGACACTTCATTTTGCTTGCCGTTCCCGTGTCTGACGCGAGATGGACAGACACTTGCCGGACACGCACCCGAAACGTGTTGGACACGCCTAAAAACGTGTCCTGAGAAATGAGCTTAGTTTCACAGTCTAGACACGACCCAAGACTTAGGTTGCCAGTTTGTGACCTATTTATCTAAATAACTCAGCCCATTTTGTAACAAAACAAAACAAAAATACTTAACAATCTCTCCTCTCTCAACACTCCAATGCAAGCCACCGAGGAAAAGATAACCGAATGCCCCCCCCCCCCCCCATGCTATAATATCTGTATTGTATTTCATGTGGAAATATAATATATAATAATATGCTAATTGATTTATTGTCGTGTCCTAACCGTATCCGTGTCCTATATTTTCAAAAATCATCGTGTCACCGTGTCCGTGTCGTTGCGTCCCCGTGTCCATGCTACATAGCTTTTAAGTATATAAAGTTTGTGAAAAGATGGGGAAAATTCCATGTAGTCGGTGCTGCAAAGACAGTAAGGTCTAATGAAGAAATATAATCTCTACTTTGCGTTTAATTACCACTAATTGATAGTGAAACCCTCGCATCAACTTATGAATATACAGAATAATCAGTGCACAGCTTATAAAATGCATTAATTTGGTATTCCGCAATGTCTATTACATTGTTAACATACAGCTTTGCATCCCCAAAACAGAATTTGCGATGTCGAATAAGCATGTCTTTAAACAGTTCTACTATGTTTGAATTTTAGTTTTGTTAGTTTATAATTGTTATTTTGATGTGTAAGTGATTTTGTATTAATATCAGCCATATATGGACTCCAAGAACTGCATTTGGTTTGATACGCACCTGGTGACATGATAGGAGGAAGTATGAATGAGGTCCCGATGAAGGCTAAGCCATCGATTTCTGTTTGGCCCAGTTCCTATGTGCCATTGTGGGATCATCCAACATATGCTGAAATACCTCCCTGCCAACTACCACATAACTTTGATGATTTTGTTTCTTCAAGCCCTAGACCACTCTCCATTTTTCCAGGAGAAATACAAGATCACATTGTTTTTCCAGTTGGAAGTAGCGGAAAAGAAATCTTAAAGTTTGAACCAGATGTGGCATATGACTATTCAGATTCCCTGCAAAAGCAGTTGTGGGGTGCTTTTGTTTCTTCTTCCGAATTGAATGATTATGGAAAAAATCCGTTTTTGAACATTTTTAATGTTAAATCTGAGATGATGGGGAGCTCTTCAGCTATTTGTGGTCCGGATCAACATGAATTGTTACATGGGGAAGATAATGTTCCATTGGTAAGTGTAGCTTTTATGCTTCTACTTTTAATCTGAATCCTTATATTTTTAGACTTTTGATATGTCAAATGCATCTTCTTCAAGTCTGACATTAATGCTGTAGATTGAATATCCAATATTGAAGGCTTGCAGAACATCTACTAAGGTTTTCAGTGATGAAGATGATCAGATGATTGCACAAGTTAACCTTCCCTGTGTATCTTTATTACATTTATTCTTTATATAAATTTTGTGTGATTGCAGTATTCTACTAAGTGGGTCCATATTATTCTGAAATTGTATAGAAGTTTTTTTTCATAAAAATGATACCATTGTGACTAGAGTGCATGGTGATTCATGTAACAGGATGATCCTTTGATAGAAAAGCACCCCGTTGAAACACGCATTCCTGGTTATGAACATCATTCAGGAAGATCGCTGCTGAGTTTACCTTCTGGAAAATGTGGCAGCAAAAGATCCCGAGAGAAAGATCGCGTATGATACTTCTGTGTAAACTATAGGAAATGGAACCATTCTGTTTATGAATACACTTCAGATTGTTCAATATTATTGGATCACTTCTGAACGTAGAAACACGAACTAGCACACCTTACGTCTCAGTATCTAAGTTAACTACATTTTCATTGTTCCAACCCTGTATTTTTTTGACCAGCACAATGTTATGCCTGACTTCATTGAAAGTGTTTTCCATGGACCTCATAAACAACTTACTTTTTGATGTAGCTTCAGAGAGCAAGAATTGCTGACGGACTTAATAACCTACATAAAATTGTCCCCAACTCTGGAAAGGTTGCACATGCTCCAATCTTTGATATTGTATTGAATATTTACTTGGTACTTGAAAACATATCTACTTTTTTTTCCATGTTTTTGCCTTTTCTTCCTTTTGGCCTCTGGCCTGTTGTAATTCTTTCAGTTATCAATTTTTTCAATTTGTTCATTTTCCCAAGATAGGATTATTCAATCTTATTAACTTGCTAAACAAGGTATGTTTTATAAATTCCTTATATCGTATGAGCTTTGTAAATGCATGTAGGCTACTCAAGAAACCATACTGGGGGATGTCGTTGACCATGTCAAAATTTTGAAACTTCAAGTTAAGGTGGGCCATTGTAAGCATACCATTATTGATTTTGTCATGTCCTTGCAGTCTTACAAAGCAGTATAGCACCAATTTTTTGGCACATTGTTTTGAAAGGCAAAATTCTTGGATGTCTTGTTCCATTGATGAAGTTATGTTTTTCTTTGTAGTCATTTAGCATTGTTAGAATGATAATATTATTTCTGTTCTGATTTTCTGTTTCCTTGGAAATGAATGTCATAGATTTAAGGCATATAATAGGAAAAACCATATAAATATAATATCATTTTGAAAATACTAAACTTTTAAGGAAATTTTCATGTACTATAATGTTAGATCATAATAAATGGTGAACTGATGCATTAACTGTGGTCTTCTCTAATTTCGCTTTAATTTTTTTATAGTGTTATTAGATAGTAAGTTGAACAAAAGAGTGAAAAAAATGCTATCATCTAAAGCATGCATTTATAAAATACTACATTTGTCCACTCAAAAGGACAACACCTATACACTGCTTTTTTTAAAGGTGAGAGTTCACTATCTGAACTGAATTAAAACTCAGTGACAAACTCCTAGGTTATGGCCCTTGGCTCTTGTTGCTCTTTTAATGATCTAGAAGGAAAATCTGCATATTAAGCCACATTTTTGTTGGAATTGTTTATGTCATCAACTTCATTCTCTATTGTAAGTTAATTGAATTTGTGAATTATCATAGTAAACTCCCAACACTCCTTTTTCCTACATTTCTTCTGAGTGAAAAATGAAACACTTAATCTTTATGGTTGAACACAATTCCAGTGCAATTACGCATACAGAACCTTGATGCTGCTTATAATTTATTTACAGGGTTTAAGTCAGAGCAGGCTCTGCAGTGAAGCAATAACTGATCCTTTAATTTACATTGAGGTATAGTATTCCCTTATTCTATTGCAAATGCAGTTTTAAATTTTCATTGATATCATTGTGGACATGTTAAACCTTCAGGCTCAGAAAATATCTGGTTTGCGATATGTTGTCAATTGTGCCCTGTGCATATAATAATCCACAAGAAACTATAAGCATGCAACAAAAATCAAAATTTTCTATATTAATATTGTAATTTCTTGTTGAATAGAATAACAGCCACGCTGTGATGCTCCATCTATAGAAATAAGAAAGTGCATTTCCTAAACCTTCAATCGTAATTTATTATAGTCATTTTTTATAACTGATACAAACAAACATTCATTTCTCCCAAAACACTCCTCTTTCTCACCGCCTTCTTTATCCTGTGTTATGCATGTATTAGATGATCCTTTGTAAATAATTAGAAGATTTAGATGCTGAATATTCCCTGTAGTTGGAGCATTCTTGCATACCTTACTTTCATTCTCATGTAAAGATATAATTATGCACGCTTTCATTTCTTCACAGCGCAGAAATAACCAACTATAATCTTGCTTCTGTCATAGTTGTTGTCACTTTTATCAGTGTATATACTCTGATTCTGGTACCTATACATTTTTCCGTTTTCTCAAAATCTGATGTTATCTGAGACTGCTGACTTACCCAACTAGCTTGTGATGGATGGCTAATGATCAATTGATGAATGCAACACTGCAATTACAAAGGAAAGGCTAAGACTTCACAAAAGTTGATGAATGATATTTTGATGAATGACATGATTTTAAGCTTACAAAAATGAAAATAGATGAAAGATGAAAGATGAAAAGAAGTGAGGACAAAAGGCCTTCATTTAATTATGATTGAATCACAGATTGAGAGATTAATAGAGATGATCCTAACTACTTCGGCCAGATGATCAAGAGCACTGACTGGGGTTTTTTAATTTAGTTGAATAATCAACCAACGAGTGTGCATGCATAATATGATTATTTTTAAAATATGTGATTTACTGCAATCTCATTAATTACATTAAATGCATCAAAAAAATTTCACAAGCATCACACTCTTGACCTTTTATTTCTAAGGATAAATAAATTTGCCAAGGTAGGGAAGATCTTCAACTACTTTGCTATTCAAGAGATACAGAACAATTTAAATCAATCTTGTAACACGTTTCCTGTTACCTGTGGTCACCAGATGTGACCAAGAGTATTTCAGTATTTTTTATGAATATTTGAAAAGGGATATTCAAGTACAGGTAGTGAAATAGATCACACCCAAGAATTGCTCCTGCAAATATTTCCTAACAGCATTAATACACCACCAAAATATTCTACAGTGCAACCCTGTCATTGTTAAGGATTACAACTATTACCTGGATTAGATATATGGAAAACTGTGGCAAATATGTATTGAACAAGGAAAAGGAGGAATACTAACCTCAACGAGTACCATTCACTTCCTCAAAACCGCAACACCATTTTCTAAGTGGAAAGTTTTGATGTCATCTTTCAATTGTTATAACAAATTTCTAGTACGTACTGCTGTTATTTCTGAAACTACAAGAGTATCCTAAACTCGGCATCTCTTATTATAATGGAACATAAATTCCATCCCATAATTGAAGGTACCTCTTCATTCTGTTTAATCCAAAGAGTTAATTTGATCCCTAGTTATGCGTCATGCCTTGCTACATTTGATTGGTTAAATTCCTATCAATGTTGATAACATGTATGCTAGCACACAGGATGTGTCCCTTTCTCTCCATTGTCAGGTGCATAAATGGATTTCACATTCCTTTTTCAGGGTTCGGGTCACTTTCTTCCACATGAAAAGATAACTAGCAAATCCCTCGAAGAAAGAATTGGACATCTGCTGGAATCAAACATGCAAGCGGTGATGCAGTTATTGGAAGGCCGGGGCCTGACCCTCATGCCAATTTCTTTTGCAGATTCTCTTTAGTGGATGTCATTCTCTCAGTTTTTCTCATGGATTTTAACAAGAGAACTTAAAATTTCCGAATCTTCGTATACGAATTTCATCTATACTAGAACCATTTTGGACCAAAGGTTGGCAGAGAAGTACTTTATCCCCTTATATACGGCATTATGCAGGCCGGTATGAGTAGTACTTATGAGTTCATGGTTCACAAAGACATGGGATGTAGCTTGCAAAACTATTATCTTTACTGTAAGCAGGTTCTATGAGGTGGGTAATTGCAGAAGCTTGAATATAAATGTTTCTTATGTTATAACAAATTTCTTACTCATTCTTCATCTGTTTTGTCATTCACCATTAGACATGAAGTTTCTTTGAGACCACTTATGTTTTTCTACTCAATTGACTAGTGACCTAAAAATTTGTGTAGGAAGAGCAGGTTAAAAAATGAATACTCTCACAAGGGCTTCCAATGAAATTTTCAGGTCTGTATATTCTGACCAAAATGTTTGTCTGCATTTTGGCCGCGCGGGGTTGGCGTGTTTTACACATCGGGAGTTAAAAAGTGTTTATGGCCTCAAATATTTTTTGGCTTTTGGGGTCGGGCAGATATCTCTTCTATATAGACCCCTTTGTTTTTTCCTCACTCCCTCTCACCCTCTATGTTCCCTTTTATTTTCCTTTGATATATCTTTGTTTTACTTTTAATCTTTCGTTCAAAAAAAAGTTCATTACAAATCTTACATCTCACACTTTAAATACATGAGTAAGAACTTCTAATCCAAAGACCTTACATCAGAATTCAGAAGTGGTCTTCGATTGGGGCTTTGATAGGGATAATGAAAATGCACGCATCCCTGTAGCTATCCAAGATCAATAGGCTAGTTGCATCTTTGACCTGGACAAGGAAAATAACTTTCTGTTTTGCGGTCAATGTCTGCAGTCTTGAGACAGTCCCCAACCGCTTATATACTATGATAGTATAACATATACTGTGAAAATGCATATACACTACGATAGAAAAAGATACACTAATATATCTCAATGTATATTTTTTATAATAATACGATACTTCAATAGTGTGTGTTTTTACATAAAAAAAAAACCCGGTGAGAGCTACAGCTGGGCTTCATTTTCCCAAAAAAATCATTGCAATGACTAGGGGTGGTAAATGAGCCGAACGAGCCGAGCTTTGACATGTTCAAGCTCGGCTCGTTTATAAACGAGCCGAGCCGAGCCGAGCCGAGCTCACGAGCCTCAACGAGCCTAGCATTCTTCTTCATTTTAGGGTTTTTAGGAATTGAAAATAAAATTTTAGCCTAAATGAGCCAAGTTCATGAGCTTAAACGAGCATAACTTTGTATTAATTTAATATTCTGATTTTATAAAGGAGTTTAGTCAAGTTTTAATTAAGTTTTAATAACACAAACGAGTCGAATTTGAACATAAAATGAAGCTCGATCCAGGTCCCGAGCCTAACCGAGCTTTAAAACTTGTTCAAGCTCGCTCATTTATCTAAACGAACGAGCTTGAACGAGCTCAAACCGAGTCGAGCCCGAGCGGCTTGATTCGTTTACCAGCCCTAGCAGCGACGGGAAGACATCGTGACCTCCTACCACTCCATGTATGCCAAAATTACTTGTTAAAAAGAGGGGATTCTCCAACAATCAAGTATGCTGACTTGGATCTAGGTCTGTCAACGGGTCGCGGGTCGACCCGGACCCGACCCGATAAAAGGCGTAAATACCAAACTCAAAGGACCCGACAATCAAAACGGGTCGGTTCTGGGTCCACTCCGACCCGATCTTATGGACCCGATTGACCCAGCCCAAATATTATGTGATTTTTTTTTTATGATTCAACCTAGCACTCATGATTCAATCAAACATTTGTAACTAAATGTTGAATAATCATTTAAAATTTTAAACATTTGAAATATTTTTACAACCTTTTGGTTTCACGTAAAAGTATAATAATTCAAACCGTATTCCAAATGTGCCCTCATAAAACATTTAAAAATCAAAATATTGAAGAACTATTTATAATACACTAGATTCTATTAAAAAGAAGAAAAAATGAAGCCATTGTAGGCCTTTGAAAAGTTATTTAACATCTCTTTGTCTGACATGGACTTGTTAATGGGTCGACCCGCTCCGACCCGATTTAGACCCGACCTGTTGACATGTCTACTCGGATCCCAAGAAAGAACATTGTTATTTTCATCCTTTGTATTTGCTCATTAAAAACTGTCATTTATGATTTGATTTTTGGAGTTCTACGATATACGTCATTTATTTTATTTTTTTGAGTGAAAGGTAGATGTTTGCTATTCAATTTCATTACAACATGCACCGTATTAGCGTCAAGATAGAGCATTCCGACCAATTCGACCTCTTCCATTTAGATCCAATTCAAATTCTCAGCATCAAACAAATTTGAATCTCTATCAACAACACTGAATAGTTTCAATGGCTGTCCTTGCAGGTGACCGGAGGCAGGCACAAGAGCTGGGTGTGGCGATTGGAAGAGACGCCAACAGTGGGAGTGTGTGGTATAGGTCGACGAGCGCGGGGTGGGATTCCTGTCAGGTCATGCGTATTTATTTAGGGTTGGGTTCAGTGACTAACAAAAATGGATGGGGTGGATCAGATAACAGGGTGGGCTTCCAGTAAAACGGGGTGGGTTTAATAGTTTCTCTTTATGTATCCCTTTACTGATCACCATCACCCTAGACAGACCCTTTTTGGTATGAATTCATTTTGCTGTAAAGATAATCGAAAACACACCCTTCTCCAGTACAAATCCAACCCAAATAATTCTATAAAATTCTCTGTCATGTATCTTTCCCCTCCAAAGCTTTCCATACCCACATCACCCCATGCAAATAGTTTCTACCACATAAATCATGACCAGATTCCAAATAATGGCAAGATCATGCACCTGATACATACATTAAAAAAATATGTTCATTTTGAAAGACAACCAACAAATTTCAAATGATTGATTGATCATCTTCACCCGAAGAGTAGAACTTTTCATTAAAAAAATAATAATAAAAATCATAAATTCATGTATGTTAGTGAGTACTGAGTAAAACTGATCCACCATACCAATAAAAAAGAAGAAGAAAGAACTGTTCCACCATTGAAGAATGAAAGCCCACTGGTGGATACACAACTCCCCTCTGGAAACAAATTATTCTTTCATCCCATTATAAATGACTTTCTATAATGCTATACTCAAGTGTGACACACAAGGTAATCGAGGAGGAATATACATCGATGAATGTGGTTTACTGCTGGTGATTCTCCACCACAGGATCAATCTTGATTATCAGTGGCTGATGTAGTTCAGATGGGAGAGGCGAAGGATCCGACGATATTGGTAACTGTGGAGAGGCTAAGATGCCCTCCACATCTGTGCTTTCAGCAAGTGCCTTGTCTAGAGATGCCTTGGCTACTCTCATGACGCATATTATCAGAATGACTGCACATAAAAAATGTGAGTACCACATAAGGTCACCATGGATGAAAGAACATGTTCACATTTATCTTTAATGCAACGGCTTGATCTTGACATAAATGAATCTTGATAATCTGTATACTTGTCTCCAGGATCATACAATGAAATTAACAATCTGGGTTAACTTCATTAATCATGTTATCTGTCATAGATAGATTGTATTTTATTTGATTTCATGGCCTACTACCCCCTGCTACTCAAGTGTATGCTGGCTCCCCTATATGTCATTCAGGCTTGTCGTACGTTCCCCGTCCATCGCATTTAAAATATTATCAAATTTCTTCCTACAAGTGTAGCTTGGATGCATGATAATAATGGGGTGTAACATCTAGTGCAAAGATTCCTTCCCATGAACTGTCCCCTCAATCTTTACATTATAGGAGCAACATGAATGAATGTACAATTGGAGTTATTATTTCCTACTTGGTAAAAGAAGAAGCTTGAGCTCATTGGATTGGACAGGTTAAGTGACATTTTTTTCCAACAAAGAAAGATAATTTAGATTCACCAAATCAGAGACAATTTTAATGTATTTAGAAGATTTTAAGTACATTCTTTATGCAGTTCTCTCTCTTTCGTGGAATGCACACTAACCCATATAAGTTCAATTTTATTTTTTGAATGAATTCAAGAATGGTTGATGTAGATAAAAGTAGTGTACAAACTTACCAGATATGAGAAGACCTCCTATGATCAGTATCTGCATCCATGGAATGGGAAAAAGTCAGAAAATAAAAAAACATTGTAGATTGATAATTTCTTGCCTCTATCTCCTATATGAATTTGTATAAACTTCATTGAATCCTATAGCTCTAAAGGAATGCCAATAAGGTTTCTAATGCTTTAATAAAATGAATTCATCAAAATTCCAGAAACCTTGAGCCCATAAAAACTCTAAGAGAACGCATGAGATTTTATATGAATGACCTTAAAATCATGCCTTATTCTAAACAAAAACACCTTAAAATCATGCCTTATTCTAAACAAAAACAAAGTGGCACAGTCATTGATATTCTCTCCTCTGTTTCAAGCCAGATGTGCTTATCACGTGAAAAAGAAAAGTAACCTGCTTGTCAATGATAATCCATGGTGTCATACATACATAGGAGTATGCTAAACATGAAGTAGGATATTTTTTTCTTTTTTCTTTTTATTTGAGATACATGAAATAGGATATTATCAATTGTAAGACATACATCCATTTCTATGTTTGCAGGAATCTCTATTAAGGGTACAAACAATAATGAGTTTTGAAACTCCCCAATACACAATTCAGTTCCTATCATTCTATCCATTTTATACCCCACCTTTTGATAAAAACTTAAAGACTTATTGACCAACAACATGATTTTAAAATGAGAATGAATTCATAATATATTATTGAGGGAATTTCAACATGTAAAAAAAATATAGGTGGTTTTGCTTATCAACACTGTATGACACTACAGTATCTAACATGACTTTAAAGACAATTAAAATGCTAGAAAATATTAATTTGACAGTAGCACTACCCAGCTCAGTATCATGTTTGTAAATAAAAACTCAATAAATGATTCAATAAAAATAACGGGAGTTTTACTTTTTTTAAATAATAAAAGTAAACAGAATAGAAAACCAGTCAGAAATCTCGTGTGGAATTGGTGCAGCTCATCACATCAAAAGAAAATCAATGCTTGCGATCAGCACAAGTATCTCATCATCCTGATTTTTCATTAATTTTTTAGAAAAAAGAGTAATAACAAGAACATTTTTACATGCATGGGAGTTTTATTTTTCAACATGATTGTAAAGTTTACTTTGCATTTTAACCTCTTCAAAATTCATGAGGACTTGCATGTCAGCCTCATGATTTCATGAATACTTATATCAACCTGTTTCCGATATTTTGAGAAATGAAATAAACCTGTTTTTATTCATTTCCCAAAAAATCACAAATATTTAATATTCTCATCTGATATTTTTGTTCCATTAAATGTAGAAATGGTTGTATTTTCTAAAATCTCTTCAAAATATAGCCAGGAGGCACATGTTCTGGATGCACATTAATGTTAATTTTTATTACTCATTTACATTCCTTGTTTTCCACCAATTGAGCGGTTAAGATTTCTGAATATTTGTTAAAAGTTAAAATAGCACAGATAGACAAATAAATAGTCATTCATGTTGGTATTCATGTCATATAGTTTTATTAATGTTGATATTGTTGTCAGCATACTAAAATTCCCTCGTCGTCAAGAACAATAAGAACAAAGAGTGTAGCTATACGTGTGTTTGCCCACTTTCTCAAACATTTTAAAATGACATATATCACTTTGTTGATTGCCTGTTCAAAAAATTATTAATGCATCATTTTTCTCGTTCAGGATGCACCATTAAATATACAACACCAGGAATCGTCATTGTTTATAAAACAGCATGGACCAGCTAGAAAAATGTCCAGTTGCTAACTTCAGGAGAAAGGCTTTCAGAATCCAGTCCATTAATTGTCCAGCTATTGGAGAGCATTATGGTTTCAATCAATGTGTTTTTCTTTAAAAATGCAAGGGAAATAAAGCTTTCAGATATCTTAAATCACCTAGGTGTCAATATATAATTGGTGTAATTGTTATTTCAATCAAACTGGTCATTTAATCAAATTTAAACATGGGCACCCATGCACACACAGACAAAATCCCCCTGCAAGCATGAGAATTTGCATAGTTGCACCCGATCCCATTCTGGAATTTGCATAGTGCATCAGATTCAACAAACAAGTATCTGAAAGGCCAATAAGGATGTGGCTTAAAGGGGAATCCAACCTTTTGGTTAATTTGGTGTCATGAAGAAGACATAGGCCATCAGGATTCCTAGGCATCAGTTGTTTCTCCTTACTGTTAATAATGTTTTCTGGAGGGGCTGTTAGCTACAATATTAGGGGATGCACTCAACTGGTATAAACATGTTGGATGGCACATCTAACACTGTAGTGAAGCATTCATCATTGGGGTTTTTTTTGTTAAAACAAAACCAATGATGACTTGGGGCATGACAAAGCCCACCATGTACTGTTAACACAAAGGTGATGGGAGAGCTAAGGAGGGTACACGTTAAAATGAACTAGTCCCTCTACAATCAGTCACTTAGTCCTAATTTCTTTCTCATTATTATGCAACACTCCCTCCAAAGTTTACAACATAACCTGAGTCATGAGTTTCCGCATTAATCTGTGCAAATCTAGTATATCCCCTTGTTTTATACATAGGTAATAAAAAGTTATTCCCCCATTCATTGAATCATAGATAAATTTTTATATTCAGGATCAAACAGCAATAACATAAGAAAGGAAGCATAAAAATGTTGGCATAAATTCAGAGAAGGGGCATAGCTTACCCAGCGAGTAGTTGAAACATCACTCCACCCATGTGTTACATCAGAAAGATCCTTCAGAGTTGTTCCAACATATACAAAGGCAAGTGTGATTGGCTGTGATAGAAAGGGAATGAGCTACATCAACATTTTTACCAGTAACAGAGAGCTCATCACACGCCATAATGGTAAACAAGTGATACACGAGATCTATAGCAAGTACAAAAGTTTAAGATGATAACAAATGAAATTCAAAACCCAATCTACGGAGAACTGTGGGACTTGCATTGATAACCAGTTCTGCTAGTGAAAGTTTCTCACATTAGAGATAAGTATATTAAGTTCATCATATTTCCATGATTTCAGGGCTGATATTGGAAGAGCGTTACTCTTTATTCACATTACATTTTGTCAACATGGAGGTTGCCACTTCTAATAGCTCTACAGTCCAACAAGATTAGACAAGTATCTATTCTCACTCTATAAATACATATTCAAGCTTCCATCCTAGAAAGACATGTTTTTCAAGCCAATTAATGAGTTCCAGGGCATGTAACTGATGTGCTGCGGACTGGCACACATTGTGCATTGGCAAAACATTTAATTTGGATTGTCCATTAACATGATCCATTGATATATTAAAAACTAACAAAAGTTATCATAGGAATGACTTTAACTTATACCCATGTATGACTTCCATCACATGAAAAACAAAAAACGGGAAGATGAACCTCTACTTAACCTCCCAGAAAAGAAAATATATGTATGTTACCCCAGTTAACCGTGAACTTCCCCCTCTTTTCCAGGCTTTCCATGCAAATGACCCCCCTCACCCCCAAAAAAAATATTAATATCAATAAAGGCTTTCAGCTATCTGATAGAAATATCCCTCATGAACCTCAAAATTGCAGATATGAAGTACTTCAAACAGCAAAAGCTTACCATCATTCCCAGCCAAGAAGCGAGTGCGTATTCTCCAACGCTAACAGGAGTTACAGAAAGGAGGTAATTCAACATGTTGAATGGAAGTAAAGGCACAAGCCGAAGCAGTAACACTATCTGAGAGTAAAGGAGAATAATGGCATATCAATTCATGCATCAAAGAATAAATAAGTTGTGTCATTACTATCTACACTATCGAATAACAAGTGGGGCAAGAATTCGACCATCACTGATTCAAAAATTCCACTCTTATGGTTATGTTGGCAACCACATGTTTTAGATATGGGCAATTTTTTTTTAAAAAAAAAATAATTTAGTTCCTCTTGTTTCCTATATATGTCTTTCAGGCAGTGCATGTTCTCCATCAGTCAATAAATTAGACTCATTCTGAAATGAAGAACAACCCACTATTGTGGCTCAAATCATCACATAGATTTTAAATTATCATAATCTAGTAGCTAAGTTGAGAAAGAAGAATAAAGCCAGCGATAGAGATATTCAAGGCAAAACATACACACACACATATACATACATACATCTCTCTCTGGGATTAATATATGATCTATTCGAAGCTGCTAAATGATGCATACTATGGGAGTAGTAGCTGCCGAACTATCTTATGGCTGGATAGATAAATGTTTGGATTTCTGGGATTCTTTTTAACAGGAATTGTTGGAAAATCAACAGCTTTTTACGCATAATCCTATTTTTTTGGAACGAGTTAGAAGAGTGGGCAATATTAGTGGGGAGGAAGCCATAAATTGGGGTTTATCAGGACCAATGTTACGAGCTTCTGGAATTGAATGGGATCTTTGTAAAGTTGATAATTATGGGTGTTACAATGAATTTGACTGGGAAGTCTATTGGCAAAAGAAGGAGATTCATTAGTTCATTATTTAGTCCGAATCGTGAAATAAAATCCATATTATTTTTTAAACAGACTTATATATATATAATATATATAACAACATTTCATAGAGGAGTTAAACAGTAAAACAAGTGTATACATTTTTTTTTGTGAAAAGAACTAGTGTACACAAAATTAGTTTTTTTTCCCTTTATTCATTCTATATTTTACATCATAAAACAATATTTTCTTTGTTGCAAAACCACCTTCACATGCATAGTCACTGGTATGAACAGCTTATGAATCCCACCACATTCACAAGCTTAAGTCGTTCTTATCTCCTACATCAAAATTTGGTTCAAGAATGATGTTACAGAACAAATATGCAAAATGTGGAAACAATGTTCCGTTTGCAGAGTTTAGATTTTATAGCCATTGTAGAAGTAATACTAAAAAATGTTCATACCTTAAAACCAGATCTCTGAATAGCAATAGCAACTGCCTGAAATTTGGGATAATCCTTCAACCTAGAAATAACATAAGATCTCCCAATCTGCACCACAATAACAGACTAAGATTGAATTCTCTATAAGCCATAGTGGAAATCATATGGATCAATTATCCCCAGTTACATTAAAATTATCCATAAACCCAGTCACAATAAATTATCTTTCTTCTCTCAGAAGAATAAATATAAAATGGGACAATCTGCAATTAATTATTATCTAATGAAACTATGAAAGATTGAAAACAGATATTAAAACTGGACCGGGGAGAGTGCAGACCTAACATATAAACATGTCATGCCCAACATAAACAAGATGCAGTAATAGCGCCCATTTCAATGAAGCAATGCATGTATGAATATACATAACTGTCAGATATTTGAAAATTGGAGGCTAATCAAAATAGGTATATAAGAAACTGTCCTAGAACTTAACAGGCTGGGAACCAGACATAGGTTTTCCTGTAGTTGCGGCAGAAAATAGAATAAAAATTTCATTTCAATTACAGGTAATGCATAGGAATTTCCTTGAGACTTACTGTTCTGCCGAGGAGGAATGCAACTGTTGCACCAAGTGTAGCACCAATAGAGTCAGCAACAAAGCCCACAGGCAACCCAAATAGGTAACCACCTCCAAGCTAAAACATTGGCAAGATTCAGGGATCATTTTACAGAAATATTGCACACAAAAAATACACTCTTATTCGACAAAAAAAAAATACACACTTATTCATCAAACATTTCTAGTTCAACATGTAATCATTAATTGGCCGTTGCACAAATGCAAGAAAACTATACATATCCATACAGAGATATGGATATCAGTCCTTGAATTACTGATAAAAAAATTCATTATTGAAATTCATTTATCAGGTACTTCAGCAAGTGCTATAATTATCCCGAAAGGGGATAGCTCCTTTAACAGATCATGTCTGTCAACTTCTTCTACTCTCATTTTAAAAGGTCAGAAGTCATAATTTTATTGAGATCACCAAATTTACATATATAAATACATAAATGCACAAATGGATGACTGTAAATTAAAAATATTGTTTTTTGCAACTCAAATCATAAAAAAATATGGCTATTTATGTGCCATAATATTCCCTAAGGGCATTCTTAAGTGCTCAGACTGGATTCAGAGGAGGTTTCTGTGGAATGGGGGAAAAGGGGTAGAAGGAAGGTGCATTTAGTCAAATGGAGTGTTGTATGCAGTAGTAATAGAGATGGAGGACGGAAGCTTGGGATTTCAAACTTGGAGGATATAAATTTTGGAGTATAATAAGAGGATAAGGATGTGTAGTGTCATATAAATGGACATCCCAAATGCATATTAAAAAATTCAACAAAGTGAAAGTAAAATAGTTTTTTTCTCCCATTTAAACAAAGAAATTCAAAGCTCACAGTAAGAATTGATGCTGGAACCGCGAGAACAGTCAAAGGAATATATGAAACAGCCCTGAAAAAAAAGAAGTATTAGCTATGGAAGCAAAATTGATCAAGCAAAGTTAAATAATATACATTATCAACCGGTGAATATATTCCATAATTTACCGAAAAGATAGTCTTTCCATGAAATTTAATTTGCTTTTGTTTGCAATCATGTTCGCTTAGAGCTTGCCCACAAAAAATAAAGAAAACTGAAAATGAGCACTTTGATGAAATCTGGTAATAGATCTCGAGTGATCTAACAATGCAAATTAAAAAATGAACTCAATTATGTCATTATCTAGCTGAGGTCATATTTGGTTCCACTTTTTAAATACAGAGTTTAACTAACATATATGAAGGCACAATTTTTAATAATTTTGAGTGACATTTTCCTGTGAAGAGGTAGAAAAACAATGATTAAATTAAAAATCTAGATCCATCCCTAAATTGAAATTTCACTCTGAAGCATAGTTTAAAACCATGTGCGGACCGCATGTGCGGTGGGGTCCGCACATGGCATATGTGGCTCATGTATCGTACATGCAGCTGCACATAGGGTAAAGCAGTCATTCGAACTAGGATCGAACGGAGGTTTGAACAGGAGTTCAAGTCCTTTGTACATTTGAATTGCCGTTTGAATGGATTTCGAATGGTATGTTGCCGTTCGAATTACTGATCGAACGGAAATTCGAAACCAAAGGAGGTTTTACAATTCGAAATCCGTTCGAACTGAACTTCAAACGCCCTCTCTACGTTCGAACCCGGTTCAAACTGGATTCCAACGCTTGGCCGCACATGGCTGCGTATGCCCCGCACATGACCACACTTTGGCGGCACGTGCACCGCATATGGTGTCCGATGTGCGTCCGAGGTCGCACATCGCATGTGCGGCCGAACGTACACTGCGAACTATGCTCCTAAGAACTAAATTTTTAATAAAAACAATGCTTATCAATTGTTGGGTGTATTTTGATCTGGGGAGGATTGAAGACAGAGGTGGACCACTAACACAAGGGGTTTGAAGTACAGCTGGAGTACACCGAAAAAATGGCATTTGATGGATTTAAGTGTGGAGGCTGCGAGTACAGAGACATGGATACATCGAGCTACATTAAAGGTGAATCAGATAGCATCATATCATAGCATCAGAGTTGGAAATCAGATCTGGACTATGGAATGGGTCCGATGGTTTTTTCTCATGGGAGGTTCCACAAATAATTCTTGTGTTTCTAGTGTGCATTAATTTATATTTGGCTTTGTTAGAGTGATGCAGGACAAAAGAAGAAGATGGAAGAAAGAAGAATAAAGGGAAAGAGAGAAAATAATAAATATTTCAAATTCTTCTAAAATTCTTCATTGAGTTTTTCGAATTAAACACCTCATTAAATAACAAAACAAAATCTTATCCTAACAAACTAAGTCTCAACCTAACAAATCACATCAAATCAAATCTCTCTAACAAACCAAATCTTATCCTAACAAACTAAATATTATAGAATCCTTCATGTTCCTCACCATTCTCCTCTGGATTAAAAAAAAAACTCATCCTCGAGTTAGATAGAACTAAGCAAAAAAGCTGTTTTGGGTCTGTTTTGATGGGCTGCATCGGGCCTCCAACTTCTTCACCTCCTTGCATTCTTTTTTTATTTTGGAAAATGATGTGAAGCTCACTTTGTAGTCAACACAGTTTTTCCTTTTTTTTAAAAAAAATCATACACTCTTTCACTGAAGTACATATACTGGAATATGAAAGTATGTATATACTGCGATACATAATTTATTTTTTTCTCTTTGAAAAAAAAGGGATAAAGCCATCCATGTCCTTGCAAACATGGTGATGGAATATTCCGAAAATATTCCGTCAAATTTGGATGGAAATTTAACCCAGAGATGATAATTGAATTTTTGTGAGTTTTCAAGGACTTGTACGTCTGTCCCAACTTTAACAATGATTTATATGGGATTACTCATGTTTTCAAGGATGTAAATGTCTTTAACAAAAAAAAATACTCCATACACAGCGCAATATACAATATGCTGTCATAGTGTATTGCGCTATTATAATGTACGGGGTTGCAAAACATGCTCTATGTATCAGCGCTTTTTTTTTTTTGTTTCTTCTTTTCTTTTACAGATCAACCATAAAGATGATTCACAATTTGGTGGGCAGGAGTCTTAACGGCCGTTCAACTAGTGCTGCAACTTGGGTCGGGTTGAACCCGATTTTTACATGGGCTGGGTTGACCAAATCGGGTTCGGGTTGGCCAATTCGGGTTGACTCACAAATCGAGTTGGGTTCGGGTTGGCCTCACTCACAATCCGACCCAACCCGAACCCGTAAACTAATAGTTAAAAAAATGGCCATTCATTCTTTAGCTTCTAATATGGGTAGTCCAAATTTTAGGTAAACATAATTAATCTTACGGGTTGAGTCGGGTTAATTTATTTAATTTACACATCATGTTAGAAATTCGGGTTGGGTCGAGTTGGTCCAATTCGGGTTGAAAATCGGGTTGGGTCGAGTTAGGGTTGAGTAGTTTAGAATTCGGGTTGGGGTCAACCCGAACCCAACCCGCCTGAGTTGCAGCCCTACATTCAACAAATCGACAAAGATGGTAGATGAAAGTAGAGGCAGTGGACTAGGGCGGTGGTTGGCGGTAGGGTTGTAGCAGCAGGGTGGAAGCAGTGGCTGCATTGAGTTTTTGAAGTACACAACTACTTAAATAACAAAAAAATCCTAGCAAATCAAGTCTCATCCTAACAAATCACATCAATCAAATCTCTCTGACAAACAAATTCTTAACCTAAAAACTAAATATTAAATTAAAATAACTCTAATAACTAAAATGCTAAATCTTCACATACATCATCATAGAGATTTACTAAAATGGATGTTTAATAGGGCTGCATGGCACATCTGAACTAAATTAAATTTCTTCAAAGAAATGTGCATTGACCTAGCCTATAGATGGCTAAAGATTGAATTTTTTTTTTAATCACCACCAACCCCTCCTAGGTTGGTACATTCATAGAGGAGGAATTCTACATTAATTGTATATCTGTGAATTCTTCACTGGGTTTCCCAAAACCAAGATTATATCAGTAAAAATGAAAAGCCTCTTAAAGTAAGCAATTAAATTGGGCTGAAAAAGCATATGAACCTTCAGAGAATGCAATACAGAGCTCACCACAAATCCTTCAAACATCTCATATCGGTGATATACCATATCCTAGCCTTTAAACCAATTAATCTAATAAGAAGAATTCTTAAAATTGGTATACAGAAACACAATATCAATATGTTACCTCAAGCACCAGACATCTCTCTCATCTATAATATGTAGTGATCAGTAGACTATGGACAAATATCCTTTTCGGGGATCAATTTTTATTGTAGTTTGAACAAAAGGGTGCACACACTCATCAATAACATCATGAAAAAAAACAAGTTTGTCCATATAATTATATTTAAAAAATCATAAAGGGAAGAGCTATTTGAACAATCTTATGCGATGGATTGATCCAAAAATTAAAAATCAGCACCAGCGGTACAGAAAATGAATATTTCTTGCAAGTGAATAATTCAAACTAAAAAAGAGGATGAGCAAATAAAAAAAAACAGTCTGGTGAATGATGGCTCTTAAAACTTTATGGTCAAAAGAAAGAACCAAGAAGGATATGAATGTGCATAACAAGACAATAAAGGATATAAATAGACATTGGCATGTGATACTAATAGAATTTAAATAAATTAGGATAGACACTTACAGAACAACAGGGCCCCATGCGCCAAGGTTTTGCTTAATCCAAACCAAAAAGTCCTTCAAAATCTGCAAGAATAAATACAATTTGAAACAACAAAGAGAATCTAGAAGACAAGATATGTCAACAAATCAAACTCCTTGAGTCCATAACATGGACACCAGCATCCAACACATACATCAACCTCCACACTCATATACACACACCACACACACATAGAGAAGCCGATTGAAAGTTTAAATAACTTCGGGTAATGCAACACTGACAATAATGCCTGACGACATCAGCAGGACATCGCCAGAAAATATGTAGAGCTGTACCATGTTGAATCATGCAGTATCTTATTGTATTCCCATGTCAAGGCACAAAATCCAAAAAAAAAAAAGAACAAAAAAAAAGAAAGATGCATCCACATAAAAGTGGTTAAACATACATGAGAAAGCGTATTTCGTATGATAAGCCTGGACAAACCAATGGATTCTTTTAACTTCCCGGACTGCAGTATTATCTTCATCTAAATAATGTGCCAGCATTTTGGAGTCTCTTCATGCCCTGGGTTAATGTGCTTCGCGGGGAGGAATAAAAGTGGAAATTGGTGTAGCTTACATTCTCCATGGAATCTTAGAGTCTGTCTGCTGTTACAAGCACTCTTTCATCCTGTCTTTTCTTTTAAGTTTTAGTCTTCCTAATAACTTTGGAGGAAGTCTAAGCAGCCCACCAATTTTCCATTAATGAGAATGGAAAGACGAAGGGAGCTAGAAGCCACTGTAGCCATCTCGCCGAAAAACCACAGGCTTCCAAAATATGCCAAAGCTAGTCCCAAATGCACAGTCATAGGCTTTCTCAAAATCTAGCTTGCAAAGAAGTCCTTCCAATTGTCTTTGTGATTTCTTACCAAGCTTTCATGGGCCACCAAGAAGCCATCAAGGAGAGTTCTTCTATGGATAAAGACCGATTGATATGTAACTATTGGTGGCATTGCAAAAACCTAAATCAATTATATGAAATAACAAGCTTAAATCACACATTGACAAACCAACCCTTGTCAAGCGCCAAAGAATCACTCCATGATATGTAACGAATCGTAACAATGTAAATTCTTCAAGCAGAATTACAGACAGCTAGACCACCATTAATCACCAATTCCCAAACACGTTTTTATTTATAAAAAAGTGGTAGGCATGAGCCTTGATGTTATTCAAACCATGACAAATGCCCAAAGCATACAAACATAATTCATGGTAGACAAGGAGTCTACCACGAATCACGCATCAACACTGCAAGACTACTCCTCAATTACAATTTTTCACCCTACCAAGGAGACCCACTTTCCCCTGGCACATGAGTGCCCCTAATCACTGATTAGATTGATTACCATCTCCCAATTATTTTCAATATACACTCTAGTACCCCTAAAATAAGATTATTCCACGCATGCCATAAGGCCCAAACCACTGCCCGGACAAAAGACCAATTCCCAAACACGTTTAACTTCCATAAAAATTCTTGACAATTGAATCAATTCTACAGACCAAGAAGGGAGTTGATCCCCATCTAACCCACCAGAACCCATCAATGCCAAAATCAAAACTCAAGCATACAAGCCCACATGTACTGAATCTGATCCAAAAACAATGCAGACGCAATCAAACAAGCTAAAATCACAGACTGACAAACCCAACCCCTGTCAAGCGCCAAAGAATCACGCCATGATATGTAACAATGCAAATTCCTCAAGCAGAATTACGAGCAACCACACCACCATTAAACACCATTTCCCAAACACATTAAAAACCATAAAATTCTTGACAATTGAACCAATTATACAGACCAAGAAGGCGTCAATCCCCATCTAACCCACCGAAACCCATCAATGCCAAAATCACAACTCAAGCATCCAATCAATAACAATTCCGATCCCCCAATAAAGCCGAATCACCACGAATTCAAGCAACGCAAACAGTCTCACATGTACCGAATCCGATCCGAAAACAATGCAGACGCAATCAATACCAAAAGAAAGAGAGAGAAAGAGAGGACCTTTTCGACGGGGAGAGTGAAGCAGGCGGTGGCGATGGCGGCGAGGAGGAGGAGGAGGAGGGAGATCCTGAGGAGGGAGGCCCAACGGACGGCGGCCATGGAGAGCCTCCGCCGCCACCGTCTACCGCTGCTTCCGCCGCTGCAGTCGTCTTCCTCGTCGAACTCCGACAGACCCGACGGCCTCAACGACGATCTCGCCCTCAGACCTTCCCCAAAGTTTGCCAGATTTGGTTCGTTTTTTCACCGACTCTCTGATCCCATTTTTTTTATTTTTTTGTCTTTCCACACACACAAATGTTTTTTTTTTTCTTTTTAGATGTTGAGATTTCAGATGAAATGACTTTTTAACTGGAATTCCGATCACGTTATCTATTTATTATCAAACATATAATTACCCTGAGTTCAGATCTCTGTGTAATAAACACTATGACAATAATAGATAATTTTTTTTATTTTAAAAATTGAGAGATATAAAAAAACAGTTCCATAAAAATGTTGTTATTCATGATGCTATTTACAAAACAAATTAGTGCATGCAAACATTAATTTCTTTTAAACTATCTACGTGGCATTCACTGATTGGTCAATATTATTCAACCATTTTAAGTATAAATTATCATAATTTTAATATACAAAGTTTTATCAATTTGATCTTTATTTATAATTGTCAAAATCAGTGCGATTGATTGAAAATAAAAACAACTATTTACACATTATCCTGAGTTTTTTAATAATAATTATCTTCCTATTTATCCCCACATTTATACCTTTATCACAATATTTACCCCCTTGTCTTAATTTTTTTTAAAATATAAACGGAGTTTAATTTCAAACATTTTTAATGAGGGTGTCGTTTCATTTTTCTCATGAGACAGTTAATTTCAACCCCATAAGATATTATTTTCATTTTATTATTAACTCATCACGTCACTAGTTGAAAAACACTAAAGAACTTGTGACGTCTAAGGTCATGTTTGTTACAGCTTAAATTTAGAGATATAACTTATAGATTATAGTTTTTAGATAAGTAGTAGACATTTATTGTAACTGTTTGAAAGCAGAAAATAAATAACAGTTGATGTTTATTTAATAAGTTGTAATATAGCCCTTTGATGTACAATTATAAAAAATACCTCTAAACTGTAGAAATGAAAAATTAATTTATATTTAATAAAATATGTTGATTTTTTCATTGCAAAATTTTCCAGTGAAAAAGACCTCAATGCAATGGAAGGGGGGTCCCTGGCAGAGAGACCAATTGTTCTAAGAAGATGAAATAGAGGCATGAGACCAGAGATCAAAAGACTGGAAATTATCCCTTTATGGGTAAGGTTTCCTGTTCTTCTGTTTCATATGTAGGGATCTCGTTTGATTAGCAAATTGGCCAGCGCCATTGAAAAACCTCTCTATATGGACACTGCAACAGCTAGCAGATCTCGGGTGGCATTTGCTAGAATATGTGTTGAAATCTCAACCCAATCATTCTATTTTGTATAGAGGAGAGAATATCTGGAAGGAAGTTCAGGTTGAATATGAGTGGAAACCCTCCCCATGCCCAAAGTGCTGCACCTTTGGTCATTCTGAGGTTCAATGTTCTACTCAGGGCACCTCTATTCAAGGCAGCAATAGAGCTCTCCAAATCTCAAAGGGTTTTTTATTTTATTTTTAAGTTCTCATCAATCATAAGATTTAGTGATCGATCAATCACTTCTTTGTATTTTGGTTTTAGTCTTTAGATTTAAATGATATGTTCTATTTTAATCCCTTCCAGAGACTAAAAAAAATCAAATAATTTAGGGATAGATCCCTCACAGGGACTAAAAATGAACATATCCTTTAAATCTGAGAACTAAAACCAAAATACGAAGAAGCGAGAGATCGATCACTAAATCCTATGATTTATGGGATTTGAAAATGAAAAAACCCAATCTCAAAACAATACGTTCTAGTTAGCAAATCCCCATTCCCCAGTCGTTGAAGTGCAGACAACAGTTAACCCGACTGTAGAAATTCAGCAAATTGTTTCCCCGACTGTTGAAGTGCAGACATCAATTAAGGCTTGCATCTCATCAGCAGTTCACAACTAGAAGTCTTCAAATGATCAGAAAGAGCATTTAGGTAACCTCCCCAAAGTCTACACAGAAACAGAAAATTGGGCAGGACACTAACATGTTCAGCCTTTTAGACTTTGATTCAGAAGTTCTTGCTTTAATTGATCAAAATGAAAATGTTCCAATTAATGAGGAACCACAAAATGAAAGACAAAGCGTAGTGTAAGCTCTCTATGTCTGTTCCAGACAATTTTGTCAACTTGGGAGGTGACGGTGCCTCTCAATGTATAACCTCCAAAAGCCATACCCCAAAAGCTAGGAGTAAACCTCCTTCCTCAACCTCTCAATGAGCTCCATCTCTTGGAATGTTGGGGACCTAAATGGCAGAGATAAACAATTGGATGTAAAGAACTTTCTCCATGCCGAAAAGGTGGATTTGGCTTGTCTTCTTGAAACCAAAATTTCAGCTTCAAAGTCAGGATCGAGTTAGTAGTTTCATTTGCCCTGGTTTGGTTTCTCATATCTGTTGCTCGAATCGTGATTTTTTGGAATCCGATTACTATGGAGCTGGATTTGATTGAGTCCAATCAGTATATGCATTTCAAAGTCAAACACGAAGTCCCTCAAGCTTTATCTTTTTTTGTCACTGTTGTTTATGTTTCGAATGACTCTTCTGATCAATTGTCTCTTTGGAATGACTTAACCCGCCTGTCTACCTCGATTAATAAAGTTAGATATGCTCATGAAAATAATGCTTTTTATTTTTTGTCTTTCTTTCTTTTCATTTTTTTTTCTTTATTTGACCCAGGAAGCCTTCTTAGATTTTTTTTATTTTTATTTTTTTTCATTTTAAATATGTTATTCATATTTGGGGTTTCTTCACAAGGTATAATAAAATCAAACTATAATTAATGATATTTTGGATCTTGTGTTTCATTTGATAAAAGTGAGTTACATCTCATTAGTAATATTCAGTAAAATCAAACTACATCAACATATTTGAAATTAAAATATAAAATGAAAACATAATACATAATATATTAAAGATAGATGAGGAGTTCTAAAACATTATAAAAAGAGATCTTATACAAAAATGTTACTTGAACATCACACTTTTTGGTTGGGATTTTTTGTCCACATATATTCAATAATAGCATTGTTCGAGGTTTGCGAACCTTGTAGTGTGAAAGTGGAATGTTGAGATAATAAGTGTGATTGAAATAATAACAGAAAGTTAATGCGTTGGGCTTCTCCATAAGACACCAATAGTGATGAATTAAACATATCGTCTACATGTGGTTGTATCATCAAGTAAATTCACTAACAAACAAGATATCAATGAACATATAAATAAAAATAAGTTAAAAATAACACTCACTTGATATGTATGGTACATCAATGGTGGATATTGACTGTTGCCACCCATATAAAATGTGTGGGGAGGTATTTGTACACCCTAATAAAGATACACATTAATTTAAATAAATAAATCAACTGATTTTAATTTAATTCAATATTAAATATAAATTTAACATTACCTGAAAATGTTGTGAGAGTGGTGGAGGATAATTGGATAAGACAAAAACCACCCATAGCACCAGTATGTGTAGAAATATCAATACTATGTATCATTTCAAGTCAAATGAACACCATATATATATATATAATTATATAAGATGACATATTCTAATTAAATTTCTTAAAACAAATTTATCTTTAATGATTGAGGATTATACCTTTCTTGTGAAGAAACCATAAATATGAATAACATATTTAAAGTGAAAAAAAACCCAAGTAGCCTTCATGGGCCAAAAAAAAAATGAAAAGAAAGAAAGACAAAAATAAGAAGCATTTAATTTGGGTTGGTGAGTTGGCCCACCGTAGTCTCTCAAAAAGGAAAAATGGGGGTAGGTCCACTGGTCCACCACATCTTCAAAATCCAACTATTCAAAATATTAAATTACATTTGTTATTTTGTGATTTAAAGAATAGCAAGATGATAGCATGAAGAGGGATAGCAGAGTATCCAGTCCATATGTGAATACTTTTATTTATTTATTTATTTCTCTAGATGAGTAGTGTCTCTCTTCTTTTTTTCTTTCTTTCTAGATTTGGCGAGGATTAATGAACAAAGGAAGATTTAAATTTATAGGACAAAGATATTATTGTGTGTTTTTTTTATATAGGTTAGATACGTTACAAGACTGTTGATGTTGATGTTCTTTGCTGATGTAGAAAACTTGCATTTTGATATTTTAGACGATATGAGTTTCTTTATTTTTGGATTTTGAGTGTGGATTTTTAATTTTGACTTCTTGATTTTTGGGTTTGAGGGTCCTTTTAAGGTAACTTGAATTGGGTGTGGATTTAGGTTTGTTTTAAACTTTTAATCATGTTTTTTTTTATGGTTTGTTAATTATTGTGTTTTTTGTTTAATTTATTGTTTAAAAATTTGAGTACAAAAGGCTTTTTTGGACTTACTATAATGATGGTGATGGCAATGGTTGAGGGAGGAGCACACAAGCACAATGAGGAGGATCCAATAACAATGGAGGAGGACACGTGCATTGAGAAAAAGAGAATGGCTGGGGTGTATTTAAATTTTAAAACATTGGTGTATATAAACACTCCATTCACTTAAATAGTTTGAGAAGGGTAAGGAATCATCATATTTTTTTCGAAATGCACCATTAGTGAATCATTGCATCAAAATTTGGTGAAATCTACTTTCCGGAAAACGCAGTCCTATCTCATATGCTTTGTTCCACTACATACATACATCAGATTTTCATATCTTTCTACTTTAATTCATTTTTGTCTTGGTTTTTAAAATTCAGAAACTTAACCCCTGGTTAGGTAACAATATAAACAAATTCATGATAGATAATTATTCCAATATATATAAGTAATAAAATATTTTCTATTTGATTGTATTTTTAATTATTCTCATTATCAAATATAATAATGAAGTTTTTATTGTTTGATGAACCATGGATAAGTTGTGAATAAGATGCGAGTAAGAAATTATAAAATATGAAAAAATGAGACTCATTATTTATAAAATGTGATACCAGATGGTTTGATATGTTGATCCACCTTATACATGTGGAATATATTGGATGGAATAATACAATTTTAGAGGGCATATGAAATATCAATACTAGCTTATTCACCTATTCTAATATTGCTATATTTATTTATTCCTTGAAAATAAAAAAAAAAACTTTTGGGTTTGTTCACCGTTCTTTAATCCTATTCTACACTTATTTTGCTACCTAATCAGGGTTTAGTTTATTTTTAATTTCCAATATATTCCCCACTTGAAATTTCCTTTCTTTATATAGGTGGACCAGGTGGTTATAAAGATATAGGTCTTCCGCGAGACACATGAGTCGGTTCAGAATGTTCTCCCGTGCTTTCCCAAATGTTAAAACATTCCTCCATCCTTGCTAGGCATTAAAAATTGTCCATGTTTATTCATTTTGCGTGGCTTTGTGTACTTTTTTTTTAATTGAACACTAGGCATGAGTCTCGATTTTTTTTTATTACAGAAACATGTTCAAATAAAAAAATAAACATAAGCTCTTATAGATGAGGGATCTACCAAAGCGAGAGAAAAAAAAACTACAAAAACCTACCCCTCGATAACAAATCCCCCCCCCCCTCCTCCTCCTGGTGAAACATACCTGGCTTGCCCTTGCACAAGCGGTTCTCCAATCTTTAATGAAAGATGCAGCCATGTCCCACACGTTCTCGGGGTACACTCTCTCATTCTGAAAAATACAATCCTTCACAAGTGGCATACTTTACATCCCATCCTTTTTCCAGCCCATTTTTTGTCCAAACCTGTTTTGATATTTTTAAAAATAGAATACTTCATCTAATACGATATATATTTTTGTTAAAAGTGAAGTGTATGCACCGATGAACCAATGAATTTACATACTTATTTATAGAAAATATAGAATATTTCTAACGACATATATACTTTGTTCAGGTGAAAACAAATACTAACAGAGTATATAGTACTGGCAAACTAGACCCAGGTCACAGAGCATGCAGTCCCCTTGTAAAGGACCAATGTGGACTTGTCATATTGAACTGGCCAACACTGCTAGGTTGGTCCATGTGACAGGGAGGTCTTGAATTGCAAGACTGACCATTGACAGATTGAGTAGTCCATCTGCCTTATAAAGCATTGGGCTAGCTAAAGGCCATCATCCTTCAGAAGGAACATTATTGAGTAGCAGGTTTGATTGGAGTAATTGCTAGAGTGAAATTTGATTTTCTTGCCCACCTTTGGGTAAACATATAAGATATTCTTAGAACAGATAACTTACAACAGTGAAATAAGTCATGTCATTTTCAGTTTGGCTATGTTTTTCGTTATTAGATCTTGTTAGAAAATGTAATAACAAAGTTTTTATTGTTGTTTAGTTTATCATAGAATAAGTTGTAAGCATAAAAGATGAATTAAGATATAGATAATAAGAGTTTAGAAAATTTGAAAAAAATGATTTGACATTGTGAGTCCATTATAGGATTTATAAGATGTGATAATATGTGATTTGAATATGTGAGGTCCCCTTACACCATTGGAATAAATTATAGAATAACACAATCTATAAGGAACCTGAATTCTAATATCATCATTTTTCTCATCTATTTTAACATAGTTATATCCACAGATTTTTTATTTTTTATTTATTTATTTTGCTTGGTAAGAGCGGGATTCAACCCCGCGACCTCCCCTCTGAGAAGGGTGTGTCTTGACCACCCCGCCAAGGGGGTCTACCATCATTATATCCACATATTGCTTTAAATAAACAAGTTTTGTAGACTCATTCACCCCTAGATCACCCTATTTCAAGTCAGTTCTCCCCAAACTTGGTTTACTCACTTATGCCACACTGACAAATATATTTGGGTCTGAGTTAAGTGGACTTATAATGAGGCTCCAATATGTTAGTGTCATCCGTGTCCCAAGCACTTCCGAGTGATGATTATTCTCTTCATATTAATTATTTGTTGGTTCAGGTTAATTTTATTCTATACCTATATATGGTATAAGAGCATCTCCATGGACATGTTAGTAACTAAGATGTTAGGTGTCAGTCAACACTTTATCACTTAACTAGACACTTATTTACTACATTTGTATTTAGTTGGTTGTTGTTACTCCAATGGACTAGCTAAATAACTAGTCAAAATAATAGTGGGTCACCTCTCCACCCACTCAAACCTCTCCACCCACACAAAATAATATTTTTTTGAAATTTTAAATGTAGGGCCCATTTTGATGGCTAAGCACTAGCCAAATTTAACACTTCCCTTAACATATGACAGGTGGGGCCTACATTTAACATGCCTTTAAATTCCACTGGAGCACCATTTTTACATGTTTTTTAAAAATCTGACACTAACTAATGAATTAACATATCCATTGGAGATGCTCTAATGGGTCAGCTTACTTATAGATAAATAATGTAAAATAATACAAGAAGGTCCTTGATTAAGTTGTGTGCCTAAATTTAAAACATCAAAATCACAGGAAGGTCAAGCATGCAGGGATGGACACTCAGTTTATATATATATTAAAATGAACTGCTGAAAGCACCAAAATCTTTCTAATGGTCTCCACTAATTAAGTTTTGGTTTTGACTGACCAAAGCCTTTCTAATGATGTGTCCACTCAGTTTTGACAAAGAACACTCAATTTTGGGATGCCTGGTGTAGTACTGTCTGAGCTATGGAAGCTATAAAAGAAATTCTAAATACAAATAAAAGTTAGGGCATGCATGCTTTCAGTGGGAAGCAAAACAATGGTCAGAGAGAGAGAGAGAGCGGCTCAAAGTACAAATTTATAGAAATATAAATGTGATGCCACTCCCCTTTTGAATACCATATAATTTGTTGTGCCTCACCTATGATGGCAAGTTTGACTGGTTGAATGGCTTTGGATGCATGATTAAAAAGTTATTAATGAAAATGTAGTGTAGGTACGAGCATCATTTGGTGGTTGTTGCAAATCATATGATTATACAGTAAGGATTATGATATAGTGCCCATTGAATTACAAACTTTGTTAATTGATACTTTTAAAAGTTTACATTAAAGGTTAAAATCAACATCTACATCATCACTATACTTATTATAGGGTCCACATTTTTCAAGCCATTAAGATCGTGCCATTAAGATTGTAATTATCATCGACATTTCCAAGGATTGGGCTCAGATTAGACCATCGACAAGATTTACTGCGGATAACTTTAGATCATGTTAATCATTTGTAATGCGGATGGGTGAAATGGTTGCACAACACTATCCCCCGTTTGGGATGTGATATATGATTATTTGTTCTTGATAACTATATCGGGATAAAACATACTATTAACACAGGTAAACTCTGAACTTTTGTGCTATGACAATTTTTTTGTTATTTGGTTCACCTAGAATAAAATGAGAATAAATGATGGATAAAAGATAGATAAGAGTTTAATATTTTTTAAATGACAATTATACCTCTGTATAAATTGTTTGTGCTTGGTAAGAAGTATGAGAAATATGTGTATGATATAATAGATGTGATATTTTTTTTTGAATATGTGAGAGAGTGTTATATGAGATAGTTTTTTTTAAAATGTAAGATGATGTATTTTTATCCATTGATATAGTCATATGGATCGATAAACTCTGATAAATAATTTTAGTTTTTTATTAAAATAATTATCAAGCTTTATAATAGTTTATCCAGGCACAGTGATTAAAGTTTATTATAACAAAACAAATAACTTTCTAGCAAAATAAACAACTTTTTATTTTGCTATTCTTCTATATTCCTCCCTACTCCCTACTTATGTTCCACCCCAAATGGGGTTATAAGTATAATACAGAATCATTTTATCCTCAGAGGTACAACCAATCTCATCCGTCTCATTTCTCATGTCAATTTTTTTTTCAAATTCACTTTCATACGAAAGTAAATAAAAAAACTCAATCAGCGTTGATATGGAAGCGTTAACCGGGTCCAGGGTCAAAATATGCAAATAAAGATGGGGGAGAGTTAAAAGTAAAATTATAAAAATAATCAGGTTATTTACAAAAATTGTCCTAATAAAAATGAATACTTTCCATGTTTACTTTAAACTAAGCCTGTCAACGGATCCGATACGGAGCGGATATGGTCATATCCGTATCCATATCCGAAATTTTTTTTTATATTCGTATCCGTATCCGTATCTGACGGATATTTAAAAAGTGTATCCGTATCCGATCTGAAATTTCGGATACGGATTCGGATAATTATCCGAAATAAATAAATAATTAATTAAATATAACAAATTTTCATTTAAAGTTTAAAAATTGACTTAAAATTAAAAATTCACAAACACAAGTCCTAACTTTACAACTATTAGAAAGAATAAATAAATAATTAAACACAACAAATTTTCATTTAAAGTTCAAAAATTGACTTAAAATTAAAAATTCACAAACACAAGTCCTAACTTTACAACTATTAGAAAGAATTTGAGCCACTTGATCAAAATCCAATGGTAGATAATAAATACTAATATTAACATTTTTTTAATACCATCGGATACGGATATTTTTCGGATCGGATACGGATAGGGTATATCCGTATCCGATCCGAAAATTTTCGGATACGGATTATTTTTTCGGATACGGATACGAATTTTTCGGATGTCGGATATTTTCTGCATTTTCGGATACGGATTCGGATCGGATGCGGATATTTTTTCGGATAATTGACAGGCTTACTTCAAACCATAAATTATGGGGAAATTTTCATAAATAACCCCCTAAAAAATTTTAATTTCACTTTTAACCCTCCCCTAATTTTAATTGCAAAAACTAACCCTCGACCCGGTCAGCGCTGCCACGTCAGCGCTGACTGAGTTTTTTTATTTTCGAATTTTTTAGGGAGGCGTGTTATAACACACCTCATTTGTAAACATGGAGGCGTGTTATATATAACACGCCTCCTTTGTAAAATCCTAAAAACTGTCAAAAATAATAAAGTGACTATTCCTGTAGGGCTCGTCGATACGAACGCGTGAACATATTATAATAGCGATTCTGATCTACGGTTTAAAAGTTATGACCATTTGAAGTTACGACGCTCCCAAACCATTTGAAGTTATGACCATTTTCATTTTTTTTGTCATTTTTTTTTGTTGAAATTGTTTGTTATATATTTTTGTACTAAAATGGTTTGAGTTCAAACCTAAATTGTACACATCCATGTCATTTTCATATATTGTGTAGGTTTGTTTATTGAAATTATTTATATTATTTATTTACTTTTTTATGTATAGCCCTAAACTTTTTTGGGCAAATAAATAAAATAAATTTTAACTGCATATAAATGTATATTATTTGAAGAAAAAAAATAAAAATATATAACAAATAAAAATATAACAAACAATTTCAAAAAACAAAATGAAAATGGTCATAACTTCGAATGGTTTGGGAGCATCGTAACTTCAAATGATCATAACTTTTAAACCGTAGATCAGAATCACTATTATAATATGTCCACGCGTTCGTATCGACGAACCCTACAGGAATTGTCACTTTATTATTTTTGACAGTTTTTAAAATTTTACAAGGGAGGCGTGTTAGATATAACACGTCTCCATGTTTACAACGCCTCCCTAAAAAAACCTGAAAATAAAAAAAAACCCAGTCAGCGCTGACGTGGCAGCGCTGACTGGGTCCAGGATTAGTTTCTGCAATTAAAATCGGGGCGGGGTTAAAAGTGCAATTAAATATTTCAGGGGGTTATTTATAAAAAAATTCCCTAAATTATGTTATTAATGAATAAGTTAACAATACTAAAAACGAATTGCATGAATCAAGGGTTATAAAAGAACTTAAACAAATTTAGCTTAAACACATATCAAATGCATAATGAATTAATAGTATGCATGTTAATATATTGTCCAAAATAGCCTATTAATCCAGCATAAGATCAGAATACAAATGATTACTTCCTCCTATTATTAGTAGAACCACTATCAGCAGCCTCCCTCTCTCCGAATGACCAGGTTTGCCGTAATTGAAAAGGAGAAGTGGTTTTATGTAATGGAAATATATATTGAATTGATTGTATATTTTTATGGTTATTTGTGGTTGTGAAGACATGTGTTATGGTTGTTTCAGCACTTTATGTTAATAATTTTTATGTTATTGTAGTTGTTCATATAATTATTTTGATTACAAGCTTTATTTATATTGTATAACAGGTTTAAGGTTTTATATAGGTTTTTTTTTTTAAATTTTTTGAGTTGTTATGAAGCAAGTTCTGAGCACCCAACTTCATAGTTTTAGCATGTTTTTTCATCAACAGCAGTGAATCCAAGTCCTAAACACCTGGTTTCACTACCTTGAATCCATGTCTAAAAGACCTGAATTCAAGCCTAACAGAAAAATCAGATTTAAAGGACTGACATTTAATGGCCAAAACCATCTGACGTGGTGGTTGACATACGATCAGATGATCATTTTTGGTTAAAAATTAATAAATGATCAATTTAAAATTTATTTATTTTTGAATGGTTACTAAAAAATACTTAAAAAAAAACTTGAATACGTGGATGCACCACTGAAAAAAGTTTCATATACGCTTAATAAATTTAATTAGAATTCATAGAACATCCAAGGAAAGATGTGGACATATTCCAAGGGTCAGTACCCATAACCTGCCCTTTCCATTTTGTATGCATCCATAAAATAAATAATAAATAAATAAAGCATAAGATTCCTCCATTTGTATTTTAACCTTTCATCTCTTTCAGGATAACATATAAACTGTTTCATCCCACTACCAATGTGTCCCGATTTTAGAATCCTCATCTCCAGCTTTTACTTTCCCAAGTGCAACCCTTTTTTTTTTAAACGTCAATATACTCAATCTATCTTACAGTTTAGTCTACAGTCTTATAATATTATAATAACGCAACATTGCATTATATAGAGTTACATTACAGTGTACAACATAAAATAAAATTTATTTTTTTAAAATAAAATAATTACACTATTGTATTTCAGTATATACTTTATTTTATAAGAGAAAAAAAATTTTAAAAGAGAAAAAAAGTTATGAACTGCGGATAGGGCTGTCCATTTTCCTTTTTATTTTTTTATACAATGAAAAACCAGAACCAGTAGCAAATAAAGAGTCAACCAAAATAACACGTGAGCCTCATCAAAACCAACCTCTCTCTCTCAAACAAATCCCCAAAATAAAATAAATAAAAATAAAACCCCCAATAAACGTCAACTGATAATCAATCGATTTTCACTTTTCAGTGATAGAATATCTTTCAAAGTGCTCCACTGACACTTGCGCGCGCGCGCGCCCACCTCACACGACCGCCGCCGCGGGGACCACCATAAGATCGGCGGCGCGGTGTCGGTCGAATCCCCGGTCGAGCTCTAAGAATCGGCGCACGACCTCGAAGGCCGGCGCCGCCACGAGCTCCTCCCACGCCGCGCCGAACCCGGGCAAGCCGCGCTGTTGGAACGCGTCCGTGGCGTCGATTCGGCTCACGCCCCACCCGGGAAGCCCGCGCAGCCGCTTTATCTTCCTCAGCTGCCTGTGTATGAGCCCGCACGTGTTCGCCTTCACTTCCTCGATCGCCTCCTCAAGAAGCGCGCGCGCGCTCGCGTCGCCCGCGTCCGCGTCCGCGCGCGAGCACGCGCGCAGGTAGCGGTCCATCTCGGGCACACCGATCGCGCGGCGTATCCCGCGCGAGTAGTCCGCGTCACCCGCGTCGAACGCCGCGCGCACCTCCTCGACCATGCCCTGCTCCACCATCTGGTCGACGCGCTCGCGCACGAACTCGTGAAGCACCGGCGCGTGCACGTCGACCCACAGAAAGCAACACTCGTACCGAGACCGGAACCCGGGACCGTCGACGAGCGCCTCAATGTACGCGTTGGACCCGCCCGCGACGATGGGGAGCGCGCCGCGCACGGCGATGGAGTCGAGCGCGTCGGTCGCCCTCGCGCAGAAGTCGAGGGCGGTGAAGTCCGCGCGCGGGTCGATGTCGCTGAGGAGGTGGTGCGGGACGCCGCGCGCGTCCGAGGGGGTGATCTTGTTGGTGACTATGTCGAGGCCTTTGTAGACTTGGATCTTGTCGGAGTTGATGACCTCGCCGTTGAAGCGGAGGGCGAGGTCGATGGAGAGGCGGGACTTACCGGTGCCCGTGGCGCCCATGACGATGATTACTTTTTCGCGGCGGCGATGATCGAAGAAGGAGTGGGTGAAGAGGTTTGGGACTTGTTTGCACCCAGTGCGGGGGATCCCCATATGTGCAAAGTCTTTAATTGTTAAGGTGAAGGTGTTGTTGAGAGGAATAGAAGCTGTGGTGGCTGATGTTCACAATGTTGGGGGGAGCTAGCATTGGATTGTTTGTATATATAGAGAGACTGAGAGAACATGCACATGATGATTTGGGGACGCGGAGGCTTGGTGGCAAGCATTGATGGGAGGACAAAGGAATAAAAATAGAAAATAGAGCCATTACAAGAAAAATTAATTAAAAAAGTAGTTAGGCAATGCAGTCCCATACATATTAGCTTCTAACCTGAGTTTGAGATGCAACGTAGAGTTAATTGACCTATACCGGGATATATTTGGTTGTCTTTTTTTGTTGTTTTTCGTTGGAAAGCGTAAAAGTGACTTTTTATTGTTCGTTTCACCTCTCTGAGGTGATGATAAATGATGGTTAAGAGACTTATAAATGACAGCAATACCTCTTGCATTTTTTCGGTACAAGACAATTGTTGGTGATTATTCGAAGGAAGTTTTAGTGGAACCGGGATAAATAGGCGTAGGTAGTCTTTCCAGCTTGACTGTAAGATCAGTTATGAAGTGTCCCTCCGATATAAAAAAAAAGAAAAAAGAAATAAACCTCTTGTATAAACTATTTTAGTGTTTGAGAATAAGTTTAAGAGATATACATGTGATACAATAGATGTAACATGTTTTTAGAATGTGTGTAAGAGTGTTAAGTGAGATAAATATTTTTAAAATGACATAAAATAAATTTTTATCTATTGACATAAATGGACCTTGATAAGCAATTCCAGTACACCATAGAATAATTACTTAGTATATTCTTAGCTTATCCATGACATGACATAGCTGTCAGAATTTATAATCCAACATAGGTTTTTACTTTTTCCTTTTTTTTCCTTATAATCCTCTATCCCACATTATTCTCTATTTATAGTTGACCCCAAATGAAGTTATAATTAGCCCAGTTTGGACAGCGACATAAATTATTTCAAAATAGATAATTATGCTAGTAAAATAAATTATTATCTATTTGATTATGCTTTTAGTTATTTTTACTGAAAAACATGATAAGGAAGTTTTGTTGTTTAGTTGACCATAGAAAAATTATTAATATGTGAATAAGATATGGAAAAATAATAAATTTGTACAAGATAAAAAATTAATTTGACATGCAGACTCTTGATTTATAAGAGGTAATGTCATGTGATATGACATGTTGATATCTCTAATATCAGTGAAATTCAATGTGTGAAATAACACAAATCCAGGGAGACTTAGGGGCTGTTTGGCAGTGGTGGAAAGCGGATTTTAAGTGTTTTTCAATAAGTACGGAATGAGGTTATGATGATAATCTTTAAGAGTTCAGAAAAAAAAATGTGATTTAATGAAAAATATTAAACAGTATTTTAGATAAGTGTGTTTGGTTAATCACTTGACATATGTGCTTATCAGAAGGGTATTTTGGTCTATTATATAAGTGTTAGAATGTTATTTTGATTTTTGATTAAAAAAATATATTTTTATACAAATTTAAATTTACTATGGAACAATCCATAATTAAAGATGCTCTTAGAAAAATAAAAAACACAAAATAAATAATAAAAAAAACAAAACAAAAAACAAATTCACAACTCCAAAATCTATGCATCAATTCGAACTTGTTCAAACCTATGCCAAACACAAAACACAAATCCAAAATTATCAATTCCAACATGTTCAGTGATGTTTATTATCATTATCATTTTTTGTACAAAAAATCAAACAATTCACACACACACACATGAAAACCCCTTCAAAAGTCAGACGTAAGAGGGGGTGATGCAGGCGGAGGAGAGGAGGTGGTGGAGGTGGTGGTAGGCGGTCTCGTGGGAGAGGAAGCCGTAGTCGGGAGGGGTGATTTAGGTGGACCTAGGGTTGGAGAGGATCACGACGGAGAGGTCGACACACCTATGACGATCTTGTTCGGTGGATTCTCCGCCGCGGCGGGTGGTCCTGGTGAGCGTCGATCGGGCCTCGTCGAGGAGGGCGCCGATTTCAAGCAGAGGAGATCTGAAGAGGCGGCGGTCGGATGGTGGTAGAGGACAATCGGGTGAGGAGATCTGAAGAGGTGACGGAGAGGACTCTTGTTCGATTTGATTCATTCGGAGGAGAGAGAGAGGTGAAAAGAGGGTTTAAATACCCTTGGTAATTAGGGATATTAGGCAGGTTCTTTTTCGTCTTTTCGCAGGGCATCATGACAGCGGATAGCGATTAATGAAAAAAAAAAGTAAGGTGGGATGCACTAAATTTTCGGTGGGTTTTTCTACTGAATGAGGGTTTCATTAAGTACTAATTTAGGATCCAATCAAACAATGTTTTCACATATAAGTACTGATTTTAAGGGTTCAGTGGAATAAGTGCTTAAAATATGGCCAACCAAACAAATATCAATATCAATTTATATATTTACACATATCTGACATATCTATACCCATCCATTCCTTGCAAACAAACATTTTTTTTTTGGATTTTTAGTTTTCAGTCCCCGTAAACTATCAAATTTAGCGATCGATCCCTCACTTCTTCATATTTTGATTTTAGTCCCTACATTTAAATGATAATTTAGGAATAAGTCCCTAGGAGGGACTTATTCCTAAATTATTAATTTATTTTTTAGTCCCTGGGAGGGACCTATTCTAAATTATCATTTAAATGTAGGGACTAAAATCAAAATATGAAGAAGTGAGGATCGATCGCTAAATTCGATAGTTTACAGGGACTTAAAACTAAAATTCCCTTTTTTTATTATTATCTCATTCACCTCAATTCCACTTGTTTGTCTATCCAAAGAGGGGCTTATAAATTAGATTTGTCAATTCATTTAGCATATATTCCATTTTTTTGTGTAAAAAGATTATATTTTATTAGACAAATATATATTTCAAAACTTTTCAAAGTATGTTGAAAAAGTGTAAAAAGACTGCAAGAAAGATTGTATTAACATTTTTCTAAAGAATTATGGGATATGGGGCTCACCTAAGGCTGACATCCACTAATCTAAATGATCTATGGAGAATTTGAGGTTGAAAACGGCTCCATATTAAAAGAAATTAGATTAGATTAATTTAATATGTCAAGCTACTTATATTATATACAATACCATATTAGGCCCTAGGCGTACCATGGGCATAAACAACCTATTGCTAACTGTTCCAGATTATGGAACTGTGAACAATTATAGTTTGTGTGATAGTGTTTACTATTCAGACAAGTTTTGTTGTTTAAGAAAATCTTACCATTAGCAGTCTCTCATTTGTTCATTCTAAAGCAAGCAAAATTGGCTTATCAAGGAGCAAAAGTTGGTGGTGGTTATTACTGAAGTAACTTGTTGTCTTATTATGCTGTAATCAACTGTTTGTATCTTTCTTTAATTTGTCCTTTCTCTCTTATTCTTGCATTTGATTTAATGAGAAGAAGATCGTGGTTTGCTTTAGAGTTATACATAAACATCAGTCAACTAAAAGGGATTCTCTCATCAGATTGAATTGTTTAATTAGTAGCCTTTTTGTTAATGTGCTTCTCAACTTCTACCAAAAGAAATAAAAACACCAGTAATTGGCAAACAGAATGGGGTGGGCAATTTGTTTTTTTTTCAAAGCAGTGGGCAAAAAAGAGGTTCTCTGTTCAGTGGTTTGTTAACAGAAAACTTGGTGTTCCATCATGGTTATTGCTTTCTGTTATGAGCCTTTATCAATCATTAGCGCGATACGGGTCAATATTAGTGCGGTATCAATTGATCGATCCATTTGAAATTTAATGATCAGATGCATGAATTGGCCTACAGACATTGCATAGTGACTTTTGAGTGACAAACAAAGCTTAATGGTTTCAGATCAAGGACTGATCCTGACAAACTTTCAGTTACAGGACTTTGTTGTGTTAACACAACATTTCAAATTGATTTCGATTGCGAGGTCAGCGATGTTCGTGAAAAGGCTATCCTTTCAGTGCAGCTTTATGTGGTATAAAGGATAGAGTACAATCCGTACGCAAGGCGAGTGATATCATAAGTTTGATGTGATGATTTTTAAGGAATTCTGGCAATGATAGAAATTAAGGTTGAGGTTTGTCCAATGTCATGTATACTATAGGAAAAGATTAGATGCGCTAATGTCCACTAATGTCATTCATTGAGGATGATAGGTGGACTAGATGGGATTTTCACTATACCATTTGAGTAGTGAATACAGGGGCTACAAAAAAAAAAGCTTATCTGAAATAAAGGCAGTGAGAGTGGAATTTTGTTGATGGATGGTTTGATACCTAGTAGTAAAAATTCATATATATCTGTTATTTGTTTCAGCTAAAGTTTGAGGAATAAGAATAAATAGAGGCCATGATAATGCCCTTGTATTGCAACAATCACCTTTTTCATTCTTAGCGAGCATTCATTAATGAAAGAAGGTTGTATTGTTTGAAAGCATATTTCAAGAACTGTATTTGTCAATCTCTAGTTGTATATCTGCTTATTTGTCATTGGTGCAGGACATGCTGAGGTGGACATGGGTAGCATTTGTAAATTGTAAATGAGTTTGAAAAAGAGATTTTCAGGTAAAACAGTTTTTTGAAATTAATTTTTAAAGAAACATGTGTTTATTAGATTCCTGAAAATGTCTTCTTGTATAACAAAATTTACTAATCTTTACATATAATAAATTATTTTTTGTTTTCTTCAAAAGCCCTGACCGCTTTGTAACATTTGGAAGCAATTGAACTCTAGTCCATAAGAAAAATTATTTCTTTTCTGGGAGTCAAATTCTAATAGATTCTATAGAAGTAGAGTAGGCTCTGGGAAAGGAGACCAAGGCAATTGCCTGGGCCTCGAAGAACCATATGTTTGATGGAATAACAAAAAATGACGGAGAGATGTGTCACTTTTCCTTTGGTGAATTAATTTTTCTCAACACAATCTTTCAAAATCAAGTCTAAAATTTTTCCCTCCCTAAATCTCTCCAAATATAATCATAATATCTCTCTCCCTCTAGTTATTTTCCAAGAATCTCTCTCTAACGTAACTTTTTCTATGACATAACTTTTTCATTCAAAATTTAACTTTTTTTTTATTGCTTTTAAGCTTTTAAATTATTATAAATTATAAAATATGGTGTATCTATTGTGTAATATTTGTAGTTTTTGATAAAATGATACATAAGATTTAAACAAGTTAATTTTTTTGTGAATATGCATGATACCCCACTTTAAAAATCTATATAGGGCCCTGTGAATAAAATCAATTCTTAAAATTGATCCTGTATAGAAGGAAATTTTTTGTTTGAGATATACAGAAATGAACACAAAAGAGATGGATTTCAAATGCAATTTTTTAAAGTGTTCCAGCAGAATGAAAATGAGAATATATGTCAAATTTATTCTAAAGCCCATTTGGAAATGAGTTTGACAACTTTTGGGTCTGCATGAAGCTGCTTTTTTCAAACTCATTTTTAAACAAAAAAATTGGGGTCAAAAGATATAGACAGATTTCTGTTAAAAAATGTTCAAAACCTAAGTTTTTTCAAAAGCCGTGAAGAGACAGCTTATTGTAAAATCAATTTTAAATCTAGATTTTGTCTAAAATCATTTGTACAATCGTTCAATCAAACGTAACCTAAGGTAACGTTTGAAAACACGTTTGAAAAAAATAAGATTTTGTATAACATGACTTTTTAAATAAACTTGATTGTTGAAAAGGAAATTTTGTGCGTTTTTTATAAAATAACATTTTTTCATTAAAAACTATAAATAATTTTTTAATTAAATTTATTTCTTGAAACGTGTTTAGTAACAAGTTTGAATTTTCTACATAAACACCCCCAAACCCTGTTATCAAACGTCTCGCAGAAGAAATCTCCGAATCAGAGCTAAGCCCATTTTCAAATGGTGTCTTTTGCTGTATTACGGGGCATATTATTTCAGGAGATTTCAGTGTGTCAAAAGTGTACGGGTTTTCATTAACAAAGGATAAAGTTTTATGTCCTTGTATAAATAAAAATGAAAATGATTTCATGCACCCTAAAGTTTCAAAGCTACAGTCACCATTTTTTTTTGGTGGTCAAAGGTACATTCACCATTAGTTCTTGTACCACTTTATGGCGGATTGTGGGGGGGGGGGGGGGGGGGGGGGGGTAGTGGAAGATAAAAAAAAATTAATTACGTAAATATAATAAGATAAGATAAGGAAAAATTAAGAAAATTGAATAATAACTGAATTTTTGAAGTAATGATAATTTAGATCAAAAACTATTTTTGTATTTATTTTCACATATTTAGTGATATAGAATAATTTATAGTAGATCTAGGAAAAATATTAAAAATATCATTATTCCTATCACAACGAATAGAAAAAAAATGAAGCTTCAAAAATTAAAAAAATGAATATGAAAAAAAAATTAATCACAAAAACATACAATGATATCATTTAAGTTTATATTTAAAAATAGAATTTAACATCTTACTTTAAAAAATCTGGAAGACTCAATATAGCAATGATTAAAAATCAAAATATATTAAAGAAATCACTAAAATATCTAAATTAATGATTTTTTAACCCCTCAAAACCATTTACCAATATTCCTATAAAAACAAAGCTTTTTAAAAAGACTCGCAACTCCAAATTCCAATGGGTGCTATACACTCAGTCTTTTTTGTAAATCTATTTGCATTTGTCACATCTAATCGAATATATAAATCGATTAACACAATATATGTTACACTATTATATAAAATATAAATAAAATATATACATTTATTTTATATGAGCATGTACTTTATTTCTATAAAAGATAAATATATTTTACTATATAACATATATTTAAAAAATAATCAAATGTATGCATGCCGGATGCAAATGGAACTGCACATAATATTTTTTAATTTAAAACTCACTCATTCATTAGGGTTCTTATATATATAACCTTTATAATGGCTTAAATTATGCATAAATACCCTTTTGAATGGTATTTCTGTAAATTTAAAAATTTATATTGTATAAAATTCCTCTTAAAAAGGCATACATGCAAAATTTAAACATTTTTGTCAGTGGAAATAGAATTTCAAATGGAACGAGGGGTCCATATGTAAAAAAAAAAAACCATTTCCATTATTCATTATCACCCACCCATGCATATTTGAACCCGGGGCTTGCCTTTGGGGGGCCCGCCCCCCACAACATACTTTCACGATGACACTTGTACTTCAAAACTATATTATATACATGATTAATTTGTATATAATTTATATATGTAGCAAATTCAAGTGAGGTTAATGTAACGTATAGGTTTTTATGGGTTCCATTTCTAGTTAACACATTTTTTATTGTTTAATAGAATAATTTTAGAAACAATCTTGTATAGATAGTGCAGTTTTCATATGTTTTAATTTTTTAAAATAATAAACATATGTACTTTAATAAAAAAATGCATTGGTTCATTTCGAATTAAGTGGATCTACTCTTAACAAATGTAATTTGTTTTAATAATTTATATATTTAAGCTAAGAGGATATATATTTCATTGGAGGGCTATAAACTGTCTGCAGGTTTGTATGTGACAACGCTTTTTTTAAAATAATATACCTCATCTAAAGAGGTATACATTTGTATAAAATATAAAATATATATTTTAATTAATTGTATGGATATATTTATAAAAAATGTAATTTTTTTTAATGAGATATCTTGTTAATGTGAATGTATGACTATAACGATGAATATAAGACTGACCCAAAGTTATACAATTTAATTCAATCAGGATAACTTTGGCCTATCAATTTCAAAAGAACAATGTATATAAGATTGAAATTAGATTAAAAAAAAGACACTTATAATAACACTCATTCAAGTAAATATGACAAACATTTTAAATCTTCACCAAAATTAATTTAATCCAACGAATACTCAAAAGTGGAAAATAAAAGGCTAGTGAAGTCATATAGTGCTGATCCACTGATCTAATTTTCAATCATGAGAAAATGAGGTGTACTCCTGTTATTTTTAAATACATATGAGTGGTTTTTTAATTAGTTTATTTATTTATTTATTCCTTCCTTAAAATTTTGGATTGAAAAATCTTTTACCCTGTATGAATGGCATAAGTGGTAGACAAAATTAAATGCAAATTAATGAATGAGTGGGGAGCACCACTGTGCCATCCAAATAGGCCAAATCATCAATTTTTCACCTCTTGTCCTGTCAAATCACACGTGCACAAAAAGTTGTCAACTTTATATTATTATTTTAAGGAAAAAACCATATAACCTGGTTAAACTGTTTGGAATTTATATAATCCCCTAACTCTTTTTGTCTGATTTTAAGGAAAAATATTATGTTTGATTATTACCATCTTTAACATATTATAGATATATATATTTTTTTTTGATATACAGAGTTTTCATGATCAATCAAACGAAATATTCACATAATATTCTTCATATGTTAATGAAAATTTAATTCAATTGGCTATTTGGATTTACTAATATTTTAATGAGGTTATATGGATTCTAGGAAAAGTCGGGGGTTATATGAATTTTGGGTAGTTCAACGGGGGTTATTTGATTTGTTTTAAGGGTTAAAGACATCTAGGTCCCTGTAAACATGAATAATCCCATATAAATCCCTATGAAAGTTGGGGCAGACGTACAAGTCCTTGAAAACTTACAAAAATCCATATACATCCCCATTTCAATAAAATTTAATCACAATTCAAATTATCTTAGTTAACTCTAACTTGTATAATAAAATGACTAAATTATCTAAAAATTTCCAACCCCTCCAAACAATGTCGAGGTAGAAGATGAAAAAATATAAAAGTTATATACAATTTGGTCTTTTACGTGGATTAATTTGTATTTATGATTATTTATAGGAACTATAATGCTTACACAAGTACATGGTGATGAAATATTATGAAAATATTCTGTTAATTTGGATAAAAATGTCATATAAGAATGACAATTGGGTTTTTATGAGTTCTTATGGACTTGTATGTATATCCCAACTTTAATAGGGACATATATGAGATTACCAATATTTATAGAGATGTAAATGTTTTTAACCATTTTTTAAAATGGAGGCTGAACTCCATCTTTGATGGCATGCAAACGAAGTTTGAGAGTAGAAAATGCATTATCCAAGGGTAAATAATTTGTGAGTAGAAGATGCATTATCCAAGGGTAAATTATTCACTGCTCTCCTTCCAAGGGTGAAAGTGGATTTTTGAAGTAGGATGTACTGTTCACTAGTTACTCAGGCCTAGCAAGTGATTTTTTTTAAAGATTTAGTTTTTGAAGATTATGTAAAACGAAAAAAGATTTATCTAAAATGTAAGAATGAACACAGAATGGATGATTCAAACGTAATTTTTTTAATTGTTTGAGTAAAAGATAATGAAAATGAATGTCAAAACCTAAAAAAATTACATTTAAAATCTTTCATCCTATGTTCATTTTTTTTTAGTATTATAAAACAAAAAAAAATTCTTGTATAAAATCTATCAAAATTGGATCGTTGGAAAGGGAAAGATTTTCTTATGCACCAAAATTATGAAAATGTCCCTAAATACGATATAATGAGTCTATTAAATGAAAATCAAGATTGTGGATGATGAATTAACTACAATGGACTCAGGGTCATGCCCTGGGCACCAAATCAAGAAACAATGTCAAAATTGATTTCTTGTTCAATTTCTTGTCAAAATTAAAAAATTTCTACACCAACCCAGTTCAATATCAAGGGTGTATTATTTGTACATTGACCTCAAAAAATCAAAATATTATGTATACATACGATGAAATTTTTTTTTTGTGTAAACCATGTATGTAAGTGGCATCAATTTAGGATTTCCTCTAGGATCACAGCTAACTCACCTAAACTCAAGGGTAACCCTAAAATGGAGTATTGATGGTATGAACTTCAAGTTATTCAAAATGTTACGTTCATGTACCATTTTAGGTGTTATTAATGTTGATCTTAAACCACTTGAATAACAAGGTCTTTCTCGGATTCATGATTTCCTCAAGTAAAGCAAAAAATTATGATGAGAGGCACATGTTTATAAACTATATATATAAGTGCGCTAACCAATTATAATGGTAGGGCTTGATTCCACTATTCAAATTGGTTGTAGCTTCTTGTAACTATGTAAAGACAACCATTCAAAAAATTTAATATTTAAATCTAAAACCATCATTGTCGAAATCAAGACTTGAATTTATAATTGTCTGTTCAACTCAATGAAGGGGCATCATCCTGCTTTGTTGTAAAGATCAAACAAGAATTAGACAGGAAACTCTCTCATAAACCTCAAAATCTGCTGTATGACCTGATCAACTTGAAATCACCTTCAAGTCTGAAGACTGCTATTCTTAAGATGCATGATCACATGGAGAACTCTTACTTTGATGTCATGACTTGTATCTCTCTGACTTTGTGTCATATATATGGACCATCATCATCAATATATCAACATGTATAACTCATCTTACAAGTAACATTGTTGTTAGTCTTACAAATAAGACTAGGGGGGCAAAATCACGGGCACGAAAAGAATAAATATGCGGGAGAGGTAAATTTATTCGATAGAGCATGGTTGAGGCGGCAGTTTTTCCCGTTAGATGTCTCTTCTAACTGGGTGACGGATTCGACACTTGTTTTTTTTTTCTATTTTTTTTTCATTTTCCTTCATCTATTTCATAATGTATTTCAAATTCAGTTAATGACATCGAGGTAGCATATCTATCTCTCGTTACAAAAAAAATATGATTTGCCACTTGAGAAATCCATAATTCATGCACATGTTGAAGGTATGAAGGTCGAGGAGGCTTGAAGGTATGATACTATTGAAAAGGATAAAATTAAGCAGGTTTACTTTTAATCTTTGTGTGTGTGTTTAAAATGAATGCATGCACATGTTGCCGTTGATACAAGAATAGGTTATAAGGCTGGCTAATTCTATAGTTTTCAATATCAAAACCAATGCAACTTTTACCATATAATTATTTATTTATAGGATAGATGTGTCAGTGATTTTTCAAAGTGATGGATACAGGACAACAAATTTCTATCAAAGATGATAAGGAAGTTTTGTATTTTATTCCATTTACTTTTAAAATTGGTGGATATATATTGGGTAGCAAATGACTATCAAAGTTGACAGGGAATTTTGTGTTTTTTTAACCATGTACAGTGCACCTTCTACTTTTGAAATACTGTCCTCTTTTTTCTTTTCTTTTCTTTCTTTCTTTCTTTCCTTTTGGTCTGATTGCATAAGACAAACAGTCATGCTTGAGAATGTGAACTGAATACAGTTACCATGCATGGTGGTGATGTAAGTCCAGAGGAAAGGTAATTCCTTATAGATCCTTATCCAAAACATAGTAGTAAGGAGCTAGACTATTCTTTGGTGATGTGTCTAGCTATTTAAACCACTAGAGAAGAACCAGTGATGACCTCTGATGATGACATGATGTCCAAGTTGAATGTTATAATTGACCCTATAACTGAGGGTGCGTTTGGTTGCGTGAGTTGCGATTGTGAAAGGAAGCTTGTTTGCAGCGCAATACTTTTGTAAGTTAAACCCAGCGATCAGGCAAATTTCTAAAAGCTATGATTTCAAAAAGAGAAAGTGAGCTTCCTGCAGCAGGTTTGCAATCGCAGATCAAATAGTTTAATTGCAACCAAACGCACCCTTAGTACAAATCTTTGGATCCTCAAATAATTTAATTTCAAATATCCTTGAATTGATGATTGCTTTGTTTAGGGCATGCATCTTTCTCATTATATCTGGTCAAAGAAGACTAACTTTGTAAGATTTTTTTGGAATCTTTTCATTATATCTGCAAAGAAGAGTCTTTGCTCATAGATTTTATTGGAATCATTCCTTTCTGATATTTGTGTGATGGAATTGATAGAAGTTAAGTTAGAGTGGACATTTAATTGATAGAATTGATATTTGAGAGTGACAAAAGTTTACATCCAACCGGTTTAGCCGAACTTCTATTCGATGTCATATGTATTTTTATATATATATAAAATTACTGTTATTAGATATGATTTGAAAGTTAAACGTGAGACTAAAAAAGTGATTATTCCACGTAGTTCATTTTTTAGTCCCAATTCATGTCTCATGCACCTCTTTAACAATATAGACTCATATTAACAAGATATTTATGTCGTTAGAATTTTTTTTGACTCCTATAAATGGATCTATACAAATTCATTAGAATAAATATTTTATTTTTTATAAAAACATGTAACTTATTAGATAAAACGGACTATTTAAAAAAAGAAAAAAAACATGTGATCTAAAAATAAACTGTAAAACTGTAAAAAGGATTAGTCATGATATTTCCAAGAAAAACAGAAATAGATAGATATGTCAAAGCCCATATGTTATTTTTTGTTGGAAAATGTCTCGGTCGCGTTCACCAATCAAAATTCAGATTTCACATGGTTTCATTTTAAAAAAATAATAAACATTATCTAATGAGGTATATGCTTTGATAAAAAAAAATGTATATCGCTTCATTTTGAGTTGAATGAACCCATTTTTAGCATTAGTAAAAAAATATTTAATGTGGTATATATAACATTTAAAATATATAATTTTATTAAATTTTTAATGTGACATATAAAACTATGATTAAAGAGAGAGAGAGAGAGAGAAAAAAAAAAAAAAAGTGTAACAGCACTCTTTTTTTGTTTCTTTGTTTGTTTTTTCCCTACAGGTACCTCCACAGGGAGGAATCATTGTATGTCAAGTCCAATGGCTTGACATTGTAAGAGATGACATGACTTGAAGTTGAAAGTGCTCATCCAAAAAAAAAAAAAAAAAAAGATCTATCAAGAGTTTGTGAGGCTCTTCTAGACCTTGCATGTCAAAAACATGGATGACTATCACTTAAGTGGGGTAACCACAGAGCAGCAAATTAAAGTCATCAACTATCATTGTCCAAGCTATCTTTAATTTTATCAGGTACACACTTGTACCATTCATTTTCGTCCAATGTGATGCGGATTGCTTTTGTTTGGGAATGATTTATTCTAGGATGTCCAATATGGGTTATTTGACTGACCTGGTGGGGAATATAGTTACTTTCAATCACCTAATGATAAAAAAAATACATGACAAGCAATCCAACCTTTGTCATTATAATATAAACAAATTAAGATGTATATTTCAAAAATCTGAAATGATTTGTTGCCATAAATTGAATTAAATCATAAACAACAGCGGTACTACATGTGTGGGAATAAAAAACAACAGGTTTGACTACAAGTCAGCTATGTCATTATCACACATTCTCATGAGAAAATGTACTGAATATTTTTATCCATTTTTTTTTGTTAGAGTTGAATCTTCTAAGTGTATTATCTAACTTGAGCGTTAAAGAACTTTTGATAGACATCACAACAGTATTTAATTCATGCAGAACGTCATCATCCTTTAATACAGTTCTACATAAAACAAAATTAGCCATCTAAATTTGTTTTGCAAGTAAGATATTTATATGATATTAATTACATCTGAGGGTGACAGGGTGTATGTATATATAGATTACTTATAAGATAAACTATGAAAGAGTGTTTCGACCACTCTCTAAAATCACCAAAGTTTGGTTAAAGGAAAAATAATATATATGCATGACTGGCAAAGCAATCTAAGGTGGAAGGGGGTCCTATTTAATTTGCATGCGAGGCCACAAAGCCACTTTTGGGAATGTGATGAGAATGGGATGGCCACCTTCAATCTCAATGATAAGAAAGGGATTAAAGAATATATATCACAATCATCTACTCATTAGCCTTTTAGAATATATTATTTTATTTGTTTTTATCATCTAAAGCATTCTTATCATTGCTAAAGAGAGCGGGGTCCTTGCCTTTCATCAAAATCAACAAAAGGGAGCCGTTTGTCCTTTTTCGGCCCAGAATTAGAATTGAAAATCACAAGAAATGAGGGACAAATATATTGAAATTGGTGCTCATGACTATCAATCTATCATTCTTGGATGCTTTTTTTTTTTGTTTTTTTTATTTAATATATAGGATGATACAGTACAGACATCTTATCTTTTCTTAACATACGATCGATCACCTTGCAATTATCATCCAATTTTATTTAACTTAATAATGAGAAAATGCTCTTAAAAAAATCACTTGATAGAAAAGAAGTGATCATGTGGAGAAAAGGAATCGCAATTTAAAGAATGATGTGATTTTTATGAGATCATTTCATCGTGTATTATATATATGTGTGTGTGTAATATATAATAGTTAGGACCAAAATATGTCACACACACACACACACTCTCTAATATAAATATATATACTAGTTACTATGCACTGGCCAAAATATGTGATACAACATTAAAAGTTTTAATATAAATGAAATAATAAAATGATAGGAAACCTTAATAATCACAGTGCCTCAAACTGGAGGAAGTCTCATGCTATAATTTTACGTAGGAAAAAAATTATAATCAAAACTTGTGTTATGAAGACTTCAAAGTGATTGGTGGTCACGGTTGAGAAAAGTTTCCTGCTGATAAAACAATTCTACATAATCAATTTTGAATCGCGCAACCAAACGCACCCTAATATTATGGTCCTGGTTGAAAAAACAAAACAATATAAATTTAAATCTCAGTACCCGTGGCAAAAATGAATGAGATAATCTTTTTTTTTAAGGGTGGATTGATAGTGGACCAAAGATATGAAAAGAAGTTTGAATGGGAATGGGAATGTGAATGATGAAACCTATAATAATCAAAATTTATTACAAACTTTGGCTAAGTAATATATTAATATTTAGTGGTCACGTGAAATCATCATAGATATGGGATTATTATAACCTAAACATAAAGGAAGACATGATTGGTTGCGACCAATAGAAATTTTTTCTTATTGATTTATTAATGTCATCTCATGCATATGTTTTCTTTGGAACGCCTCAATTTCATTTTTATATGCATTAAAAATTCAACAAAATATATATTTACATTAATGGCCTAAATAATTCTGTTACACATTGTTAGAATAAGAATGATCAAAATTTAAAACAAACTTTGGCTAAGTAATAAATTAATATTTAGTGGTTACGTGAAATCATCATAGACAGGAGATTATTCTAACCTAAACATTATGCCCCGTTTGGATGCCAGATAAGCCCCGGATAACTCCGGATAACTCCAGATAAAATTTGAGCACCGTTTGAAAAGCCCCGATAACCCCAGATAAAATGTACTAGATTTTGATAAACTGGTATAAAGTGGTATATGGATTCCAATCAACCCCTAGAATAAAAGTTATCCTAGGTTTTTTTTTATTCCAGGAATCCCAAAGAATAAGTGGGCCCACTGTCAAATCAAATGTCATCACCTCTTATAAATCACCTGTCAAATCAACTATCATTACTTTTTACCTTTTATAAATTCTTATCTATACTTTATTCACATTTTATCCAAAGAAATTAACAAAACATTTATTCTCGGAATACGATTCCTGTTTGGCAACGATTTTGAATAATTCAAAACACAACCTGCCAAACACAAAATCACTTTATCCTTATTTATACTCACTTATACTCGGATAAATAAATACCCAAGAATAAATCTTATTCTGTATCCAAACGGAGGCTAAAGGACGACATGATTGGTTGAGAGTTGAGACTACCTGCACTTTTTTTCTTATTGATTTATTAATGTCATCCCATGCAATTGTTTTTATATATTTTCTTTGAAACGGCAGGATTAAAGAATTTCAATGTCACAAGTATCTAATGTCACAAACCAATGAGTTGTGACATCGTACCATTCATAAATTGATCTATGAATGCATTATCATCAGACTATTTAAATCAATGAGTTGGTTGATAATAAAAAAAAAGGTTGGCACACTGTTTCTGTTCATAATCATGGCTCCTACCTTCATCATTCACGGGAAGGAAGAAATAAGAGTTAACCAAAGTACAAGATACTAATTGGTCCTCAGACCAAAATTCAACAATATAAAAAGCATCATTGTGTTCTATTAAAGAACCAATGGTTTGTGAAGATTACTCATATGTCATGACCTAGACGAACTCCACCTGTTTCTGTAACAAAATTCAAACCTCTAACTGATTCCCTCATTTTGGAATAAAAAATGTTTGCAGAATAGAATTACAGGGTTCTGCCCATGTAAAAATTTAAATAAAAATAACTGAGGATGAACTTGTGACATTGAAGAAGGCTTACATGTATGAATAGAAATTTCTCTGCCCTGTATCGTTTTAGTCACAACCTGCTTCATGTTTTCGTGTCTTCATTCACTGCATTATAAGTCCACAAAATTATCAGATCTAAACTCATGTTGTCCATGATCAATTGCAAGATGTTTTGCTAGTGGAAATTAAAATGTCAATATCTGTATACACCTCGACATACAAGTTTTGAGAGGAATAGACGATAGAATCATTCCTAAAACATACATTAAAAAAAATTCATATATTGCCCCAACTACACAGGGATGGCTTTCATGAAGCAATCTTAAATGCTCAGAAGCAGCTCCATGCAAGATTAAGTGTTTTGATCAATTGTTCACTTGATGTCAAACCTCCCTGTAATCAGGGTGATGGACAGAGATACCTACGTTTAATGAGCAGAGGGGAAAAAACTTCATATCGAGTAAATCAACACAATATTTGAAGAAGGAAACAAATGGTGATTGAGAAAAAAAAAAACTTGAAGGGAATGTCTACACCAAGAGTTTTAAAAAAGGATACCGGAGCACGCATCAGATGAAATTTAGACCGTACAAGCATGCAGTATAATCCCCTAGATTATAAAACATAGGGGAGTGTTGCGGGAGTTTCCTCACCATCAGGTCCTCCCCCCTCTCCCGGTCACTTCTTCGGTCTTGAGAAGATCAAATACGAAGATGATGATGAGAATTTCCACAATGCAAGTCCAAAGTTGTATTGGCATGTTCATGATATAAAGAATTGTTGTAGATTCAACGTGTTATAATTGACAATAACCGAAGAATGACAAGTTTCTACAACCGGAAGACTTATAGATCACATCTCTAGAAGACCTCAGTTGAAGCTTCACTTGGGGTGAAATCACCAAGTACACCTAGTTAGATAGCATAAATTTATGAAAAGATTTTTTTTGAAAATGTACTCAAAAACGCAAATTGAGCTTTGGGTGTTTGAACGGCCTTCCTGGCATTTGGAACGATATGCTCCAGAATTTATAAATTTTCTATCTTTGGACGTTCAACCGGGACCTTCCCATTTGAAATGACAGCAAGCCCTTCAATAGACTCCACTGTCATTTTACACAGGGTCTCATGCATTCGAATGCCAGAACAACAATCGGGCTCTGTTGTTTCGAACATTTTGAGGCATTCAAAAGGTCAATGGCCCCTCGAAATGGATTCATTGTCACCAAAAACGGGGACATCGGTGACTGAACAAGAAGATCCACTGTTAGATTTTAAAACAATGGGCATTCAAATAACTTTCTGGGCGCTTGAATGCGAGTATGCGACAGTTGGAGATTGCCTTCTAAGAAACCGGATCTGGTATGTTTTCCAGAAGAAAAGTTTCAAAAGCTTTATTTATAGAAGATTTTGAGAGAAAAACTTAAGAGACTTGGGGGAATTGTTTTTTATTTTGAAAACTTGTTTTTTCAAAAAAAGAAAAAGAAAAAGAAAAAAAAGAGGTTTTTAAATATCAAAATTATTGAAAATCCTTGTCATACTCTCTAGATATGAATCTAGAAATCCTATTCTTCAAATGGTTTTTCTGAAACACTAGCCCCCACTCCTCCAGATTCTTCTCCAGAGCCTCCTTGTCATACCACAATGACGATTTGAAATAGCAACATATACCAACAAGAAGATTCATTTTCAGTTTTCTTTTTTTTCTCGCTGAAGAAGCTGGGCTTGATATGGAAAATTGTAGTTGAGAAACTACAAATGAAAAATACGAATCATATAACAGTGAGGTCGATGCAGGGCTAAAGACCAAGTCTGGTTAACGAGCTCTCAGATAGATGGGCTGACAGGCTGGACTTAGTCTCAGTTATTATACTAACAGCAACTGACGGTTCTTTGAAGATTTGGAAGCAAAGTTCATCTCCACAAATCCAAGATATCTGCAAGACATCAGTGAACTACGAAAGCACACAACTGAACACAGAATAGGGTTGGAGAAAATGAACTCTTACTGGAGACCAAGTGCATAATGCATGAGTGTTAGGTCCTAACAACATGACACCTAGTTGGAGTATATACCTATTTTCAATTAGTGCATTAGGGTTGTTTAGCAAACAATTTACCACATTGCAAAAATGATCTTGAGAGATCAAAACAGTAATCGTTAAATGGATGATTGATTAGGAAGAAAGATTATGAACCACGGAACACATTTATCTACAGGAAAATGTTAGTCAACACTCTACTCTGTTTTACTTCAATTTCATTCCTGTTTATCCCACCATCTGAAGTAGCTTAAAACTATCAATTGATAACCATAAAAATATTATCAACCAGCATGCAGCATGTCTCATAATTTTTCAAAAATATATGTATAAATTAGTCATTTGATGATTTAGCATAATTTTACAGTATTCTAACATGACTAATGGTCATCAAATTTCATCATCTTATAGACCATCTCAGACATGGTCTAGAAGATATTGGTTCTCCACGTAGCACATGGGGACCCTTAGACAATTGTTCACTACGAGAAAATGTGACAGTTCATCAACATCATACCCTCTTTGATCAGTACATTTACATAAACACAGCTCATTTTAAGTCTTGATGGAATGCTATCAATAATCTTATAGCTTAGAGAAAAATAAAAAAATAAGAATCAAAATCCAGTTCAAACACAAAAAAATTACGGGATAGATGACTATACTAGTATAAATAAGGAATAAATCATTTTTTATTTGGTTGTATTTTTAGTTATTCTCATTGGAAAAAGTAATAATGAATTTTGTTGTATGGTTGACCAAGAATAAACTAATGATAGATAATAAATAAGATGTGGATAAAGATGTATATTGACATTTTTATCCCCCACATGTGAGGTGGGTTGGAGAATCGAGGAAGGGCAAAGAAGGAAAGGCATGGAAAAAATGGGTAATAAGTGTTGATGGGACTGGTGAGGCCCACATATGCAGGTGGAATAGATAAGCTAGGATAACCAATTCCATGGGGGAGGACGGATACCAATACCAGTTTATACTAGCATACCAATTCTCATATATTCTTGGTTTCCAAACACCTTTTTTTCCTATCCATGCTTATACCCGCTTATATTGCCCCTATTCCTCCATCCAAACGGGGGTAAGAATTTTGACTCATATAGCATCATTCTAATGAGGTAGAGATAAGTCCTATGCACAACCAGACTACTTCCTATGGACCATGATTGAGGCTAACCTCATTGCCAATCCATACATTATATCCTCAAGTTGGGAAGCTCAAAATTGTTTGAGGCAAACCACTTCTTGACAAGAGTTGATGCAGGACTAAGGGTCCATTGCTGAATTATAGGTTGGGCTTTTTCTAGCTGTTAACAAAGCCCTCCCCTACACACATTTATATAGACAAGAACACGCCATCTCATCAAATAGATAGATTTTTGAATGAAAACAAATTTCACAGTATCCTTAACATAGTTCAAAACCATGTGCAGGCCACATGTGTGGTGGGGTCCGTACATAACATATGCGGCCACATGTGGTAAGGCAGTTCGAACCCCATTCGAATTGCTGTTTAACGACTTTCAAACAGTATGTTGCCATTCGAATTACCGTTCAAACGGAAATTCTAAACCAGAGGGGGGTTTTACCGTCGAACTGAACTTTGAACGCCCTATGTACATTCAAAGTCGGTTCAAACCGAACTTCACGCCCTCTGTACGTTCGAATTCAGTTCGAACTACGATCCTTAGATTATGAATTTTGGATGACTGTCATGCTGACCCCTCCCACATGTGATCCATACACTCAAAGGAAACATAGATAAAAACCACTATAAAATTCAAGGCCAGAATATAGAAGTAAATCTACAATATAAAAAACCATAAAGTTAATTTCAAAACACTATCAAGTTACCTCCGAGAGACTTTTCGAAGTTCTCCAGTTGTAGAATAAAACCCTGGTTTGGACATATTTTAGGACGTTTGCTTCTAACAATTTCCAGAGCTCGAGATAAACTCATATTATGCTTTTTCATCAGATAGGCAACAATAATTGTGACACTGCAAAATGAAGTTCAATATGTTGTCATTAAAAAAAACTTTTTGACATCAAACTTACAATAAACAACCGGCCTGTCAATAATGAATGTATCAGATTTCATATGCCACTTATTTTGCCATGTAATAACATATTCACAAAGTCAAACTCAAGCAGAGGCATTCTTCATTCAAGAAATTGAGCTTGAAGTTGTTGAATCATTGTCATTCAAAAAAATTATGATCATGCTTTGGTGCATATAATTTCATTGACATCATTAAATGTTGTAGAACTACCTTAAGAAACCAACATTAAATGTTGCAGAAATCAAGATTAATTCCTCATCCTATAATGAAATATTAGTGGACTTCTTTGAATTATAAATATTTATAAATATTTTTAAAAAATCTATAAGTTGGCAATATATTTGTGTTAAGCTGGAATTGGTATTTGGATGATGTTATGGATTTGCATCTCAAAAACATTTTGTTCACGTGTACCACACTGAGTGGAAAAATTTCAATGGAAACAATATAGTGATGCAGGTTTATCCGATGTGAAGAAAATATTTTTAATGAACTCATCAATATCTAAAAAGTTGCAAGTGGGCAATATTACACGCAATAGTAGATGCCCTCCATGTTAAACACCAAAAATCAAGATACAAAGATTTTCACTAAAAACCCCTTGGCTCTTACATGCTAAACAAATTAGACTATTTTATGTTACATCTACATGCAGTATTCCACATTAGGAAAAAAAGGTAAATTGAATGGGGCAACACTTTTCATGCTGCACCATCACACAACTCAACATAGATGAAACAATGCATAAGATGATAAGAATGTAAGATCATGCATTTTGATTTATTTCTAATTGAGTATAAATAATTAACCATAGATGTATCTCCCTCTAAAGGATTAATGTGATTCTTTTTTTATATCTTTATCTACATATTACATTAAAAAATGAAAAAACAAATGAAAAATAATAGTTGCTACAGCTCAAAGAAAAAGAAAGAAAGGTTTGGGGGGGGGGGGGGTGTGGAAGAGCACTTCCATTGCACATCCATAGAGCACTAGAATTTCAGGGTAATATTTGTCGGAGGTGTCCAAAGTATTTTATTAGAAATTTGCAATATAGTGATTGACTCAGTAGCAAATGATAATTTCTTTGGTATAATGAAACCTCCAAGAGGCCAGTTAGTGTGTTTTCAATTTAATATATGAGTATACACAACATTTACAAGACACTATAAGAACAAAAACCACAACTTTGGAGTTGTTCCCTCTTGCCTTGGGCATTATGCCTCAAGGAGAGGGGAGGGCATATAGAAATGCCCCAAACCTTCAGGAATGACCTCCGTGAGTGAATCTTAGGCTTCAAATTCTTAAGATTTATGCCTCCACCTCAAAAAAAGGTGGTGGTTGTGAGGCTTTAATCTGTGATATTGGGTTATTATCATATGAAGTTTGAATGAAATCTTCTTACCAACCAGACTCGTATTGTGCCCCTATCAATTAGTTCACGAGATGACATGAATGTGCCATTCCAATTTAAACACAAAATTTTGCACTCTTGCAAAAGTAAGAATAGGTGTACATGCACAAAACACGATTTTGAAAAGGGTCCTGAGAACCATCATTTCTTTGAAACCGATGACAGCATTACCAGTATTGAGTCATTGAAGTGGTAGGCCTTTTTCTTTCTTTTCTATTTTTATAATATATAAAGAGATAGACACAGAACTGTAGGAATTCTACTGCCATTATATAGATATATATATATATAAGTAGGGCACAGCTCACAAAATACAAAGGAAGAACAAAAGATAAGATCAAAATACAAGGCAGCACAGTAAGATGAGTATTCTACTGTAAGCAACTCCAGAGGAGCAGAACAAGTAAATGGACTATTCCACCAACATGTTATCCTCCAGATTTTATAATGGAGTGCATTTTGAGAACACTTCAATCCACAAAGAAAAGTTCATCTTCAAGAAACTATCAAGAAATATACCTTCTGGATCTCCCAGCAAAACAATGAACCAATACGCCACCACCTCCAGTTCTAGCTTGATCAATGAAATGAAAGCACTCATCAAAATGCACTTCCAATTTTTCATCTGGGCTATCAAGGACTACCTCCAAAGACAATGCACATAGTCAGATTCCAAACAGAATTTATTAATCATGAGATGCTATTGATAAATTGAAAATCCAAATTGTTGAAACATTTAACAGTGTAGGTGAATGCTTAGAAGAACAATTTGAGACCATTACCATTGACTGTCCAAAATTAACCTAAACTAAAAACCAACTATTATTGAAACTGCTGAGAAATTTTCTTCAAGCGTTCTTTTAACAACAGCATTAGGGAAAAGATAAAGTTGACTTGAAGCATGCTGGAGGTCAATTAAGTCAATGCTTCTGGAATTCCAAAATCAGAAGTAAAAGGGGTATTGAGAAACAATAATAAATTCATAACCATGATGCCCATAACGTTTGTTCCACTGTCTGGAAGTCCAGAAGTGATAAACTATTTAGGGAGAAAGAATGCTACATTTTATTTTATTTTATTGGTAAAGTAAGTGCCTAAGCGGTTAGTTGTATTTTTGAATTCAAAATATTCAGAGTATACACAATACAAAGCTTCCCCAAGCCCTATAAGGGAGAGATTGGCTAGGCGGAACAAGCTAGCTGCATCCACTTGTACTCCTTTAAAAGGAACTCAATCAGACCATTACCAGAAATTATATATTTGGCAAACATACTAAATGATTAAAATACTTCTGAATTACTTATATACAAGGAAGTTTTAGAATTTCGAGGAACCCTCAAGATAGAATAGCTACCTAGGGTGAGTTCTTCCTAGTAATTTGGAAATTCTAAAAATCATTAATATTACAACTAATTGATCAATTATCTCCAATATAGTAACAATAAGAATTTCACGACAATTAACTGAAGATAATTTATAAATAAATAAATAAGAGTGGCAGCATAATATTTATGCAAAAGGTAAAGTTAAAATGTTCTCACCATCAATCTTCTTGTATATGAAATCATTAGGAAATGCAGGCTCCAGAGACTTAGCCACTATCAAAATGTGAGTGACATTTAGACTCCTTAATGCATCCTTGTTATATGCAACTCCAACAGAACCCAAGAAGAGTCCCTAAGGAATCACAGAATATGTTTAGCCACAATCGAAACATAAGTAATTGTTAGACACCACCCTCAACAGATGTTATTTAAACATAACTCCAACACAATCCAAAAGAAAAACACAAAGAAATTTGAGAACAGTATCAGGCCATCTTTGCACATCACACAAGCCGGCCCACTTAGCCACTTTTCAGATATAAGATACCATTATACGAAAGAAATAGTATCGGACATAGCATCGCTTCCGAGACACGATTAATGAATTATCCTTTCAAGTGAATTTGTTTATGCATTAAATTTAGTTAAATAACGATCCGCAATTTTCAAACATCAAATGAAAGGTCATGTTCAAAATATGCTGAACTCTATCCAAGCATATCACACAGACTAAGATATCACAATCACCTGTTCAATTTGGCATGGAATATTGTCTTCCTTCGCATATTTTGCTGCATATATTGCTCTAAGACACGCTACAATTTTGTCTTTATAGGTCTCCCCCATAAGATCCATAGCTAATCATAAGACATTAAAGGTTCAAAAGATGCAAATCTTTGCGTTCTATTGCATTTTCTTTGTATACCGCATAATCGAAGCCTTCTCGATCAAGATTACGAAAACCTATCAAAATAAACCACGCATGAAACGAATCAGCAACTAATCCCAAAACGAGGGAAGACGAAATATTACACATTGCTTGAATACGATGTACACACAACAAGAAAAGCAGTTGAAGATGAAACTTGCAGAAAACATTTGTTCGTTCGATCGATACATGGAGATGAAGACATCCTCCAACAGTTCATCAAAGGAAATAAAGAACAGAAATGTTTGAGAGAGAGAGAGAGAGAGACTCCATGTTCAGACCTAGTAGAGTACAAGCAAAATCCACAGCTTGAGAGGCTACGATTGCCTCCAAAGGAGGCCGCCTTCACCGACAATACTCTTCACACGTAAAACCCTTCCCGCAGCTTTGCATACCAAAAAAAAAAGTTTTGAAAAGAAGAGGAACAGAGAAGAAGAAGAAGAAAAAAAAACCTGATTTTGGAGGTGACTACAGGTCCACAACCATCGGTATCGGTTTTATCGGGCAAGAGAGAAGCTACGAGCGGTTGAGAAAGGAATAGTATCATACTGCACAACTACAACTAATGAATCGAACTACACAGTTTATAAATTAAGAAAAAATAGATCCAAATCACCTCTTGAATAAAAATCTTGTTAATAGATGATGAATATTTTATAAAAATTTCGTTATCACAAAATTTTCATTGAAAAAAGTATCAAACCAATTTTTTATCGTAAGGGTAAGATTGCCATTTGCAAGAGAATAAACCCTATCATCCATACCTATCCACATTTTATCCGCATCTTATTTTATCTATATTACGTTTCCCAACAAAAATAATTGAAATGTTTTTTTATTTTTAAGTCCATGTAAACTAAGCATGTCAACGGAACGGATACGGAGCAGATATGATCATATCCGTATCCGTAGCCGAAATTTTTTTTATATATCCGTATCCGTATCCGACAGATATTTAAAAAGAATATCGGTATCCAATCCGAAATTTCGGATACGGATTCGGATAATTATCTGAAATATCCGAAATAAATAAATAAATAATTAAATATAACAAATTTTCATTTAAAGTTTAAAAATTGACTTAAAATTAAAAATTCACAAACACAAGTCCTAACTTTACAACTATTAGAAAGAATAAATAAATAATTAAACATAACAAATTTTCATTGAAAGTTCAAAAATTGACTTAAAATTAAAAATTCACAAACACAAGTCCTAACTTTACAACTATTAGAAAGAATGTGAGCCACTTGATTAAAATTCAATGGTAGATATTAAATACTAATATTAACATTTTTTTAATGCCATCGGATACGGATATTTTTCGGATCGGATAGAAGTATATCCGTATCCGATCCGAAAATTTTCGGATACGGATTATTTTTTCGGATACGGATACGGATTTTTCGGATATCGGATATTTTTTGCATTTTCGGATACGGATACGGATCGGATGCGGATATTTTTTCGGATAATTGACAGGCTTAATGTAAACTATATGATTTAGTGATCAATCCCACACTTCTTCATATTTCGATTTAAATCCCTAGATTTAAATGATATGTTTTTTATTAATCTCTAGGAGGGATTTATCCCTAAATTATTTTGTTTTCTTTTTAATCCCTGAGAGGGACTAAAAGGAACATATCCTTTAAATCTGGGGACTTAAACCGAAATATAAAGAAGCGATAGATCGATCACTAAATCATATAGTTTATGGAGATTTAAAAATAAAAACCCTAACTGAAAATACAACCAAACAGAAAATCACTTATTCCATTAATAAAGTTATATATTCCTGAAATAAGATATATATAAACCTTATAATAACTTATGTCTATCCCAATAGCCACTAAAAAAATCAAGTTGCACTCTTAACTATGTTCCCACAAATAACAATGTACTTGCATTTTTTTTTCAACCTCATTTTTAGTCCCCGTGTGCATTGAATTTTTAAAAATAGTTACATGATCTATTAAGATACGTACTTTTGTATAAAAAAAATAAAATATACACCCCAATAAATTGTATAGATCTATTTATAGAAATTATGAAATTGTTTTAACCAGATATATATCTTATTAATGTGAATGTGTGCAAGAACTAGAATTTGGAGTGAAAAAGAATGTGTAACAAAGCTCTTAAAATGTTTTAAACATTGATGTACTCAGCATTTACGGCCAATTTTGTATCCCCATACACTACCCTTTCACAATATATAAGGTTTTATTATTATGGTACATGAAGTAAAAGTTTTTTTCATTTTTAAAAAGTAAAAAATACTATCGTATTTCATATGTATTTTGTATAACATGATGTACTTCAATAGAAACGTATAATTTATAGAAATGAGATCAGATCCAATCAGGACTGATTTCAATCAATTCAGTTAGTATCAAGGATTCATATCCTATGAATGGAACTACATAGCCTATGAATCACAGATTGTTGTGTAGATACTATGAGATGATATCACCTTAGTTCACCGGTTCCATTGAAAACTCTCATTTCTTGAAGTGAAAACAAAGGCTAGATATCGACTGTCACGAAATAGGCCTGACACCTTGAAATGGATGTGCTAGTGATTGGCACATTAGTCTACTTTGACAAAGTTGAGTCTTTGTGTATGGAGAGAGGGTTGACATCCAATTTGACTTATAAGTTATGCTGTATAGTTCGATTCGTAAGTTGTGTAGAAGCCAGTCTTGACCGGGTCCGGATCCGGGAATCCTCCGGTTCGCTTGCATTTTTGGGGCGACCCCGGTGTCCATAAAAGAGAGAGTAGAGATCGAACCGAGTTTTGGCTCGCCAGTCGCCATGGCCGCTGCAGCTGCAACCACCTCCATCGACGAAGGCCTCAACGAAGACGGTGGAAGATGGAAGGACCTCGACAAGCTCATCCTTCGCCCGGGAACCATCGTCGGCGACAACTTCGAACCAGGCCCCGAGGTTTCAAATCTCTCTCTCTCTCTCTCTCTCTCTCTCTCTCTCTCTCTATTTGGATCGTCGATGAGATTCTGATGTCATTTTGGTCTTTCTGTTGGTGAAAAAGCTGAAAGAGAACCTGATGAAGATGGTGAGGGTTCTGGTTGTCGGCGCGGGCGGGCTCGGCTGCGAGCTTCTCAAGGACCTCGCCCTCTCGGGGTTCTTGAACCTGGAGGTCATCGACATGGACACCATCGACGTTTCCAACCTCAACCGTCAGTTCCTGTTCAGGTCTCTCTCTCTCTGTGTCTGTGTCTCGATTTTTTGTTCTCATGATTTATTTTACAAAAAAATTGGTGTTCCATTTGTAATTCATTTCAGATTACAAAAGGATTTTTGACCTCAGTAGCAATCATGAGTTCGTCACACACTTACATTCGGCTGAATGATTGTAATGCCCACTGTTTGCTGTATTTATAGTGAATCTCCTATAAATTGACACAAAATTGGCAGGGTCAGTTGGTAGTTGATTTCAATTAATATTTATAGTGAATCTACTAGAATGTTGCAAAGAAGATTTGTTTGTTAAAATTTTGTTAAGAGATTAATTGGGGATGTTGTTGATTAAACCAGGATCTCTGATGTTCTGTGATGTGTTTCGAAATATAGGTGTATTCTTTTTCATGATGCTGATTGTCAGCTTACATTTTTCTAATATGATGAAGCTGACATTGATTGGAATCCTTCACTAGATTCATTTATTATTCACATTTTTCGTTACTGTTGCTTCGTGCACTGTTAGCAGGTTTTGATGTTCTTATCGTCTGATCTGTAATATGAGAGTATGCATGTTCTCTTTGTTAAAGATGGTTAAGACAGCTGCAAGAACACCTTTTCTATTTGGTTCTAATCTATCCATGTTTTATTCATTATAATTGCTCAGACTCTTTATAACATTATGCCTTTACACAGACACAATACCCATGTGTTTTGTCAGTCATTGTCCATTATTTGACCATTATATTGTAGGTTTGGGGATGTGGGAAAGCCTAAGGCTGAAGTGGCTGCAAAGCGTGTTATGGAAAGGATTAGTGGTGTGAATATTGTACCACACTTTTGCCGGATTGAAGATAAGGACATATCATTCTTTGATAATTTTCATATTATTGTTCTCGGTCTTGATTCAATTGAGGCCCGGAGCTACATAAATGCTGTGGCTTGTAGTTATCTAGGTAAGTTGGCTCTTCATTTCTACTCTTTGTTATTCTGAAGGACAGAAGTATGTGCTTATTTTGGTATACTTTCTTCAATGCATATATTAGATCTTGTATGAGTTCACATCATTTGTTCTTTTGGGAAAGATATATACTGTTTTTTTTGTGATGCAGAGTATGATTCTGATGGAAATCCAAGTGATGGAATTAAACCAATGGTTGATGGTGGAACTGAAGGATTTAAAGGGCATGCTAGAGTAATTATACCAGGGGTAACGCCATGTTTTGAGTGCAATATCTGGCTTTTCCCCCCTCAAGTAAAATTTCCACTATGCACTCTTGCAGAAACCCCCAGAACTGCTGCTCATTGTATTGAATATGCACATTTGATTAAATGGGGTGAGGTAAGTATCAATCTTCTTACCCATTGAAATTTGGTGGTTGTTATAGACTATTAGGCTTCATTGAATGATGATGCCTGTTGCTAGGTACATAATGGGAAAGCTTTTGACGCAGATGATCCTGAACATATGCAGTGGATTTATGCTGAGGTTTGCTGTTGATCTCAATTTTTTTTTAAATTAATATTTTAGGTTGTGTTTCACTGACCTTCTCAAATGTCATGTAGGCTCTGAAGAGAGCTGAGCTTTTTGGTATATCTGGGGTTACTTATTCATTGACTCAGGTACGCCAAATTCTGTAAAGAGTGCTCTTATGAAGCTTCTGATATTGCTGCTTAAAAATACTGTTACATGGCGCTATGTATTGTTCAGGACCTGTATCAATAGTTGCTATATTTATTTCCTCTCATGGAGTAATCTAGTATTTTTTATGATAACCATATTCACATTACATTATATGAATCATGATTTGATACACACATGAATGCCTCATTGGGTAACTATTTTTTAGCAGTAAGTTTTCTCTGAGAATGCCTAAATGCATGATGTTTTTGTAATTCTCGTTTTCAGGGTGTGGTTAAGAATATTGTTCCAGCCATAGCTTCCACAAATGCCATAGTATCTGCTGCATGTACATTGGAAGCATTGAAAATAATGACTGACTGCAGCAAGACAATGTCAAATTATCTCATGTAAGTGATAGCCCAAGCTATCTCTGTAGTTTGTATCAATTTTCTCTTAATTATTTTTTTATTATTTAATTTTGTTTTGCCATGGCCTCACATATCATTGAAGTGGAGGTTATAAATCATGTTGATAGTATTATATACATTATTTATTTTTGTTGAAGGATGGTGTCACCAATTTTATTAATGGGGATAACTACCAAACATGTTATACATTAATTTGTAAATGGAATTTGAAAATTTCCCCAATAATTGTTAAGTACTTTATTATTCATGTTCTTTTAATGGGCTTCTTTTCATTTATACGAGTGATGCAGTATGCTACGTTCCATGATATTGGGAGTTCAGGTGGATTGGAACACCCACAGAAAATACTTGTTTTAATCCATATAGATTATAGACTATTCTACATTATTGACTAGCTGGATGCTCTTAACAAATATAATAAAAATTCTTTTTGTGCGGGTGGATACTTGTAAATGGGACAATCAGATTCAGGGTTAGGACTTCCTAATCCAAGAAATGCCTAGATGTGTTTTTTTGTGGAGACCTTTGAAGGCCACGAACTACAATTTCAGGATCCTGAATTGAATTATTTTTTTATTACATTGTCATTTATAGCTGTCACTGATGTATATTCAATTTGATTCTTGATCTGTCACTTCCTCACGGTCACCTCCTCACACTCTTTTTTATTAATACATTATATAATGATCATTATCATTTACTTATTTATTTTGAGGAAATCATCATTGTCATTTATGATGTCAGGATCTTTCATCTTGGGATGAGTGTCCATAGTGAATGGGTATGACAATTATATGAATGCACAGTACCACGGTAATACTGCAAGAGAGTTGTGTCTGCAATAGGGATCACATACATTGAGTCCCTCTCTCTTAAAAGAAATTCGCTTTGAAACTCCAACATTTTATAAACCCCCTAAAATCTGTCAGATTGAATTTAGGGGAAATTATGTACAAAGATATCCTAAATCTGTCTCAGGCAGTAACATTTTGGAGAGGTGTATTATTGTGGAGTAAGGCAGTGATGTACAAGGTCGGAGTGTTCCATCCCTAATGAACCATTCTGCGCCTGTTTTTTTTGTCTTTCCTTTTAATTTTATTCCATGCAGTCCTAATAAAAAGAAGAAAAAAAATGTTATCAACAGGAGAAAATATATAGTCAAATAAAAATTCTGATTTCCTTGTTATTTACTCCCCCAAATAGATTACACAAGAATACAAGAAAAGAGCTTCCGCGTTTTGCTTGGTGGCCATCATCCCCATTAATCCCTCAGTTTATCCAAAAACCCACTCTTTTTTCTTTTTTTGCCCTTGTCTTTTCCATTTATGTTCTCTCCCCATTATTTACCAGTTTTTCATTATAATCAGGAGTCCACGCAAATTATAAAAACTAAATTTTAGATTTAGCAAGAATCCAGTTAGACGGTCTCCAAAAATCAAAATCAGCTAACAGAAACAGATTTTAGTGGGTTCCCATATTTTGGAATCATTTCCAAAAACAACTATAGGCCTTCCAATATTCATTCCCTGCACCATAGTAAGATACCACGAATATCTAATATCCTTCTTAGTGATTACTGAAATACTTGGAGCTCATTGACATGCAATTCGAAATAATATAGTTTCAAAATCCTGTATCTTGAAATAAGGCTAGTGATGGAAGTACATTTTGAAGATGATTGCTTTCTGGATTCACAAACTTGTAGCATGGATCCTTCTTTGTTAAATATCCTGTCTGAATATGTGTAAGTTCTATCTTATTTTCTTCTAAATAATCAAAAGATAGTATCTTGGTATTCTTGCTTGCACTAATCCTCATGCATCATTGGCAGGTACAATGGTACTGAGGGTATTCATTCAAAAATGACTGCATTTGACCGGGACAAAGATTGTCTGGTGTGTGGGCCTGGCATTCTAATCGAGTTGGACACTTCAGTTACCCTATCAAAGGTATAAATTATCATATTACATTCCTTCCAATCATGCGTTTTTTTATCCTGAACATACAAATCATCTACATTTATTGGTACTATGGACAGATGACTTTTAAATTTCTGCTACATCTTGTTATCAGTTTATCACTGAAGGTTTTTCTAGGGAATGGAAAAATTATGTTGATTGATCGCCCTTGATTGCTATATCAATTAGTCATATATTTTTATCATATAGATATTTTTTTTTAAAACCTTTAGTTTTATTTAAAGACAATGGTAAACTCCTACATGGAGCCATGGAGGGAGACACAACACCCAATTTTGGATACAAAATAGGGGTTGGAATAAATGGGGATAAGATGGAATAACCTCAAAATGAGTGTTTGGAAGGCTGGTTATAAAGTGTTATATGGATTTCAACCAACCCCAACTCTTGGAATTAAGTTATTCTAAGTTATTCAATCCAAATAAATATATGGTCCCACTGTTAAATCAATTGTCATTATTATCTTATAAATCAATTTATCTTATAAATCAACTGTCAAATCAATTTATCTTATAAATCAACTGTCATCATTTTTTCACCTTTTATAAATTCTTATCCACACTTTATTAACATTTTATCAAAACAAAAATTTTTTATTATTATATTTTCCAACGAGAATAATTCAAAACACAGCTAAACAAAAAATCACTTTATCCTTATTTATACTAGAATAGTCATAAACCTTAGAATAACTTAATTCTCTATTCAAACGGGAGCTAAGGCCTTGCTTCCATATAAAGTAAAATAACTAAAAAAGTGGTGGCAAGACATCACCCAAAACAATAAAAGGTAATGGGACAGCTGATCTCAAAATGAACCACATGCAACACAGACTCTTTATGCAACCAGGAAACCATCCTCACTCTCTAAACCAACTGTTTCATCCCCAAGATAATTGCTTGTTGCAATCATGTGGAATAAACTTTGACAGATTTTGTTCTTAAAGTAGGAAAATTCACCAGGACATGAGAATAGAGTTCAGTCTATTCCCTAAGTCGTGACCATTATTTATTATTATACTGTGAATTTCTTTCTTCAGTTTTCTACTTCTGTTTGTTTTGATAGTAAGATCACTTTCATTTGAGTACTGGATAATATTGACCATGAATAAAACTCACCATATGAACCTAATGAGATGGAAATTGAAAAAAAGAAAAAATATATAAATCTTGGAGTGGATTCCCATGTGTGCTGCAGTTATCGTGAAGCAGCGCTTTGTTTTTTTTTTGATGTTTCAAAAAATCTGATTCATCAAATTTGTGTGTTTATTGATAAGCAGTTCATTGATCTCCTCGGGGAGCACCCTAAGCTGCTTCTATCAAAACCAAGCATTACGCACAGAGGAAATAATCTATACATGCAAGCACCTCCAGTTTTAGAAGAAATGACGCGATCGAACCTTAACCTCTTGCTGTTTGATCTAATCGGTAAAATCCCCAAGGACATCATCCATGCCACTGGATCCACAAGCATCAATGGAAAGAGAACATCTTGCCTGAGAAAGCTGCGGGTCGTTTTTAAAGGAACTGCTGAAGATGTTACGGATATGGACACAATGGTTGGTTCTTAAATAATATGTACGTTCAATTCAAATTTTTGTACTAGTCTTTTGACCAGAACTCCAAAGCATTTACATATGAAGCCTTGTCAGCTATGTTGAAACTATAAGTCTCATTGCCTTGTGAGTTTTGATTTAGAATTATGGAAGGCTACCTGTGAATAGTGTATGTATACATATATAGCCTTGTTTTTTCAGGGTTATCTCACGAAACATTTCTTTTGATTCTTACTCTACCCAAGATGAATCAAATGACAACAAAGTAACTTTTATGTTTCTATAACAAACAAAAAAAAAACTTATTCCATATATAGTTATTTATGGTGTAGCTATCGGGGGCATAATTATTTGTTACATGCCATTTAGATTTTTTTTCCCTTCTCGCATGGTCTCTGCATTTTTTGGTATTTAGGGAGCTGTTTATAGATTTGTGGATAAGGACAATCCTGAACATTGGGGATATCCTGGTAAATGGTAATCCATCTCATTGCAGTCCCTAAGTTCCGAGAGTTGGCAGTTCAAAAGGATTATTAACTCCAAGTCTTGTTTAAAAGAAGTGAAATTTCCCTCATTTTTTAAATTCATTACAGTACAAACTAAGCTACCTGATAATTGAAGAACAGAGGAAGCCAATAAGATGGTCACTGGATGTGTGGCAAAAGAATTAGTAAGGCAGTATTTTTTTGTCAGCCCCAAATGCGGTTTACATACATTTTGATTTTTATAAGAATAACATGCATCATCTAATAAGGTATACATTTTTATAAAAGATGAAAATTAAAAATTCTAATGAATTATAAGGACTCATTTATAGAAAATATAAAAACTTTCTAAAGAGGTGTGAGTGTAGGTGGAAGCAGGGCTGGGAAAAGGATTATGAGTAACAACATTTAAATGTGCTCTTTGCAAACATTGCAGCACAAGCTGGCTGCCTACATTGCTAGCTATGACTACAGAGAAGGGCTATGGTCCAAGACAGTAGTAGTTTACTCTGTTATTCAAGGAAAGAAGTTGTAAATCACCTGCAACTGACTTGCTCTTACTCTTCATATGTGTAGAACTCCATTCTAAACGAATGGGAGTGAGAAGAAAGCATATCAAATAGCTCAATGATAGACCTGTCAAATCGATGGTCCCGGCACCGTCCCGGTCACCACACCCATTCAATATAAGTGTTTTTTTTATTATCTGATTATTTAGGGTTTTTGGTTTCATTTGTTGTTTTGTTTGATTATTTAAGGGTTTGGACTTTTTTTATTTAATGGAAATGGTAGTCAACCTCATTGTTGTCAATGATTTATGCGCTCCTGCCATTGGTGTGGTTTTTCTTTTTTGGTAGGGGCTGATGAAATGGGTTATGCAATGGAAAGCCTTTTAAAGGGTTTGTAAGTTTTAAGTTATTATTTTTTTTCCCTGCTCAGTTAAAAAGGGGGATCAATTAATGTTGGTAACATATCGAATTTATCAGTATTATGTTGAAACAAAGTGATCATTTATTTTCTAATAAGTATTTCTGTGACTTGTATGCAATTTTATGGATCTGCTCCATATGTTTGGGATAAAAAAATTTCTGACTTGCTGAAAAGATATCATTCGTCTATTTGCCATTGACAATGGCATATGCGATTCATAGTGTGAGAGATGGATGAGAGTGATATCTTTGTGTTGAAATAACATGACCACTTACTCAAAAAAAATCATGATCTGTTTGGTTTGCTGATGTTGGTATACCATTTGATATTCAATCTCTTAAAATATTAAGATATGGGAAATTTTAAGCAATATAGATTGCATTAGATTTGCAAGCTCCACTCTTCCAAGAGGCAATCATTCATCTTGACTTATTTGATTTTAGTATGCCTTTGAATATGTTCTTCACCTGCAAAATAGGATTTTGAGTGCTCTGATTATGTTCTTCAGGTGCAAAACAGCAGCTTCTGAATTGGATTTCCATAACACGTGTCGTAAAGATATCAGCCCTAACGCACCATTTTGCAAGAAATGCTTGAATTGAATTAAAAGTGGAATTCATTCTATACTATACCTCATGTCACCTTGACATTCTTGGTATTGAGAGCAGGAACTTCCCAGCAACCACATCCTTCTTTGCTTTTAATCTCCTTAAATTTAAAATGTAAAATAAAACCACTATTCATGGTGCAATGTTCTGCAGAGTGGGATAAATGCAATTTAGTTAACATGGCTGAATAATATTGGAACTCCACCAATTGAAGGAAGAAATTGAATATTTTGTGTGCAATCTTCCTACAAGTTACCTTAATTTTTTTTTTTTTGTTAATTTTTTAATTGATTGGCTTTTGTTTTGTGCATGCGTGAACCCTAGGTCGACTCAGATACCTTATTTGAAATAGGTAATGTTTTTTCTTCTTTTAATTAGTTTGTGAATCAAGCTTTGATAAGTCGACAAACACCTTCTACCTCTGTGAAATAGGTCAAAGGATCAAATCGTTCGACAAAATGGGTCATCAAACGACACACAGAAGGTTTATCAATCGGTCATTGACTTGGTTGACAGTAGATCCTGCCATGTAAAACCTGCCATTTGGTTATAATCCAACATGACAACATAGACCACCTGGTTCACTCAAAAACATAGACCAACCAAACCTAGAAGCAAAATACTTACACTGACATAGAAGCAAAAAACTGACACTGACCACATTGTTCACTCAAAACATGGACTACATTGTTCAAACACACATTTCATTCACATACACTCAATATTAACAAACGTAGGCACAGTCTTCACATCAACACACAGGTTGTCATTGTTGGCAATCATGACTCTGTTTGGACCTTCACTGTGCAACAGGTGCGTCAGGAAGAGTTATTCCATATTTCAAATAATTAATGACATCTTGTATGCATTTCTGCGCCGGATCAAGTGTGGTCCCCCTTTCGAGAAATTGTTCCAGATATGTAACGACGACACGAAGCTGCAAATCACATTAGTTCATTTGAACACACAGTATGATAAAAACACATGTAATTCATAGTAAACATTATCCATAACCAATTTATGAACCATTTGGAATATAAAAAATATCAACCTTAGAACTAGGGTTAAGTTTGCTAAAAAAAATTCTCCAAGAAATACATGGATAACATTGAAATCTAAGATGAAAACTACTGAAACATCTAGGTTTTAACATTCAAAAATATAATGAACACACTACCTTGATGAATGATTGTGTTGTGCATGAAAATGGAGAGAAGCCGGAGGGGAGCACCTACGAGCGGGAGGAGGGGGAGCATTGGTGGTAGGTGGAGCCGGTGGGGGAGCAAAGGTTGAGATAGAGAAGAACAAGAGGGAGGGAAAGCAAACACACACACATACACACACAGGGCTTTCAAAAATGCATGGGGTGGAGCTGTGAAGAATATTTTCATGTATATATTGGGAAAAATGGCCATCAATACCTTTTTAACCTTTTGTAATTGTTTGAAATCACTTTTGGTATCTATGTAGTAATTTGGATGGTAGGGATGCAAGATGAGTGGTTTTACCTTTCCCTCATATCAATCTAAATTCACCTGGTCCATCATGATCTTTAGATTTTTTTTAATATCCCCAGAAATTTCATGGCAAAACAAATTTCAATTACCAAGGGATTGAACATATAAAAAACAAATCAACCTTGTACCAATCTAGATTTGCACCTAAACATTTGAATCTGCATAATAAATAGAATGCTGTTACACAGTTTTTTTAACCCCAATTCCAATTCTATATGCGTCAATAAAAAACTGATGGAACATATACTAACATTAACAAGACACATGCTTTGATAGACATTTTTTACACTTTCTATAAGGGAAAATGATAAAAAAAAGTTAAAAATACTCAAATCAGCCACATTTTAAAATTATACCTAAAAAAGTCTCATTTTACAATTTTAAAAACACAAAAGACCAATCTATCTTTATGTAATTAGATTATTAACACCCCTCTATCCCTTATTAGGTTATTTCATACCAAAAACCTATTTTCCCTACAAAACATCTCTCTCTATATGACCCAAATCAATCCCCTTAAAAGTTTTGTTATTATATATCATATTCTGTATTTTTTATATATATGTTACATGAAGTTGTTTATCATTTTTCAGTATATATAATCATAATATGTAATTTAAATTTATGTCATGCCCCAATGTAGCAGATGATATTTTAGTATTCTAAATTCTTATTTATATATATTTTTTTTGCCTATTCACATATTTTTATGACGTCATTAGTGCATATCTATTTTTTTTATAAAAGCATCAACATTTAATGGAGTTCATCATCACAAATTCAAATTATATTGGCACATCTCTTACAAAATCCACCTAATCACAAAAAATTTAGTATAAAAAAAAGTTCTCTATGAAAATGTGTGAAATATATTAACAAAATTAAGAAGATGAAATATTTTAACGACGTCAAGAGGTATAGAATATATTAAGAATATATTAGTCTTTTATGTTTCCAAAATTGTAAAATAAGACTTTTTTGTATGATTTTAAAAAGTTTATGATTTGGGTATTTTTAACTTTTAAAAATTTTTCCTTATATAAATGTATCCTTACAATTAATTGAAATATATGCTTTATTTTTTATATAAGCATTTATCTCATTAGATGAAGTTTACTATTTTTAAAAATTTTAAAACACATGTAGACTGAAATTGGGACTGTACCATTATCCTAATAATTATATAAAACGTTTAGATCTCCATGTGAACATCAACTTTTTATCAATCTAACATGATATAAGCATCCCAAATAACATTCAAAATCAAAATCTAAAAAAACCCAAGATTTAAGCAACAGTTTGAAATCGAAAAAACCTAGGCTAACAAAAGTACAGAACTTAAAATCAAATGATTTTTTAAAAAAAACACCCTTTATACGGATGGGGGTTTGAATTCATCACCGTCAGATCAGATAAAGAAGAGTCTTCGCCGTCGGGTTTTGGTAGATCCGCCGCCATGGGGTTCGTCGGGGCGGGATGAGAGAGTGAGAGAGGAAACTTATTAGGGTTTTTAGTATTTCTGTGTTCTCTGGTTTGTGAGATGAAATGAAAATTTGAGGGGAGAGAGAGGATCAGACTGAAGGAGTGAGAGTATAGTTTGACGAGAGATTAAAATTTGCAAGATAAGTTGTTCTAATATTTTAGGATTAAAAAATATATCAATTTTATTCGTATTAATATTTGTTAGAATTGTGATAAAAATTAGAGATAAATGTTATTTTAGGCTTTAGGTGAAACAAAAATTCTTATTTTTATTTTAAAATCGGAATAAATGTCCACATTGTATTTTAATTATTTTTTTTATGTCAAATGGAATAAGTTGTCATCCTCCTCACTCATTCCTACAATTATCCCTTATCCCTTTGCCAAATTGGCTTGTATAATATGTCTATTATATATATAAAAAAATCAATATCTAATCAAAATAGGTGTTTCTATTTGCACCCCCTTGTCATGCGCATCAATATTTTATATAGATCTAATATAATTTGTTTTTTAAAAAAATTCAGTTATATTTCAAATGCATCTGACAAACAAGTTGCATTAGTTTATGGGAAAAAAAATTTCACATGTTTTTTGTGATTTTATGTAATATTATTTAGTGAATGAGTAACAATGTATATTGTGGACATTGTAAATGAATTTCTTGGATTATACAATATATGTGTATGTGTCATGATGTAATTCAATCATTAATTCTTAACCCCCTGTTTGGAACGAGTATAACCCCCCGGATAATCCTGGATAAGTATTTGGGGGTGTTTGTTTACTCCGGATAACCCCAGATAAATTATGCCAGAATAAACCTTGATAAAGTGGTATAGGGATTCCAATCAATCTCTAGAATAAAAGTTATCCTAGGTTATTCCACCTAAAGAATATGTGGGTCTACTGTCAAATCAACTGTCATCACCTCTTATAAATCACCTGTCAAATCAACTATCATTACTTTTTTATCTTTTATAAATCCTTATCCATACTTTATTCACATTTTACTCAAACAACAAAACATTTATTCTTACGTTTACCAATGAAAATAATTCAAAATACAACCAAACACAAAATCACTTTATCCTTATTTATACTCATTTATGCTTGGATAAATCTATACCCTAGAATAAAAACTATCCTCGTTCCAAACGGGGGCTAAATGTATCTGACAATGGAAGAGGATATGACTTTTTAATGAATGTAACCGGCAATGAAAGAATATATCTGAATTTTAGTTTGAATATTTTATTGTATGCAAAATGTATTTGGGCCATTGTAATTGAATTTCAGTATGTATATATCATTGGATGTAACATGTATATGACTATGGAATGCAATATGTGGCTCTCATGGAATGTAATTGCATATGAAACAATAAAACTAACTGAGTTTCCAGATGCATAAAAAAATATAGCTAAACTGGAACAACTCGTATCTGAATTTTATTTATAAATAAATTACAATGTATCTGGACAATGTAGCTTAATACATAAAAAATTAAGTATTTACATTGCATAATCATTCGATTTAAATTTGTTGCAGGATCCCAAAAGACCATTACAATACATGGAACAATCACTTCTGCACATTGCTAAACAACTCCACGAGGCAAATCCTTTTGTGAACTAGGTTCCAAAGAACATGTAACTAAATCCCCAATATTATATGTATTCAAATTACAAAATTAAATGTAAAAACATAAAAGATCAACTAAAGTTCAGATACATTTGAAATGTAACTGACTTTGAAAAAAAATAACAAATACTATTTAAAATCACAAAAAAAATCAAAAAAATATAATGCATATAAAATTCAGATACATTTGAAATATAGCTGAATTTTAAGGAAAAACAAATACTTTTTAAAATCACAAAAAAGCATATAGTGTTCACATACATTTGAAAAAGAATCTGAATTTGAAGTGAAAAAAAACACATTGTTTAAACAAATATACGTGATTTATTTCATATCATTTAAAAGGAAATATTTCATATCATTTAAAAGGAAAGAACATGTGAATAAAAAAACAAGTTCATATCAAATATCAGATTCAACAAATATGAATATGTAAATCACATAATTAGAACGCCCATTGAATGAACATAAAAACTATAGAGGCCAAACTTGAATCAACAGATATTGATGAAATGATAATCAAATCGCTCAAAACCAAAGCAAAACCTGAAATTCGTCCAAAAAAAAATTCAATCTATTGTTTTGAGTTTTAACAACATATAATAATGATCGATTGAAAAGTATGAATCGATGTGTATATACGATTGAATTGGAAGGAATCACAAAAAAAAAGAACCAAAAGAACAGATGGGATCTCACGGTTTTACAATGCAATCATTTCAAATTGTAACCGCCTTCTCGAAATATAGGGACCAGTTACTGAAAATAGAAAAAAATATATCACAGAAGGATACATGGTATATTGTACATATGCCATCTTATGGGGTTTTTGATGGAACCTAAAACTTGGGGCTTAAAAATCATTATTGACAATTTAAAAGTGTGCCTCTTAAAGCCTACCTTGATTCTAGAGAGTTGGGGAAGGGGAGTGGTGGAGTTGGCCTAACCTATAAGAGAACATAAAAGAATGTCAAATATTAGGGTTTGGTTTTGCACCAAAAAAAAATACATATATATAAGAGTTTGGTTTGATTATAATCAGAAACTGCTGATAGATAGCAATGCCTTGTAAGAACAGTTAAGGCTAGACCAACCAAAGTAGTTCATCAATAATAGAACAGAAAAGCTAAACAAGAAGTTACATCATCAGTTTGCACAGAAGGAACCTCTATAATTTTGAAAAGCTGGAAGTAGATCCCACTAATGATTGCATAATTTGACATCCCCACCTTCACAAACAAACCAAAATGTTTATATTTCGTTATCAATCCAATGACTCGAGACCTATTTATTATTCGATCCCACCAACTCACCCATTTCACTTCATCTTCCATTTCATTCTTTCCTAAACATCTAAAGGTAAAATTTCTTTTTTTACTTCCATAGACTGTATCAACTGGATTAGTGGAATTGAAATTATTTACATTTTTTAAACAAGAGGTGAGTGGGAAACAGATCCTCCATCATTCTCTTCAACAAACATATTCTCTTCTCTCATCCTTCAATATTCTCTCTAAAGTTGTGTATGAAGTTGAGATAAATAGTGGGATAAGAAGATTGAATAAGTGGGGGAGGACAACTTATCATGTTTATTATAAAAAATAATCGAGATAAAATGTACACAATTGTCACAATTTTAAAATAAAAATGATGGTTTTTTCACTCAAAGGTTGGAGCAACATTTATACTTTATACTTCTTTTTGTTTTTATTTTGATAAATGTAAATAAAAACAAATTAGTAGAATAACTTATTTTTAAATTTTCACTCCTTACCAAGCCGGTCTAAAATGTAAACAACAATTTCTTAGTAGATAATATAATAAGATAAGTAAATATTATGTTATGTAATTTTATATACTGTGTAACTGATGTGACAACTGCATTGAGGTTACAAATTAGACTGAATGTATCAACGCCTCTTACTAAAACATGGGTAAGGAGTAAGAAAGATTGGGATGACAGCTAAAATTGCTCTTGGACACTTGGATAAGTGACAAGGAAATATCGCACCCATTGATTTTCTAAAAAATAATTTATAAATATATTAAATATAAAAAATTTCTAACAAGTACAAGTATGGAGATAAATGGGATGGACGGCAGGTGAGATAGTTTACAAATGCTCCATTTGAATTATATTCTTTGTTGAAATTTTTCCCATTTAAAAAAAATATATATATATATCATAGTAGTATTTTTATAAAAATATGTATATACTGATATATTATTTTAAAAAATAAAATAAAAAGGGATAGGGACTGCTGGAATGTAACATCTCATTCAAATGAATGACATACATCTTTCGGAGCAAGAAGAGTAAAAAATAAGAACAGTAGATAGAACCACCGAAACCATGCAAACAACAGCACAACTGACTCACGTGATGCCATACACACATCATCTCTCCCACTCTTTCAACACCACTAAATCAAAATATAAAAACAAAAAGGGAACAAACAGAGGCAGATTCAGAACAGGAGAGGTTGTAAATGATTCGACAGTCTGACCCACCACAACCTCTCCATTTTGGACATCAAAATTGACAACCAACCAACAATGCCCAAAACAAAACAAAACAAAACAAAATTTTGGTTAATCCTAGATGTATCAGAAATAGAGAGTAAACCATGTAATATGACAGACCCAATTTCAAATCCTGACCATTGGATCAACCCATGCTTCCATTGGTCGACGTGGAGTGAAACATGCCATGTTCATCACATCTACATCTAGTGGACATGGAGATCCAACATCCTATATATGGATTGTGTTTTTAAATTTTATTTTTAATATTTCCTTTATCTATCTCTTGAAGAGTCTATCTTGATTGATACATATCCTCATATATGATATATCCTCTCCATCCCAATTAAGATCCAATTATATATTATATTATTATTATTATTATTAATTATGTGTGTTGTCCATGATAGTATCTTTTATAGGGGGACTTGATGGATTGGTCCAGCTGCCTTGACATGCCCCACCCAAAACAGCCACACTTAGCACAACTTGGCCTCCCCTCTCCCCCCTATTAAAACACAAACCATCACCTCCACATCCAAGGAAAGAAAGAAAGGGTGTTTAATTTTTTGGTGGAGAAATCTAAGGCTTACTTGTTTTTGTTAAAGATGGATGTGGAGGAGGATGTGTTCTTTGCAGACCTGAGCAAGTGGATCTCTCTTCTGATCTTAGATGATGAAGATGAAGATGGGCTCATTGATCCTTCTTTATCTCTTCAGGTGAGGTTATTCTTACCCTGCACACGTCTTATCACTTTTTGTCAGATACTTTTGATACATGCATGTTTTGGTCAATAAATTGATCAATTTTTGTTATTAAATATTCTTGTTTTTGTTTTGAATTTTCTAAACCATGAATACGCCCTATCCAATTAGAACTTGGATGAATAGTCAAAACTATGGGGATTCCCTTTATTCAATATCTTTGCTATGAATATTTTTTATTCTATATATTGTTCTAACCTACTCTACTCTTAGTTCCATTTTTTGTTTCAAACTTCTAAATGAATGCATGTGTTGAGACAAAAATTAGAACTAAAAATGAGGCTAATTCTAGCAATATCCTTGGTTCTACACGCACTCTACACACGTCTCTTTGAAAAGTGATGACATAAGATTAAGGATGAGTTTTGAGTTTTGAAAATAGTTTGAACGAGGCTTTTGGAGATTCTGTTTTTAAAGAAATCATACATTATCCAAACTTGCTTCCAAACACCCCCAAGGGTTCCAGCTTTTAAAGAATGCAAAAAATTGCTTTTAGTTACAAAAAAACAGCTTTCAAGAATTCAACAAGAGCATGCTTCATAAAAAAAACTATTTTCAAAGCTTTAAATGAAAACTTTTTTTTAAGTCATTTTCAAACGCTATCTAAGAAAGAATAAAAAAACTCAATTAAATCTCAGCCTAAGAGGGCCATGCTAATGTTAGCAACTGTATGTTGTTATTGTGAATCAGGCATTATCACACACAGCCATCAATCCAATCCCACCATCCATAATTCCATATGAGCAGAGCTGCCCAAGGGAGATCAAAGGAACTGGTGTCTTCATTCCCCGCTGTTCGGTGCCGAATCGAAAGAACAGATCCAACAAGTCAGGACCATACAACAACAGCTCTCACAGCCACCACAACCACCACCAGAAGCAGCAACAACAGCCAGATAAATCAAGGGCCGTTCATCGCGTATCCAATGGCGATGCAAGCGGAGTTCCCCGCAGCAACTGCTACAACAACAATTCAAGATGGCTCAGGTGATGGAAGCTTGGATCTGAATTGTATGCACAGGCAATCATCACCACTTTCAGGATGACCACAACTGTTGGTATGTAAATAAAATGTCAGCTTTCACCAATGTAATTGGTGGAAGTAGCAAGTCAGAGCCACAGGTGGTGCTTCCAAATGCTGCTGCTGCTGACAAGAAAAAATAAATGATTGCGGGGGGGGGGGGGGGGCGGGGCGGCTACCATATGCAGATATGCTAGAAAAAAAATATCTGTTACATTGTACATTGTAAGTGAAAGCTGTAAATTGGTTGCCAAAGAATTGCATGATTGGCTAAGAATCACACTTGAGTCAAAACAAAGCAGCCAAACAAATCTACCTGGAGCTGTCATTTGCATCCATGGGGACCACAAATGAATTGAATGTTGGGTCCTTTCTTCCTTTTCTTTCCATGGTTTTGCTCCTAGTTGGGAATACATGGTTTTCAACCCATTGTATCAGTAACTGATTAAATTCTTTCTTTTTTTTTTTGAGATGAAACGGTAGGCATATATGCATTTGTATTAGAAGAAAAATGGCATTTCTTCCATAGGCCTATTTCAGAATCTTAGCAGCAAAGTTTTGTAAATGAAATATCTCATATATGGGGCATTCAATATCGGTCTCACATGAAATGAACAGAAATGTGCATCACATCATACTGAAATAAGTTTAACCAAAATAATGGATCTGATCTCCATTTTGCATCACATAAGGCTAGATTTCAGTAAGCCATCCTAGGCCCAGTTCATTATAAGCATGGGTGGAGAGGCAGTAGTATATTAAATAGTTGAGCATTTACAATATAATCAGAGAACGCTGAACAATTATTGAATATCCCATTCCAGTCCATCGAGCAGAGACAGCAAACATTTAATTTAAACAAGAAATATAAGAACAATTTACATAATTTCAAACCAAGAGTAATGTTCAAGTATTTATAATGTTAAATCTATCATAATGAGATGCATTCGCATAACTTACCTCCTCCAAAATGATTCGACCACGCCAAGTATGTGATGCACGATAACATCGACATCTGTATCCTATATATGAAACCACTTAATTGTCAATTTTGCAACAAAACTTATCCAGTGAGAAAATTTATTCAAACAAAAAGAATATAAAGAGAGGAATGTGATTAGGATACAGATGTCGATATGGAAAAAAAAGTAACAAGTGCTCAACATGTCACTGATAATCCTTATTCACATGACATGCATCATACATGTATGAAGCCATGAGGTTCAATCAGCAATACAGTATAAATCAGTTGAGATCTTGAATTATATAGAGGATCATAATTTTTATGTAATTAAATAAAGATATAAGACTAATAATAACTTATGATATGGAAAAAGTACCATAATACAATTTTATTCAACATATTAATGCCATATGGAAAAAAAAGTGGGATGGGTGGAAAACAAACTTTGTGTCTGTCTTCGTGCTTAAGCGATGGAATCGTAGTGCTGTCAGGCTGGGAGGATCGTGCATGGATGTATTCCTTTACTTGCATTTTTATTTGTTATATGCGAGGAGATTGCTTGATTCCTTTCTTTGCTTTTTGCGGAATTCACTAGTATACAATTTCTGGTGATGCTACCACCAATTCTCAGAAGAACAAAAAAAGGCCAATCAAAAGCTCACAAACCTGAGCAACCACTGCTTTCTTTGTTGATTGAATGTGATTATCTAAAGTGCTGAGTAGATTGCATAGGCTACAGAATTTTTTTTTCCTTCAAATACAAAGGTAGCAAGTGCTCAACATGTCACTGATAATCCTTGTTATAATTTAGAATGCCATTGTTATGCACATTGATATGTACTATGACCATTGTCTTTTACAATAGAATGATGGACTGCGGAGGAAAGGGGAATTTAACTTTCATTATAGAAGCGTTGAAAGTCTAGGCACTCAGATAAATGGTTTTATCCTGGTTTGCATGAAGCGGCATGAACCTCAACATTGGTAGATTGAATCACAACATTAAGTTAGTGCACAAAATCTGAAACATAACACCAGTGCTCACTAAACCTGAAATGGATCTTCAATGAGATCATAGAATTTCTTTGATACAAAATCTCTCTTGAAAGGTTTGAAAAAGTAATTAGGCCTCAATACAAGAAATGCAGAGAAAAGAATAAGAAATAATTATACTACAGAGACAACCCAATTTGCCATGTACTAGAACTCTAATGTCTAATACCTGGTGCAATTCATCAATATAAAGGCCAATAATATCAACAAGCTTTAGCTACATGAGCTACCGCCTACAAAGCATGGACACTTCCCCGGAGGCCCCGTACCCGTGTCGGACATGGACACGTGTCGGACATGGCTCCAGCCGTGTCTGCCTTCATTTTGTCTTGGACACGCCTAGGACACGGCTGGGACACGGCCCAAGACACGGCCCAACCAGTTTCAACCCAAAAGTAAAAAAGAAAAAGAAAAGGAAGACCCAAACATAGCCCACAAGTATTCAACCCATTTAAAACAGCCTAGAACAACTCATTTAAACAAAAAAAATTCTTAAGGTTAAAAAAAAAAAAATTTATTAGTTTAAAACAGTGATTTATAAAAACAATGGTTTATTGGTTTAAAACAGTGATTTATAAAGACAATGGTTTATTATTTAAAACAGTGATTTATAAAAACAATGATTTATTAGTTTATACAATTGGTTATAAATAGTGAATTAAATGAAATGTGTTTGTTTATATAAAATAGTGATACATATTTATTTATTATATTAATTTATTTGTTGTTGTGTTCTATTTTTTCAAAAATTGCCGTGTCACCGTGTCACCGTGTCCCGTGTCCGTGTCTGTGCTTCATAGGCTACCGCCTTTTCATCATGATACCAATTGAATCCAAGCTACAATGGTAAAAAAAAAGCACTATTTATATTTAATAGGTCATAAGACAAAAGTTATATTTCTTGAATCTTTATAAATAAATAAAGAATATTAAATCTCATTCTTAGCCCCTTTCTTCTGTTTTGATTTGATAAATGGGTTTGGACTCAATTCCTTTTAGTTGCAAGCATGCTGACCTACTAGTCAACCACTAAATCTATGGATCCAAACAAAAAAAATGAAATTTCAGACACCTACATGGAAGGAAAATTCTCTAGGAATTAACATGGCATTGTTTACTAGTACAAAATATGTAAAAAAAAACACACACAAATAAAAGGGTATCATTCATTGATACCTGAATGAGTGCCTGAATTTCTCTCCTCAACCAAGTTTGAAGCCATGAATTCAGATAACGATATTTATGACACTTTCAATATGATAGTACATCGAATTTATGACGAATGGCATCTGTTACAATAAAGATTAGAATGTTATAAAAAATATTAGTAATCTAATGGAAGACAAAAAAAATTGCTTGATACCTAAATTGGTATTATAACATTGAACTCTATATTCTTGAGCATCTGAAAGAGATGAGCTGCAAACATTCAGTGAAATTAACCAAAATTAATATTTAAACACAATAATGCAAGAACCATAATTTTCTCATGCAATAATGCAAGATAAGTGAAGCAGTGAAGAGACATGAAGTACAAACCTAGTTCCAGTCGCCTGTTTGATATAATGTCTTTGAAAAGAAGATCCATCGTAACCATATATTATTGAAGAATTTTCCGTCTGCATAAAATGAAAGCAAAATATGCATTTCCTATTAAAGAATATTCGTGCACATTATACATTGACACATGGTAATAATCAATAATACTGCATTACTGCATGAGGAACCAAGAACCAATACATAATTCTCATTTATGTTACATGGATACGAGTTAGGATATAGGAACGAGGTGGATCTGAGATCCCCCAAATCCCAAAACCATATGATACAGGTATACCAGTGATAATAGTAAGTAAGGTTCACTATTTTTTATCTTCTGTTTTTCCAATGGAATGGATACAATCAGCCATTATTGGCAACATCAGACATGTCAACAAAATAAGAAACTCTCATGCTTAACTTTTAAGGACTGTCTAAACAGCTATGGTTGGGTCGTGGTAATAGCGGGTATTGGGAGGTCTTGGTGCATCACAACCTGAATGACAGTGAGGTGGAAGGTTACCTAGGCCTACTAGAGGAGCTGCAAGGGGTATTGCTGGCCCTGAATGGAAGCGACAGGGCAGTGGAAGCCATCTCCTTCAGTGGGTTTTTCTGTGCAGAGCTGCTACCTGTGGTTGTGTTGTTCTAGATTGGGGGCTCCTGAGGTTGCTCGTAAACATAAAGAGATTTGGGGGTGCCATGTCCCTTTGAAAGTAAAGACCTTCATGTGGTTGGTCGATTATCAGCGCATGCTTACAAAGGTGTATTTGACTAAACGGTCCCCGAATATCGATTTGTCTTGTGGCCTTTGTGGGACGGAGGTTGAAACAGTGGAGCATCTATGTATCCACTGTCCTTTGGTGAAGGAGGCTTGGAGGTGGCTGTGCTTGACGTCTTGTATGGACAGGTCTTTTGCTTCTTTGGAGGAGCTTTGGAGGGCGGGGAAACGCTTGCGGGTCGCGAGGGACAGAAGCGTGGCTGCGAAAGTCTCACAATCTTACATCCCGGCAGTTCTTTGGTCCCTTTGGCTTTCTATGGCTGCTCTCCTTATGTGGAGAACATCTGTGAGGGGGCGGCGAGATTTATTTCAGATTAGGGACGCTTTTGTGTGGGGACTGGTGGGGTGGTGTTGAGGGGAGGGCGTTTTTGTGTGTTGGGAGTCCCATCTGTGTATAGTTCTTGGGTCTCCTCAAGGGTCACCGGTTGGTAGAATCCTCTTCTGCTCGGTGATCTTCATCGGGGACCTTGGTTTCTTTTTTGTTTTTTAGTTTTCTAGCAGGTGCCTAGGTGCCTTTGTAAGCCTCTGCTTGGGCATTCACTTTTCTATTTAATACAAGGGAGAATGCCAACATTTTCTCCTCAAAAAAAAAAAAACTTTTAAGGACTGATAATACTAATTTGTTGTGCTTTTTAAATGTCCCAAGTGTCAATGATTCATGAATTTGACATGCATGGGACATGAAGGCCCAACAAATGGATGTCTATCATTAACGGGGACAATGTCAGACATGTGGGAGGATTTGGAGGAGCAGAAGAGTAAGTATAGTGTAAAGAGGAAGACAATAGATTAACATGCATTGCCCATCCAAATTTGTATTTCTTTGGTAAGGATTTGATCATGCATTAATTTATCACAAAAATGACTATTGATGACCACATGTAGAGTTTCCTTCTAGTTTTACTCTTTTTTATCCAATATGTAATCTATTTGATCGTACATGCATACATCTCTCTTGATTTTACCTATTACTTGATTTTACCCATCACCTCTTGTCACAAACAAATCCACTTTTTTCCTCGACCCTCACCCATCTTATGCTTCAATGGGCCCAGGTAGAGATGAGTTAAGGCCAGGAACTTAGTCCAATGTTGTTTACCAAGAAAAAAAAAATTCTTCTTTTAAATAAAGATAGGAACTTTCATATTAGTAATGCCCTCGAACAATAAGGAGACAAGGGCAAGAACAACACAAAAATAAGATAAAAGATCCACCAAGGGGAAAACAACCCTTAGTACCCTTGGTACACACACTCAAAGCCCCTCACCAATTAATCCCCATAATAGATGATAGTCATTCTTCTCCAAGAAGGACCATTACCCAAGCTCGAAGAAATACCCTGTAGACGCCCAAAGATTTTCTTTATACATTTGTTTCATTTGGAATATCTGTTCAATCTGAGCAAGCCAAATGGCCAAACACACTGCATGGGGAACTAGGCCTTGAAATGTTGCCTTGTTGCATCGGCCCCCCTCTTCCTTCTATTGCGGAACCACTCCCACATACCTTGAAGTTGCAAATAGCTCCTAGAGCCAGTCTCACCTTAGGCCATATGTGAGTGCTAAGCGAACAATGAAAGAACAAGTTCGCACTAGCCTCATCAATGCCGCATAACTCACAAAGAATATTACCTTCACCAGTCTCATTAAATGTGAGTGATAACCCAGCTATGGAGTTCGAAAAATTCTCAATATGTATTTTTTTACATTGAAAAATGCTCTCTTTCTGAGTGACCCATAGGCCCAATATGCAGCATGAGTAATCAATAATTAGCCATTATAAATTTGAAATTTGTCATTTTATGAGTTCTTCTCAAACACTAAGCAAAGGTTGGCTGGGTAGTTGTTTCAACCACCACCCATCCCTCCTTTTCTTCAACATCAGGTATCCCAGAACGTGTGCAGTCTAACTACGTCCTATGATTTGTGATTCCACAACTCCATTTTTCACTTATCCAACCCAAACTCTTACTTGGCTAAAGTAATAAGTGAATCATGCTACATAGCCTCTTGACAAAAAAGTTTTATATAACAATTTTTCTAGGTATTCTCGAAAACAAAGATGTCATACTTTTATCACAAAGCAACAAATTTGTACCTTGCAAAGAGGACATTTAACAGAAGAGGTTGTTTGGCATCGCTGTTTGACAGATCTGGCCCATTGCAAAATACATTTGTAGCAAAACACATCTGTCAATTGAACAAATTTAGCAAGAGAATAATTACCAATCAACCAAATAATGTCAACTTTTTGTCAAGAGAATAGCCGCAGGTTAGAAAACAAAAAACATGAACCACAAGAAATCTCAATGCTTATAGGGATGCTTAATAATGCACAAATCAGCTTCCACTATTCACAATCCAAGAAAACCCAATTTATAATCAGTGGTAATGTTCCCAAAGAGGGCAGTAATTCCTTATGGAACAAAAATCCCCCATTCACTTTCAAGAAAGAAATTTAACAAGTCACGCAACTGATTGAAAGATATATAACAACTGAAGGGATTATATCTTTGATTCCGAACTTGAAAAAAGAAATTTGAATTGGGAAAATCAGAGACAGAGAGAGAGGAAGTTCTTACGGAAGCATTGATCGAGATAGGATTCTTGGGTTAGGGTTTCGAGGCATATGGGGCATGGGTTACTCATATTCTCATCTGTTTCTCTGCCGATCCTGTTTTTCTTTATTTTTATATTTATTTTTTCACAGGGAAACCCTTTTATACTTAAATGACGGTTCTTGTAATTGCATGGGATATTTTTCAACAAAACAAATTATTATTTATTATTTATTATATATAAAGAAGAAGAAAAATGTTTTTCTTTTTTTTTCTCGCCATGAAGAAGAAAAATGTTAGACGCACGCCCGTTTAACTTTTTTTTTTATGTTTTTAAATATAAGAGACATAGTCTAATAATGTATATATATTTAAAAAATAAAACATACGTTTTTAAAATTATATAGATTTATTTATAAAAATTATAAAAATTTATATTGATGTCATACAGTAGGTGGAAATTGAAGTATATAAAAGGATCACTGACTATAAAGTAGATAGTGCATAACAATGAAAAAAATTGGCACTCAATGTAAGACCCAAAAAAATCAAATTGGATTAATGTTGACATGTAGATGAATCACTTCAATTATTGATGATATAAGAAAGACTCATGCTTTGATTCAAAAATCAAAGACATTTTAAATACTGAAGATGAATTTTAGGATGGAAGGATTCAATCATGATTAAAAGACCACTATAAAAGACGCAATGAGATAAATTAAAAGACCAACTCTTTTAATTCAATGGATTAATTTTGGTTGACTATAAAACCCATAAATCAATGACAAAAGGGAATTATTAGTCTCACATCATATTATTAATCCTAAGTAAAGATTATCAGTGATGTTGTAAAACTTTCAGTGGTATCTACACTGGGAATAGCCTCTTCATCAGGGATGTCCTCATCCACAATTGGGAATATCGCATCAAAATCTTCAATGAAAGATATTAGTGATCTTTGTAAATGCAAAACACAGTATCATAAACAATATTTTTTTTAACAATAATGATTTATAGGCTTCAATTTTACAGACCCCAAATAGGCCCCATGAGGTGGCAACAAGATATTACCCATTATGTCATTTACTTGATTATTTCCTTAAAATGTGTTTGACTATTTTGATTCATCCGATTATGGTGGAGTATCATCAATTCTCATATCCCGTAATTCTTCTTCATTAATTCATTTGAAAATCACGTAGCAACACCAATCAATTATTGAATTCGGAACAACATCAACAACACAACAACAACATCAACACCACCACCTTCGAAAGTCCTCCACCTCCCTCTATTTCTTGCGCTGGTGGTGATAAGAAGACGAACCACCTTCGTCGGTGGTGGTGATCGAGTCCTCGATCTCTCATCTTTCGTGGCGGTGGTAGTGGTTGGCGGCGTTGAAGCGTGCAGGTTGTTGGCGTTGCTGATGCGGTAATTTTCCAGGAGGTGGACTTGGAGAGATATTATGATGAAATTGGTAGATTGAAAGATGAGGTAAGACACGTTAATCGGATTATTTTTTTTGAATGTTGTTACATTGAATGTCATTATCCACGTATTTGATTTTATACATACTGTTACATTTCATATGGGATAGTTGTTTGATGCTACCATTACATTGTAAATGTAACACTAAATAGCCCTTTTTTCAGATTTGTAATTTTTTTGTTACATTCATAAATGTAACATTCAATCGTATACACACAATTTGTATTTGTTACATTTGTAAATGTAACAGTCAATCGCATACATGTAACGTTTTTTTGTGTTATTTAAGTAATTTTGGTGTTATTTTGATGAAAAATAATTTAGGTAATTTTTGTGTAAATTAGGTAAGTTTTGATGTAAAATTAATAAGAATTTTAAAATTTAAATTTTGAAATAGACAAATTTTTAGAGTGAGATATATCATCACCGACGACATCTTCTCGTCCTCCTAATCTAATCGTTGACGGCAAATTTTGCTCCTCTCCTTGGGGAAACCTCGTGATAATCAGGTAATTCAAAACCCATTTTTCATTTTGGGTTTAGTCATATGGATGTGTAAATGACATTAATAAGAGAAAATATAGGATTTGGACGTTAATGAGATAACATATTTTTACTGTTATGCAACTTTTGAAAGGCATATCACATGAATATTTGGGTTTAATCACAATTTTAACAACTCATTTTCTGAAAAGCCAACAAGCCATACCAGATAACAGTGGATGACACCTCTTTTGTTCATGGGGCCTGTGAGTGGGGCATATGAGTTGGGACCTGGATATCATTACTATTTTTTAATACACAAAACTATAGATTAAGACAGAATCAAGTCTAATCTCACTATTCGTTCCCTTGAATAGATGGGGTGTAACGTCATTTAGATAATCAATGTCAAATACTCAATCAGACCTATAAACATAATTTAATCAGTTGAACAAAATTAATTTATATTAATAACAAGAATGATCCAAAACAAACCAACATACACTAATGAAAAAAAATGATTATGTAGCACGACTATGACCCGACCATCATCTCACTTCCAACAGACGATCACCGCCCCCCAACCACCACATGCGTGAAACCATAAAAATCTTTCACAATCAACACAGGGTACAATTCATTTACCATACATCAACCCAAAAGATTACAAAACACTGCATACAAACCCTAGGCAATAACCGTTTGGATAGAGACATAAGCTATTCTGAATGTTAGCCTATACTTCAATATCTTGGAACTTCATGTCCATAGATAGCTTTAAATCCATCAACGGAATAAATGATTGAGATCAAGTGTTTGGAGTGTGTTGGTTCAGTTATTCTTGTTGGGAAACGTAATAACCTACAAGGTCATGAGGAGTGTTTGGTTGAGTAAGAATAAAATATGGTTAAAGTGCTAATTTATGGTATGATGACTTTCTTACATATTGACATATAATTCGTACCCTCTAAATAATATTTTTTATTGACATTCACATATCCAAATTAAAAGGGCAACAATAGAATATCCGTCCTTTGCTATGTTCTTGACGGGAAGTGAGAACCAAACATTCACTCTTCTTGTCATTGACACTCACATGGACGAATTACGCGTGACATGACTTATGCTGGAATATGCGCTGGATGACTTATATTTGCAAATAACTTTAGAAAACACAAAAATATACTCATATGCATAGTATGATATAATTGATTCATGCATTTTATCAAACCCATATCCTGTATAAGAGGATGAGAGTTATCATTTTCGACATTGAATTTTTTCTATCAATGAACAAAGGTGTGAAAAATAAAGAATCAATTGGAAAGTTGATAGAAGCTCAGTCACACATTTTTTTTTTCCTTATGAAAAAAGTAGATATCCAACAAGGTTGTGATGAATGGGTATCTATAATGGCAAGGAAGTGGGCAATGGTTACAGGAGGTGTGACTCTTCAATGGTCCAAAGGTACGATGTAGGGCTGCAACTCGGGCGGGTTGGGTTCGGGTTGACCCCAACCCGAACCCAACCCGAATTCTAAACTATTCAACCCTAACCCGACTCAACCCGATTTTCAAAAATTGGACCAACCCGAACCCAACCCGAAATTAAATAAACCAACCTGACCTAACCCGAATTGGACTAACCTGACCCCAACTCGATTTTCAACCCGAATTGGACCAACTAGACCCAACCCGAATTTTCTAACATAAAGTGTAAATTAATTAAATCAACCTGGACCCAACCCGTAAAATTAGCTAGGTTTACCTAAAATTTAGACTACCCATATTAGAAGCTACAGAATAACCGACCATAATCTTTTTTTAACAATTAGTTTACGGGTTCAGGTTGGGTCGGGTTGGGAGTGAGGCCAACCTCCCAACCCGATTTACTTGAGTCAACCCGAATACTGGTTTATTCAACCCGGCATCCAGATACACGCTAATTTCGTCTAACCCAAACACCATGTAAAAATTGTGCTTCATCCCAAGTTGCAGTCCTAGTTCTTTGTTATTCCAGCTGTCCAACCCTGTATCCAAACAGGGCCCTAACGGTCGGAATCCCCAACAGTCAGATTCCCATAGCTCGAGTGGGTGGTGCAGCCAGTAATACTACCATCTTTGAATGAATGGAGAGTTGAAGGGTACAAGTGTATTTTACAAGGGGGTTATTGTGTTTTTTTAATATAGCAGGGGGTTATTTATATTATTTCTAATTTCTTTACCATCACAACCTAGGGGTTATTTCATATTTTGTCTATGTTTAGAGCGGGTTATTTGGATTTAGAGAAAATGCATAGACTTGTATGAATTTTAGTATGTTTCACCAACTGTGGGGGCCCCAAGACTATTTCCATTAATGATTCATTACTGATTTTACAGTTTCCCAAGTCCACCTTAAATATCCACTAGCGAGTGCCATTCACGAAATAAAAAAAAAAAGAAACCCATTTCTTTTCTCCGTTTCTCTCACACCGTAACAAAGAAAATGGCTTTTGAAATCTTGAAGTTACCATCTCCATTTTTTCATTTTTATTATTTATGTTTTTTTATATAAAACTATACCTTATATGTGATTGTTGATCGTGTACAAACATTGATACATTGAACATGATATGATCTTATTCGAAAGAAACGATTAAGTTAAATTGTGTGAAAGTAGAGGACGATAACAGTTAATCTGTTCACCACCAAAACACAAGTAATTCAATTAAATAAAGAATAGAGCGTCACCTCTTTGCATTGGAGATTTTTTCAAACTAGGGCATCATCAACCTTTTCGTCATAGTGTATATGGGGGGTCAGACAGTTGAGGTCATCAGCCATAGTTTGGCAAGGGGGAAGAGACGCGAGAAAGTGGGAGAGAGAGAAGGGTGGGTGGTTTGTAAGACTTTTTAATTTGATTTAGGTGGTGGGATTTATTACTTGATTTGTGATGGGTTTGTGAAAAACCAATTCCATTCATGCCATCACCGCGGCATCCATGACATCTCCCTCTCGTCCTCCTAATCTAATCGCTGACGGCCCCCTTTTGCTCCTCGCCTTGGGGAAACCTCGTGATTTCAGGTAATTGAAAACCCATTTTTCATTTTGGGTTTAATCATATGGAAGTATAAATGACATTTTTTTTCTGAAAGTACACATGGACGTATGAATAACATATTTTTATTGTTATGCAACTTTTGAAAGTACACATGAATATTTGGGTTTAATCACAATAACAACTCATTTTCTGAATAAAGAACTTATGTGTATGATATATAGAAATATGGACGATGACACTAAGAACATTTCCATCCCGATGTGTAAAACTCATTTTAAAATTACAAAACACTGCATACAAATTACAATAACTACGAACATAATTATGAATGTTAGCCTATTCTTCAATATTTTTAACTTCATGTCCATAGATAGCTCCAAATCCATCAACTAATATTTGAGATCAAGTGTGGAGTGTGTTGGTTCATCAATCTATTAAAAAAACCTACAATCATGAGGAGTTTTTGGTATATAAAAGGCTATTAGTATGATGATTTCTTACATATTCAACATATAATTCGTATTAATCAAAAGAATAAACATTCACATACCAAATTAAAAGGGCAACAATAGAATATCCGTCCTTTGCTATGTTCTTGACGGGAAGTGAGAACCAAACATTCACCCTTCTTGCATTGACACTCACATGGACGAATATACGCGTGACATGACTTATGCTGAGAATATGCGCTGGATGACTATATAGAGTTTGCAAACAAAATTAAATACTTTAGAAAACACAAAAATATACTCATATGCATAAAACACAAGGATATAATTGATTCATGCATTTTATCAAACATATCAATGCACAAGAAGATGAGACTTATCATTTTCGACATTGAATTTTTTTGGGGGATCAATGAACAAAGGTGTGAAAAATAAGAATCAATGGAGTTATATCAAACACACACAGTGTGGCCTTATGAAAAATGGAGATATCCAAAATTGTGATGAATGGGTATCTATAATGGCAAGGAAGTGGGCAATGGTTGAGGACGTGTTGCTCTTCAGTGGTCCGAAGGTGATGATGCTCTCCAACGTTCAAAATCCCCCAATGATCGGAATCCCCAACAGTCAGATCCAGAGCTCGGGTGGGTGGTGGAGCAGTAAAGAAGACGATCACTTTGAATGAATGGAGAGTTGAAGGGTACAAGTGTATTTTACAAGGGGTAATTGTGCCTTTTTTAATATAACAGGGGGTTATTTATATTATTTCTAATTTCTTGAGGGTTAATTTAACCTAAGGGGTTGATTCTGGATTTAGAGAAAATGCAGAGTTGTATGAATTTTAGTGTGTTTCACCAACTGTGGGGCCACAAGACTATTTCCATTAATGATTCATTACTGATTTTACAGTTTCCCAAGTCCACCTTATGAACCTGCGACGCCGTCATCCCCCCGATCAATCTCATCTTTCCTTCCCTTCTCTCTCTCTCTCGAACCCAACAAATGTCATAGACGATGCATTTGAAAATCAAGAGACACCTAAATTACATCGTCCCCATGTCCGCCGCCCTCATCCTCCTCCTCCTCCTCCTCTCCTCCATCCATTCCCCCCTCCCTCCCCTCCCCACCACCATCACAGCCAATGCCGCCTCTTCCGCCGCCATCCGCCGCCCGATCCCTCACCAACCCTTCACCGCCATCTCCGCCACCTTCCGCAGCTGGGATCGCGAGGTCGGCTGCCCCGATTTCAACACACGGCACGGCGATCGGACGGCGGAGGCGGCGGTAAATCTGTCGTCGCTGCAGTGGGTATCCGACGGTGGTGATTGCGAGGGGGGCGTCGCCGCACACGTCAGCGTGTTGGTCAAGGGTTGGACTTGGATCCCGGATAACCTGGATAACCTGTATTCTTGCCGGTGTGGGTTGAGTTGCTTGTGGACCAAGTCGCCGGTGCTCGCCGATAGGCCTGATGCGTTGTTGTTTGAGAATGTTCGGCCTCCGATGCAGGTCAGTCTTTGTCACAATTTGGCTCAGCTTGTATTGCTTCTGTTATGCGCATAGTCACAACTTTTCAAAATGTTTGTACCCGGAGTAGATATCTCCTGTGCCTATCATCTGAGCATGCTTCTGTTCATTGAATGGTGCATTTGGTATTCTCAAAATCTAATCTTGATGTCTATTTAGTTTGGATGATTTATCATATTCTTCGTAGGCACGGTTTGGATCTGAGATCCAAACACCCAAATGCCTGCGTTCTGGTGATCTAGGGGTTCAATCCGGCATTTGAAAAACATTGTTTTACTATCTTTTCAAATGCTTTTTTTGTGCAAAGATGACACGCAAAACGAGTTGAAAAATTCATTATGCTAAAAACCATTTGGATTAATGATGGGGATTTTCCATATTCTCCAAAGCAAAATCTCTCTCATCGCGGATCCAAACGGTACCATAATTTAAAAGCTAACCTTTGTAGTCAATATCAAAGTTTTTACACAATTATTTCTCGTACTAACGATCAGAATAGGAAATAGTTTAATTATCTTTGTTCTTTTACCTTACTTATCCGGTATGAATCATGAATATACATGAACTGTACCAAATGGAATCCCTACCAAATACTTGCCATACATGAACTTTGTGACTATGATTACATGTTGTCCAATTGTTATGATATGGATTGATGGGCATCTTATTGGTTGAGTCTGCTAAGCATGTCTAACTAAACTCGCGGGAATTGAACTTTTACAGTCAAGTGGAGCTTTTGATTGACTTATCAAATTTTGTTCAATGTTGATAATTCTGCATTAGAAACGCATTTGATTTGTTTGGTTTTTGTTTAAATTGAATTTAGTGGTGGGCGATTAGATTATTTTTGTTTGTTTGTTTGATGTCATAGCCAAGGTAGTGTTGAAGGGGGGTTGCCAAGGGTGTCCGGCATCGGGCTCTTTAGTTTTCTATTTATTCATTTTCTATGGGGGAGAGACCGACGATCCTCAAATTTTTTGATCAAAATGTTAGGATATTTTCCATTATTAATGTAAAGACATCCCCAAAAAGGGAAATGAGAGATCCTCCCTCTTACATAAAAAGTTAAGAAAAGTTAACTTTGTACGGACATCCCTTGTCTCCTTTGTTTAGGGGCTTCTTTACCTAATAAGATTGCTCCTATCGTATCTTTGAAAAAAAAAGGTTAAGTAAAGGAAGGTAAAAATAAAAATAAAAATAAAAACGAAGCTGATTGAAGATTCAATAGCAAATATATTACTGTACCCATTCACCCTTCCACCAGAGAAAATTTAAACACCAGTTACAATGAACAACCCCTTCCCCACTTCCTCTAAGACCTAGTTTGATAAATGATAAATTTTTGGATAAGTTAGCCTAATTTATGGGGATAAAAAAATCACTATTTTTATCCAGATTTACATTTGGTAATGCTTTTTATTATCTTCATTTTTTTGTGTTCTTATCCTCAATCCTTGCATTTGGATCACATATTGGATAACTTTTAATTTATTTAAAAAAATATCAAATCTGCCCTTCCTATTAATGAGGTATTAAGATTGTTTGGTGGAACACATTCTTTTTTTTTTTTTTAGGTTTTTGTTTTTTTTTTGGGGGAAGGGTAGTAATAAATGTTATTCCAATTTTACAAAATAGGGATAAAAATTGAAACAAAGTCTATTCCAACCTTTTATCCTAGAACAAACTATCCCCATTTCTTTTCCCAAAACGTGGACAATTGTCTATGCTTTATCCCCATTTTTTTATGCCATATGGGATAACAAATGATTTAACCCAAATTTTTTCTTATCCCAACCCCTTATCCTCATGCCAAACTAGGCCTAATAGTGTATCAACCTCCAACATATGCTTTCCCCCTCTCAAAAGATTATCGATACCAAGCCAAACATTCTCCCAATGAGGTATTCTCCTGTGAAAAATCATTTCGTTGCGTGTGACCCATAAACTCCAACAAACTGCATGAGGATAATCCTTGATTGTCTTCCCATTTCAATCCCTATGATTTTTTGAAATATTTATATGAATAATTGATTATTTAATAGGCCCTATGATCAAATAGTGGAAGTTTTCAAATAAACTCATTCACCTCTCTATAGGTTCATCATAGTGTATAAATGGGAATTTCAATTAGTATCAAAAGTGTGGTTCTCATTTAAACTTGCATTTTATCCAAGCTTACTTCCCTGTGTGCAACAATGTAAATTGGAGGGAATGCCAATCGGTTTATTTGTTTGACGTAACTATGCCTACTGGAAGGCTAGGATGCATGCCTTTCAAGGTTTTCAAACCAGTCTAAATGGCTGGAAATAACCTAAAAATAGTATAGGTAAAGTTACCAAAGTTGAGGGTAAATACAAATAGATAAAAAATGATTCAGCAACATGTGTGTGGAATTCTGGAGTTTTGAACGTATTGTTCAGTGTTGGTATTCCTGATGAATTTCGCCAGATCTCCACATGTGAGATCTTTAAAATGGCATATGATATCCTTGAGGTCATGCATCAGTAACCACTGTTGTAATTCCTAAATTACATGTAGTTACTACAAGGTTTAAAACAATAGGAATGGAAGATTGATACTTTTGTTAAGTTTAGAACTGTGAGACATTGTAAATTCTGAGAGAAATTCCTAATATAGGGTAGTCACAACGATTATGAGATTTCTACCTCAGATGTTAAATGGCTAAAAGACAACTACAATATAGGAAAATAAGAATGTTGATAATCATTAGATTTTCCATCATCCTACTTCGACTTAAGAAGTCAAAGGGAAAATTGCTCTTAAAGGTGCTACAGAAGCATTATGAGATATGAAAGTAAATCACATAATGAAGATGATGAAAATTTGAATCTTTGAGCTAGAAATGTTAGAAAAAATGTTTTAGACTGAATGAAAATTTGAAAAATGTCTGAAGAGGAGGATATTGTTTTCAAATTTGTGACTAATATTTTATACGATGACAAGACAAATTAATGGACAAAGCAAAATTCTTGAATGTATAGTCAATGCGATAAGGTCGAGTTGCTTATGGACCAAATCTCCAATGCTGCCGATAGGCCTAATAAATTGGTTAAAGAATGCATGGCCTTTGATTCAGGTTAGTCTTTGTCACACTTGGCTCACCTTGCATTGCTTCTGTTATACATTGTGTTAATTTTTCTGATTTGGAAATGGGGCACGATCAAGAGGTGGGGATATGGGTAGTGGGGGGGGGGGGGGGGTGTTATGGTAATAGGTGGTGTACTTCGCAATGAGGAGTACACAAGGTGTGGTAAAAGTGAAGGAGCTACATGCTATGAGGAGGGGTTGCATGGCAGGGTTCATGTTAGGGCACAAAAACGCACATGCCATTCTTACTCTTACTTCGCAACCCAACAAACATCCAAAATTGAATTTAGGAAAAAAACCACTAATTACTATATTTGGCAATATATAATAAAATGAATTGCTAAATTATCTGTGACAGAATGTAGATTGGTGAAATATTATCAAATTATTTGCTCCGTAACTGATGCTTACTGAATAGCCACTGACTCAACATCACTAACTGAAACAACTGATGATTAATTCTTTTTATTATTCCTATGACTCCAAAATATGTTGCACTATAACTATGAGCTTTGTTATAGATGACCAGGTCAGATCTAACCTGGGGTGCAACTTACCCAAAAACAATGACGGAAAAGAGAATTATATGGGGCAGCATGATCATATTCTTCTAAATCATATGAATATTAAACCAACACAAATTGAGTATTCTTTCTGTAGCATAAATAGCCATAAATAATAATTACCAAAACCATTTAATTTTCTTATATTTTTAAAGCTTTTAGAACACATTCTAACAATGTTTTTTTTATGCAGATTGCCATACTAAGTATTAGTTGTTCAAGGGTTACTGGTTTTAGAGGAGAAAATGGTTGGTGTTATTCCAAGGGATTTTTAAAATAAATTATACAAAGACCAATTTATAAATTTATTGTTTAAGGGGCGGATTTTTCTAATTTATGGGATATGTACATGTTCTAATCATCATGGGGCTTAATGACAGTTTGGCTTGTTTGTGTTTAAACCAATATCAATTTTTATATATGAACTTGGCAACTACCTAATATCTTTTACATTATTTGTATGTCATAGGCCATTATTTATTGGTCTTATAATGAAGTATGCACGCTGAAAACAAAGGTCCCCCTTTCTGTTTTAGTTTCTTGCTGTGGTTAATTCTTTGATACATATGCATTGCAGAGACGCAAAGGTGAACCTCTCAGAGTGTACATGGATCTTGAAGCCAGCAGGAAACCGACAGGTTTTGAGGATATTTTTGTTGGTTACCATGCCAAAGATGATGTGCAGGTCACATATGCTGGTGCCCTATTTCATAATAACCGAAATTACAAAGTGTCAGCCTACAAAAGAAATGTAAGTTCTTGGATTTTCTTTTTATATGAATCCCCATGCACTGAATTCATGTAGTTTGACATGGCTCAGGTATTCTTTTATTTTAATAAAAAAGGGTATTTGCATCCTAAATTCACTAAAATGGGTCAAACAACATCATGAAAGAAACAACTCAAACAAGCAAACAAAACAAGAAGGAAATGAGATTTTCCTCTTCCCAACCAAGTAGGATATACTTACAGGCCAGTATAATGCAACAAATATTTTTAAACCTGCAGTTTATAGAAACAGAAAATTGAAACTTGCTTCCTTTTTTTTTCTCCTGAAATTTTTTGATACCTGCAACAAAAGGCTGTGCTCAACCAATATCCATCCCTTACTCCAACCATATGGCTTTCTGAAGTCAGTGCTTTTATAAGGTCTTCAGTGGAACCTTCAAAAGGAAAAAATTGTATGATTGAAATAATTTAAATGTTACTTCATAGACGAACTAATAGTTAAAACGTGCCATCTTTATTTAATCAAATCAGCATTTACATGCAAGTTATCATACTAACAAACATCAAATTTTCTTATTCTTATTAGGACACCCTTGTTTACTGGTCTTCCTCAAGGTGCCTTTCCCAACGAAATGAGCTCGCTAAGAAAATTCTCTCTTTCCTGCCTCACCATTCATTTGGGAAGTGCCTGAACAATGTTGGGGGCCTTGACATGGCCCTCACCCTCTATCCAGAGTGTGCCAGTGGGGACAGCTCATCCCCACATTGGTGGGATCATCTCCACTGTGCTATGTCCCATTACAAGTTTGTCCTTGCCATTGAGAACACTGTGACAGAGAGCTATGTCACTGAGAAGCTCTTCTATGCGCTAGATGCCGGCTCGGTCCCTATATACTTTGGCGCGCCCAATGTGTGGGACTTTGTTCCTCCTAATTCAATAATAGATGGCTCGAAGTTTGCCACGATAGAAGAACTGGCCTCATATGTTAAGGCTCTGGCAGATGATCCTGTCGCTTATGGAGAGTACCATGCCTGGAGACGGTGTGGTGTGTTGGGTAATTATGGGAAGACACGTGCCGTGAGCCTTGATACATTGCCTTGCCGTCTATGTGAGGCTGTTAGTAGAAGAGGTGGAAGGAGTGCAAGAACACTTTGAATTTCATTATCAGGTGAGTTGGCTTTTTTTTCTTTTTTTGTAATTTTTTTTTGGCTTACACTCAATTCAATCCGTAGAAAGAAACACGTCTTTTATTTGCATCATTATACGAACATTATAAATGGTCTCACTTATTTCCAGTCTGAAGCATATATAGAGAGCTTATTTCTATAACACTTGTCCACTTCTTTGAACTCCAATAATTGATTTAATTCACAAATGATGCTTCTCAAAACAGAGAGGTAGCAATTATCCCTATGAAGACCCTGAGGTCCAAATTTGAAAGGGGACGGATATTTCAACCCCTCCACTTAATCCACCCACCCCTCCCCTTTTTTTTTTTCTTTTTTTTTCTTTTTTTTTTTTGTGTTTCTAACCCACCCCTTCCCCTCCCCCTCCCACCACCCTACCACCACCTCCCCCTCCTCCCTATGCCGCCTCCGAGACCCCTCCCACCACCACCACCACCACCACCACCACCTCCCCCTCCTCCCTCCGCCGCCTTCGAGACCCCACCACCACCATCACCCCTCCCACCACCACCTCCGAGACCCCTCCCTCTCCCATCACCACCACCACCACCTCCCCCTCCCACCACCCCACCACGCCCTCCGCCGCCTCCGAGACCCCTCCCCCTCCCACCACCACCACCTCCGAGACCCCTCCCTCCGTCGCCTCCGAGACCCCTCCCCCTCCCACCACCACCACCACCACCTCCCCCTCCCACCGCCTCCGAGACCCACCACCACCACCACCACCACCACTCCTACCACCCCCCACCACCTCCGAGACCCCTCCCTCCGCCGCCTCCGAGACCCCTCCCCCTCCCACCACCACCACCACCACCTCCCCCTCCCACCGCCTCCGAGACCCACCACCACCACCACCACTCCTACCACCCCCCCCCCACCACCACCACCTCCGAGACCCCTCCCTCCGCCGCCTCCGAGACCCCTCCCCCTCCCACCACCCCACCACGCCCTCCGCCGCCTCCGAGACCCCCACTCATAGGTCGGCGGCGTCTCGGAGGTGGTGGTGGTGGTGGTGGGAGGGGTCTTAGAGGCGGCGGAGGGAGGAGGGGGAGGTGGTGATGGGGTGGTGGGAGGGGGAGGGGGAGGGGTGGGTTAGAAACACAAAAAAAAAAGAAAAAAAAAAGAAAAGGGGGTGGGTGGATGAAGTGGTGGGGTCGGAATAACCGCCCCCAATTTGAAAAGGTCCAAACAAATTTTTTTTGGGTTCGGATTCATATTTATTCAGTTTTCTTTGGGTATGAGTTGAAAAAATAAATAAAATGATTTAGTTCGGTTATGGTTTAGTTTCATATTAAAAAAAAAAAAAAATTAAACCAAACCAAATCAACTTTGTTCTGGCTAGTTGGTTATTTCTCCATATTTAATAATGGTTATTCACTCTTTCTTAACCATTCTTATGACTAATATTCACTTTTTGCCCTTTATTTTTTGTTTTTTAATAAGAGTTTTATTTTTAAATTTGTATTTGTGATTTTATGTTGTTTAAATTCATATATTTTAATGGGGATCAATCAAACAAAATTTATAAATTCGATTTGAAATCTCTATATAATATTATACATGAACTTTTTTATTATGCATCTAGAGAGTGTTTATTCTGTTATCACTGATTTTTTTGTAGATGACTTATGTATTTCACCTGGAAATTTATCGTGAACAAAACATTTTTTTTTTGTTTTTTTTTGTGATTCACCTGCTAATTTGTTCGGGTATAACACCATATTAGATTTAAGAATTGAAGAGAATGAATCAAACTTCTTATTAGGGTTTATTAGGGTCAACCCAAATTTATAGTACAAAAGTCTAAACTACTTGAGCAAAGAAAATATTAAAATATCCTAAGACGTGTACAATATTCCCAACACCATGATCAGGAGCTTCCTATATGTGTGACAACCAGACTAGAATCCAATTTCCTGATTCTTCTTCCTTTATGTTCTTTGCATCTCTTCCTTCCCAACACAGGTGCATTTCCACAAACAGACCCATCAGCTCTCACAAATCCACATATTGCTGATTTCCAATTCACAATGTAGCTTTCATTTGTCGTATCTGAACTCTGAATTGCCAATCTGTGGATATCATGAACAAGTGAAGGACAGTTTCTGGATGTCTTGAAAACCCTCCTAAACCCAATCTTGCATTCTGGATCAATAGAATGGATATCTTTAGATGGTTCAGCATGTCTTTTGAAGCATTTCCAAAGCCAGTTTTGAAGATCTGTAAGAATGCGTCGACGGTTAATCATGGAACCGATTTTGTCTAATATTTTGAGGATGTCATCTTGGCGAACAGGACCATTTCTGGCATTGTTCCATGGATAATCACATTTGTTTAGCTTTTGTGTCTCCAGTTCAGCTGCTTTGTTTTTGTCAACTGTCTGCAATATTCACATATATCCAATGAAATCAGCATAATAATAATAATAATGATGATATTCATCCTTCTATCTAGAAAACAACTCTTTGAACACCAAAATCTCTTCCCTGCCACTGCATCCAAGACATACAGAATTCATGGCTATCACACATATAAACGTCAATTAAGTTTATGGTTACAAAGTTTGTGTACAGCTGATATTCCGACAAGTGATTTATTTGGTACAATACATTGTACATTCGTGAATCATACGAGAAAAATACAATAAAAGTAGTGAGATGATTTTCTAGATGTATTGTCACTTGAATGAGAAATACATATATTATGAAGCCAAAATGACAATTAGGATTAACTTTTTTGAGTTATGAAGAATGCGATAGCCATCTGAACAAAATGATTAGCTGGGTCATGGAAGTATTGAATGCACAGTTTGACAAATAGAAGTATGTTCAGTAAGGAGTACTTTGTGACTATGGTCAATAATGGTTAAGAAACTCACCATGAGACACCTAAACAAGATGAAAAATCTCCTGGAGAAAACTTCTTGAAAGAGTTTCTCCAGATGCGACCCCCCGCGGCCGTGCTCCTGAAGACGCTTCCTGAGGTCTCCGGTGTGGCCAAGGTACACGCTGATCACGTAGACAAAATTGGTCCAGCAGCTCAGATGATCAGCTTCATCGGTCGCAGGCAGACTGATGCCAAGCTCATAGATACCTGGGACAGAATAGGCTGGTGGAAGGTTTTGGACCCTGTATCTCTGTACTCCTTCCTTCCCCATGTCATAGTCTTTCCAGTCAGTTGGCCCAACAAGAATCTTCTAAACAAATGTAGGGAAACAAAACATAAATATACAGATAAGCAGAAATACAAATCTGAATCTAAAAACCACTAAAACAATACTTAAAACAAACTGCATGAACACGGAGAAATTTTTTTTGATACAGAGGATCTGATGGGCCACATAGTAGTCCTTTATACACAGTAGACAGACCATTACGAGTACGAATAAAATTGGAATCAACATAGGCACAAATTAATTGGCCCACGAGAACCAACTCATGTCCTGTAGTACAACCTTTCTTGGTGAAGGCAACCCAAACAGAAAAACAAACGATAAGTGATACATCTCACCCCAAAAATCACCTTAAAAATCAGCCAAAACCTCCATATACTCTTTGTATGAGGTCATGCACTTTAATGGATTTTTTCTTCTATTTTTTAAAGTGCATATAACCTCTAAAAAAATGTATGACCCGGAAGCTCAAATTGAACAATTGGTAAATTGGTATTGATAATGTAGGAAAAAAATGTATAAAGGCAAATAAATGCCAACTTTATTATCAAAACATGGCCTAAACTGATAAAAACAAATTAATTCATTAGTTGGTTCTTTCTTTAAAAAGTGAACCTATTAACTCGCCATAGGAAAAGAAAAAAAAACCAACCTGCAGTTCCCATTCACAGACCCACCAAAAATGCAGAATTCACCATTCAAACCAATATCTTTATTTGAGGAAAAAAATATAAATTTTGAAACAGCCCCCAAAAAAATAAAAATAAAAATGAAAACCAATGAAAAGGGACCCATGAAAGGAAGAATGAAAACTTCCATTTGGAGTTGGAGAACAAGGAGTCAAACTCTGTTTGAACCATGTCTTCCCTTTTGGGTCTCCTCCCACTCCCAAAGAACCTTTTGGAGAGCATTTGAAGAGTTTTGTTGTTGTTGTGGAAGAGGAGATTTTGATGACCCATCTCTTTGAAAAGTCATGCCATGCCACATTATACACAGCTTATCATAATTACCCGCGCTTTATATAAAATAGTAGTTTTTGACGGTTGAGTGAAACCCTCCGAGTCCCTAATGCGTTTCCAGTTTTGTATTTACAACGTCCGGTCGGGAACGGATGGGTCGGTAGTTTGAATTTACTATTTTGGGCACTGATTTTTTTTGTTATAATAAGCTTTTTATTTAAAATTTGAGGGCAACATTGTCATTTAATTTGATTTATGAATCGTAATGTTTTTCAGTTTTATTCAAGTCGATTCGACTTGATGAGTTCAAAATCGGACATAGTTGATTTTGACATGTATTAATTAATTAAGACTGATAAAATATGATGAAATACTCATCTCAAGGGTTGTATCTCATGTGAATGCATGTATATACTCTGGATCTTGTGAACAAAAAAATTAGCCTCATGTTTGAGTAATGATATAAGTTATTATGGAAATAGATAACTCTTTCAATATAAATAATGAATAAAAATAATTTTATGTTTAATTGTGTTGACAGTTATTGTTGTTTGAAAAATATAATAATTAAGTTTTTGTTATTTAGTTGATTATGAATAAGTTGTAGATTAAAATTTTCCGATTCAATCGTCAAACATAGATCTAATCTTTTTTTTTTTCAAACGCAGCATTCGTTGCACTTTCTACCGCCACCATGTTATATTTTTCGTGTTTGAGAAGTTACATAAACAATGTTGATCAGCTTGTCAGGTTTTCAAATCTCCCCCTCCCCATCACACTTCCAAACAGAGTCATAACAAACATGTTTTTTTTTTCTTTTTCTTTTTTTGCTTATTCATCCTTGTTATATCACATTCTCCACTTATTTCACTACCTATAGAGGCTAAAAACAAGTGTGGAAACAATTAATTTTCTTCCTTCCTCAGTCATGGTCAAAGGTCGTCCCTTCACATAAAAGAAATGCATGCAAGTCCTCTCAAGTTTTTAGATGGTCTGTATTTTTTTTTCTCTTTTTCAATTATCACTCACCTCAATCAAAAATCGATATGTTATTTTGAGCATTCTATTTTTTTTTGCTAAAAATCCAAATTGTTATACATCAAGTTTTTAAATAATAAAAATGATTGTAATTTTTAAGCTTGTTTTGAATGATTTTATTCATTCTCTCCACGGTGCCTGAAATTTTGATCCAAGTCCAAATGGTCCCATTTGAACGTGATGAATTTATTGACTCGCCATAATTCTTGTCTTTGATATATGCTTTTTTTATAATAAAAATGTACAGTAGTTATTCATCTCTATCCATCAATTATTCAAAAAAATATATGTATCTGCTTTGAATTTATATCCAAAAAATAAAAAATTAGTTGATATTATATATATATCTAGTGTATCCAATTTAAAAAATGTCTGAATTCGACATATATGATAAAATTATGTGTTTGTATTATATATTATTCGTGCATATTATCCTGCATAATTAATCACAATGATGACACTTTAAATAACTATATCCAGAAAAAAAAATGATTAGTCTTAAAATCTCAAATTTTTTATTCTTCTCTCCTATTAAATCACTTGATCACTCATATTAGTGTATTTATTTAGACATGTTAATTCACCAAAATATATCCAAGAGATCCAAATCTAAATATTATTAATTGTATTCAAATGATTAAGATATACAGATATTGACATATCTGGCTTACTCTACATCTTTTACAATGAAAAAATGTTCTTTTTTTTTTTATGATGGAGGGATCTTCTATGACTAGTCTTACGGTGAAGATGACAGGTTACCTTCTTCTGTTTGTCCCAATCTAACAGAAATTTTTTTCGAATTTTGCTAAACAAACATGATTTTTAACACAGTGTCAAGACTTGAACTCAAGATCAACCCTCAACACAGGTCCGAGAGGTCAAAAAAATGTACATTCATTTTTCAATATGTTTGGGTAGCTGAATAAGTCCGCATGTAATGGAAGATATTTTATGATCTCCATATAAATCCACATCCTATGTTTAACACTGTTGAGTTGACAAAAAGTCTTATTCTGGACTGAGGGAATGTTTGGGTGGGGCATGGGGTATTTTTTTCCATGATGATAGATTGATGGACTTGTAGAGGATTTCGGTCCTTTGCCTATGGGCCTTGGTAGACATCTCTCCTACCTAGGTGTCATATGCTTTATTTCTTGCTTTGTTTTATTATTTTACTTGGACATTTGACTCTTAATATATTAAAACAAACGGATATCATTTCGATAAATAAAATAAAATAAAACATTGTTCTCATGCACTACAGATAATAAAATTGTCTAAAGCATTTTGAATGTGCACTTCAACCGTTGAAATTCTTATAATCCATCGTGTTTTAAAAAAATTATCTTAATGACTTTTGAACTATTTGTGGGATTGTCCCAACGAATTGCGTGTAATAACATTCATTCAGATTTGGAGGGTTAATTTTATATTAGCATTTAGATAGACTTAGGTTCAATCGATTCGAGTCTGGATTTTAAAATATAAAATGATATGTTTAGTCCCATTGTTCGCTTTTACTAATTTTTCTTTTAAAAAAAATATATGCTCAGTAATTAAAATATATAATGGTATAAAAATTATAGAACACACTTCAAAAACTAGTATTGTTTTTTTTTTAAATAATTTGTTTGATTTTCATATATTATAATAGTGTACAATGTATATTACATTATTTATAGACCATTTCTCAACCTTAGATGGGGACTGTAAAAGAAAACTGAATTCATCAAAGTCTTTTAAAAGTTTGAAACACTGGCCTCAATAGGATTCCGGATCCAGTTAGGACTAGCTTCAGTCAGTCTTGTTAGTATCCAACTACACAGTCATTAGATACATATTCTCATTCTCTTATTGGATCCAATCAGCTATTGGATAAAACATGAATTCATAAGTATTATCAATATCAGTGAATGTATATCCAATAATTGATTGTACAGTTCGATTCATAAAATGTGTAATTCAATTAATAGAATGTGTAGTTAGACCGAAGCAGTCCTGACTAGATATGAACTCGCTCAACAGTCGACTCACACTTGCGCGCCTTGCTTTATCTCCCAAATCGAATGAACGGCCCCTATAAAGCAGCTCCCTTTCTCCGTTTTTCAAAGTCTGAAAATGGCGGAAACCGAAGTGATGAAGAACACAAGCAACGAAGATTTCGGAGCCTTCGTTGATAAGTTCCTTCTCCTCCCGCCGTCCGATTCCCCTCACCACCTCCCCCTCAGCGGCCTCACCTTCGCCGTCAAAGACATGTACGAACAACCCCAATTTCCGAACAATCTCCACCATCCAACGCTCATCTGACCTTCGCAGCATCCGATTTTGGTGTCTCAGATTCGATGTGGAGGGGCACGTCACCGGATTCGGCAACTTGGACTGGGCGAGGACCCACTCCGCCGCCGCTTCGACGGCTCCCGTTGTTTCGGACATCTTGAGTTCCGGCGCCGGCTCCGTCGGCAAAACCGTCATGGACGAGATGGCGTATAGGTTGGAATCCGATTCTTGCTTTCGATTTCGCATTATGGATGACAAATTGGTGTAATTTTGGGTACTTGTTTTTGCTCCTTGTAGTATAAATGGAGAGAATTGGCACTACGGGACGCCGACAAACCCCTGCGCTCCAGATCGGGTGCCGGGTGGATCTTCCAGTGGTTCCGCGGTTGCGGTTGCTGCGGGGCTCGTCGATTTCTCCTTAGGTGAGTCATTTTCAGTATATGAATGATGAAGTGCATTCTTTTATAAGAAATGAAGCACTTACTCAGAAAAATTGAATGTATGAATATTATGTTTTTCGTAGTATAGTACGTAGTGACATAGTCGAGAATATACTGCTTTAGGTATTTTCATGTACTCATTAGTGACTTGGCTATTGTAAACGTGCCTGCAGAACAGACAACATGTATCAACGTTCTTTCTTTCTTTTTTTAAGTATATACTTGAATAGAAGTGCACTCTTATAAGAAGTGAAGCACATACATACTCAGATGAATTGAATGTATGTATATTTAGTTTTTCGTAATATACTACATAGTGGCATAGTGGATCAATTTCATATATTGCATTTATGATGTGACAATTGCAGATAAGGCTGCAAAACAGATTGAGTGTATCAACTATCAACGCCCTTTGTTTTTCTTATCGTTTTCATATTTGGTTGGATTCACATTGTGATAATGTTGAGATTTATGAAGGAAAAATTATGTGGAAATTGTGATTATGTGGATCATAATCTTCTGCAGATTTTCTTTTGGAATGTGGTTTGCTTTATACTGTATCGGGAATATTAGCAATGCTTAATGGTGCTGATAATTCGTGTGCCCAAGTTAATTGATTTAGCCTTGAAACCAAATTACTATAGATGGGAACTATAATGATGGAGTAGAATATTAGAGGGTAGAGGAGGAACCTTGATCTTATTTAGCGAGAGGTTGGGAAATGAGTTCACATATAAGCTTGCAGACCCCATAGCTTTAACTGACTTGAGTTTGTGTACTACATGTGTGACTCCATCGTGTGAGTAGCCACAATCACAAGTCATGTTCATTTGTAGACATTATCCTAGGCGGTGGCCACCTGCCTGACGCACCTAGGCGTGCCTAAGCAACGCTTAATTACACACGTGTTTTTAAGATGTTGGTCATTTTATTATTATTTATTCATGCTTTTTTATCTCTCTAAAAAGTGAATTTAAAAATGAAAATTTTGCATCTATAAATTAAAAACACAAGTTTGGAATGCAATTCTGGGGGGGGGTTGAATCTTCAAACATCGAATTGGAACAAAAACAAAGAATGTTTTAGGTAGTTGAGTCAAGAAGCGAGCCTACTAACAAGTGAGGCACAGAGCGATTGCGTCCAAAATCCTCGGGAATTAGCAACTTTGGAATTTGTCAATCAGACTTATTGAGGGGGGAAGACGGGGGGGGGGGGGGGGGGCATTGAGGCGTAAAATAAATTATTATTATTTTGGTGTGTAAGTCTACTAAGATGCTACAAATTGTTTCATTAATTGTAGAGCATTTTGCCAATATTTTCAGTTCCATATCTTTAATGAATAAGAAGAAAGCTTACTAACGTAATGCATGTGGACTTTTTTTTGTTCATGATCTAATTCCTTTCCTTGCATTGATAATCCCAACTAGTCAATGTAAAGTGGACTTGTCTTCCTTTCTATAAGACTCGTCCCTTTGTATTTCTATTATATTAATAGTTGTCAGTATCCATATTCAAGGTAGCATTAGTAGTTTACATTCCTGGATCTTACCTTAACCATCTGATCCATTATTTGATGAGATTTAAGGATATAACTCTGAAGCTTTGAGGATTGTAATTATCTACAGGCACAGATACTGGTGGAAGCGTAAGGGTTCCTGGTGCATTTTGTGGAATTCTTGGGTTTCGGCCATCACATGGCACTGTATCCACTGATGGTGTCATTCCCATGGCTCAGAGTTTTGACACTGTTGGTAACAAAATTGTTGAAATATTCAAATTTTTCTTACTGTTGTGGTGTTTTTTCAGTTTCCAATTTTCTGCAGTTGAGTGACGGGTTTGTATTTGTCACTCTATAAACTCAAGTTCAAGTTTAGATATCCAGGAAATGATGCTCCAGTTTTACACTAATCACTCAAAGTACAGGCCATTCTCTTTTGGCTTGTCTAGAATTTCATCCTTTACTGAATAAATATTCTTCTGAGTAGAATTAATCATTGAATCACATTATGTAAATTTGTCAATCATTGATGCGGTTTGCAGCTTTCTGTTAATCATTAATGCTGTTTTCATTCTTGAAGTGGTTAATGAAATTAAATTAATGAGATACAATTTTGTTCCATTCCTTTATGTTAGAAACTGTGTTTCCTTACATTTGTTAACAAAAGTTCCCATCCAGGATGGTTTGCGAGGGATCCTTTGATTTTGAACAAAGTAGGCCATGTACTACTGCGATCACCTGTTCAAGATCCTCTTCCACCTTGTCAGATCATTATTCCAGATGACTGTTTCCAGAATTTGTGTTTTCAAAGCAACATAATTATTCCTGTTGTCATGAAAACTATTGACAATCTATTTGGCTGTAAGTTATTTGTCTTCCAGTATCTTTCTGTGTGATTATTGTTGGTGGTGTTTCTTACTGCATACACTTGGATCGTCATTTAGTAGAATGACCTGTACCTTATGAATCTTCATGTTGCAGGCCAAGTTATAAAACATGTGAAGCTTGGTGATTACGTTAGAGATAATGTTCCAAGTCTCAAACATTTTACGGAGTCTGAAAGTCAAGAATTTATGATACCATCATTATCAGCTCTTTCAAATTCCTTGCGATTGCTCCAAAGGTATGTTTTCCATGCCCAACTGACTGGTATTCAGGTGCAATTTGTATCTTTGGTAGAAGATTTAATTCATTTTTAAAATTTAGTTTTTGAGGAGCCATTTCTTGAGCTATGGTTAAGTGTTGGGTTTACTGGACAAAGTCCTGAATCCAAGTCATGAGATCTTCCATTTTGTGCAAAAATGCCAAAAATTAGTACTGTTTATGCAGAATCACTCTGGATGATGACTTATTAGAATTTGGTTTCGCGAAATATTATCTCCTCCAAATGCATTTCGTATACAAAGAATATTTCTTAGTTGAAATAATTATTATTTGTATTTATATTTGCGAATGAATTTCTTCCTACTATGTATATAGGTAAATGTGTTGTGTGGTGCCGCAATAGGACATGCATAATGATTTATCATTTATGACCTGTTTCATTTTATGCTCATCATCTGACAATGGACTAAACCTGGAAGATAGGTGGGAGTTCAAAAATAACCATGGAGAATGGGTCAGTACCATCAGACCTCATTTAGGTCCTGGGATACATGAACGAGTTTGGGATGCTATTGGAACATCAAATGGAAATGTTGAACACTGTCACACAGTGAAGACTGAACTTCAGGCTGCTCTCAGTTCCCTCATTCAGGTATTCATTGTCCTGGTCATGACTGTCCCAAATGCTGTTAACATAATGAATACCAACATTGTCAATTCTTGTATGATAATCTACAACCTTACTTGAGGTTCCAGTGAAAGAAAAACATATAAACAGACTGTATAAGCATGACCATGTATATTTTTAGACAATTGTTTTCTTGTTTAAATAATCTGTCATATAAATTCATGAGAGCCTAATACTGAAATTTGGTGATAGATTCCTAAGTGTTTTCTGTGTATGGATTATTCCCCTTTGATGACTTCATTCCTGGATCTGGGAGTAATATATGAGATAACTTGGCAGCCACACTTTCCCTTTTCTTTAGCCTTCTGAGTTCTGACCCTCTCCCACATTTTTTCCAGACTGATGAAATCCTTTTTAATAATGTCTGTTAATTCCACTATTCTCCAAATTATATCTACAAACCCACAGGTGATGAACAGATGCTCAGGACTCTCATGTTCATTGCCCAAAACATGTCTTTCAGCATCTTCTAGTGTATTTAAGGCTCCAATGAGGGATAGGAAATCCTTACATTAACTAGACATGCATCTAAGCATCAAGCACCAAATCAAATACTAGGAGATATCCCACTCCATGACATACAAATAGGATTGTAGCAGTCTCAACAGTATTGAACATCTTTGATTTCCATGTCATTGAGATTTCTTCCCATATGCATTACCTGGACAGAAATGGACCCTACTCTCACAATGCCACTGTCCCAGCACTGCTATCAGTCAAACTGAATAGTCTAGGAAAACTTAACTGTAGAGGATTGTCGATCACCCCCCTCATCCTTCCAGAACTTTAGGAAAACGAAGGCTAATATAAATCCTTCATTCTGTGTTTCTACAGGATTGCGGAATCCTTGTGCTTCCTACAGTTCCTGGACCTCCACCTAAATTGCAGACAGAGCCGGTTAAGCTGGAAGATTATCGTGCGAAAGCATTTAGTTTGTTAGCGATCGCAGGGATGTCAGGATTTTGCCAGGTATCGTCTTCCTTCCAGATCGACGCAATGAAGGACTACCAATATGAATATGAAAATAACAAGTGATTATATTACATTTCAATGTCATTGCAGGTTACAATACCCCTGGGCATGTGGGATGATCTGCCTGTAGCCGTTTCGCTCTTAGCAAGACATGGTGATGATTTGTTTCTGCTCAATCTTGTCCAGACACTCTATGATTCTCTGAAAGAACAGGCCAGCTCTATGATCAAGTTGACATAAGAATTTCCAAAAGCTAGACCTGAGGCTTTGTTCTTATTTTGCAAATATCCATCATAAAGATATACTGAATCAAGAAAGGGTCTTACAGGCATAATTACTTGTATATGGTGTACCATTCCATTTAAGAATATTGTGGATTTCCATTCAGTCCCTCCTAAAGGCCTTCAACAATTCAATTTATTGCAGAGGAAAGATGGTTATTGTTGCTGGATAGTTCTGTATTTCTGCTTATAATTTGAATAAAATGTCTGAAAGGTTTAGGATATCCAAAGTTGTATCACTGATGAATTCAGATTCCCAGTTTGAAATGGAATGAGAGGACCAATGGAATATTTACATACTTTGTTATTGCAACACCATAGATGATGGGAACTTGGAAAATAGATGTCACACTTATGCTACACATAATCTTCATTTATTCCCGTGCATATATAACTTCAATTTTTTAAAGTGGATATATATAATTCATTGAAACATATACTTCATTTTGTTTCAGTGCATGTTTCTTTACATAATATATACACTCCAAAATAAATCAACTCATGCGAGAACTACACACAAAGCTGCAACCCATATGTAAGCCTTGACCAATCCAACCATGTCCAAGCCCTTTCAGTTAAAAAACATATACGGAACCCTTGTTTCTGCTTCTCTTTCTCTAATCCTATTTTTATCTACATTTCCATGTTCATGCAAACAAAAGGGACATAACATAGTGTGCTTTTAAGGAAGGAATTAAATTCACCATAAAAAGCTCCTCCACCTTTATGCCAAAGGAGATAAAGCCAAACCCAAACTGGAATCGATTTATCGCAACATTATGACAGAGAGAGAGCAGAAAAAGGAAAAAAAAAGAAAAAAAGAAAGAAAGAAGATTGGTTTCTCAATGACAATCAAACTTGTAGCGGTTTGCATTTCATTATTCCACTACCGGATATGGTAAACCAGGTAATATGCCCATGCCTGACCTAATTAATATCAACTTACATGAGTAGCATCACTTATCAGCTTGGACATGCGTTTGTCGAAGACATTCATTGTTGAAAGCATGTATGTGTCGCCCGCATGCAAACATGATTTTGCAATTCCCATCAATCTAGAGCAGATGCTCGCAATTTCGTGACTTGCCTGAGAAATTATAAGAAATGGCAAAATATCAACAACCATAACCATAAGACATATGGGTGTCTTCTTTTTTTTTTTGTGACGATGAACCCTGGATGCACAAATCACCCACAAACCCTACGCATCAGGTAAGCACATAAAACTTCGAACTCGAGACCTATTGAGACCAAACCCATGAATATAGCCAAAGAGCCAACGGGTTACATAAGGGTACTTCTGAGTGAATATTTTATCTTATTACAGAACATGATATGCTTAATTGAAGATGTAAAGGTAGGATGAACTCACTTCATAAGCCATCATCAGGCAATTGCAAGCTTGGAGTGCCAATTTCCCTCGTTCAACCTTGTGCAAGCAGAAAAGATGAATCTTACATTTTACCCATAAAATAATATTTCTACAACCACCGAAAGAAGGGGGAGAGAGAGAGAGAGAGAGAGATATCACCTTCTGTGGCTCTTGTTCAATGCTATCAATCAGGTTCTGGAGAACTAGATGGCAAAAAGATGCAAGTTTATTGTAAGGGGATGGTTCCCCAAGAAATAATAAGTATTTTCTTTCAACCTGCTCAAACTGATAGGAAATCTAGTGTTAGAAACATCAGAAAAATAACAATATCAGTGCATTTTGCGTTAAAATAATAAACCAAGTATTCCTTGATTTTGGAATAAAAGAAAAAAAAGGATATTGTGTTTGTTCCTATATTAGTTTTTTATAAATGCATTTCACCAAATTCCATTTCATAAGCGTGCAACCAAGTAAAATAAAGCCAATAAAGAGAAATAATAATATAGACAGGAAACACCCAACGGGACAGACCATATTTCTTCTGAATAAAAAGGACACTTGGAACTGCATTTTCTGTTCATTGTCCTCTAGCTAAATTGGATGCGTATCATTTTTTTTTGAAAAAATATATAAAATCTAACTCTTATAAATTTGAAACTCCTCATACAATAAACGTATTCAAATAAACTTTGCCCAAATACAAATATCGTTACAAATTTATAAATCCTGCCATCCATATTTGTTTTCCCTTCTTTACCTTTCCTCTTCGGGATATATAGATTGCGATCACACAATTCCACATGTATGTGAACTAAATATATTTTTGCAGAGTAATCGTCATAACTTGTTCTATCATCTGCCCCAGTCCGAAATTATGGTAATACTAGTGAGAACGGCGGCGATAGTTAAAATTTTCAGAATGAAATGGTAGGACAAACCACGAATACTCGTTCTCCTTGAACAATTGAAAAAAACCATCAAACAATCATAAGAATCAAAACATTTGTCCACGAAATCACTACTATCCCGTCGTCTTTTGAGGTTTCTAAAAGTGGAGTTGTCTTTTAAACTAAAACATAATGTTAATTGTGGGGATCCCAACCCTTTCAAAGTCCTTTAATTGCCCTACCTCTACACGAAGTGGACTTTTAGCACAATTTGCCCCCACAAAGAAAAAATAAAAAAAAAGTCGTAGTATATATTGTACTCCAGTGTATAAAGTTCTATCTATCATAGACTTCAAAAAAATAAACTAATATATATTAATATATACTTCATTTTCATATAATAACATTTAGGTATTATTTTTTAAAAAAAATGAAATGATACCCAACTCTCATTGTCCCCCGGTTTTCTTTTTTTTAAAAAAAAAAAACACACACTCAAAAAATATATTGTTGTATAAAATAAAATATATACAAATATATATTAGTCAAAACAAATAACGGAACCAATTCGATCCTCTTTCTCTCCGACCGGCGGCGATTCCCCTCTCACTATCAAACAATTATACTTCAAAAAGTGGAAAACCCCTAAAAGCACAAAGAAAAAATCACAAAACCAAAACAATGGCGTCCCTTCTCCTGCTCCTCCTCCTCCTCCTCCCTCTCTCTCTCCTCCTCGCCCTCTTCCTCATCGTCCGCCCCCGCCCCACGAGAGTCCCCATCAAGGGCCGCCACGTCTTCATCTCCGGTGGATCCAGCGGCATCGGCCTCTCCCTCGCCCGCCAGGCCGCCTCCGCCGGCGCCTCCCGCGTCTCCATCCTCGCCCGCGGCGCCGCCAAGCTCGACGAGGCCCGCGCCTCCATCCGCCTCGCCACCGGCATCGACGTCTCCGCCTTCAGCGCCGACGTCCGCGATTTCGACGCGGTGAAGGAGGCCGTCGATGCCGCCGGGCCGATCGATGTTCTTATTTGCAATCACGGCGTGTTCGTGCCGCAGGAGCTCGAGAGGCAGGAGCTCGAGGAGGTGAGGTTCATGGTGGATGTGAATCTGATGGGGACTTTCAATCTTATCAAGGCGGCTCTGCCCGCGATGAAGGAGAGCCGCCCCGAGCGTGGGCCCGGGTCCATCGCCATCATGTCGTCCCAGGCTGGTCAAGTAAGAACTCTCTCTCTCTCTCTCTCGATCTTGAAATTTGAGAATTTTTTATGAACCTTTGTTTGGGTCAGGTGGGGATTTATGGATATACGGCTTATTCCGCGAGTAAGTTTGCGCTAAGGGGGTTGGGGGAGGCATTGCAGCAGGAGGTCATCTCGGATGGGATCCATGTTTCACTTATATTCCCGCCGGATACAGAGACCCCGGGCTTGGTTGAAGGTGCGTGACATAGCTTTGTGGTTTTTTTTTATTGGCTTTTCTTTATAACGGGTTTTGTTGAGGAACTGAAATGCGGTTGATTATGTGTTTTTCTTCTATGATATTTGACATTAATCAATTTGCATGATTTTGCTTCAAACATATTAGAGATTATACACTGGCCCGTCTATCAGGACAGTCTTGCAGTCACTTTGTCTAAAATAAATGAATGGAAAGATCCCCTTCCAGATTTTTATGGTTGATGACCTTTTTTTGGCCTTTAAAAGATGATATGCATTGTAGTTTCATTGAGTGAACATCTTCTGGTGTGGTAGTCTTATATGATTGTCAATGCTTGATGTTGATTGGCACCATTAATGGCTTGTATATTTAGATAATATGAAAATGATGACAGAGAGGCATGACTAAGGATATTGATTTTCATCGTATTTATGATGTTGTTCTTTATTTGTTTCATTTTAAAAGCAGCAGGCATAAATCTTCTTCATTCTCACATGTATCGTATGTAGCAAATGCTGCAGCATTTCTGATTTTGAAGTAATTTTTTATCACCTCATGAGGTACTTTCTTATAATGAAGTTTTCAAATCATAACGACTTGGGGACCTATTACTGAACAAGCTTCTAATTGTTGTTAACCATCAGGAAAAATGATTATTCTCTTTTCTCTGTGCCTGTTGTCCTATGTTCAATGCTAGTTTTCATATCAGCCAGTGCCCTCTCCTTGTTTTTTTTCTTGTGCTTACTTAACTATCCGGAATTTGCCTTTTTGCTAATGTGTATTCTTTTTATATAGTTCTATTTTATTGCCTTAATTTCTGTAAGTTCCTTCACTATTCCAGTATTCCTCTACTTTTGTGAAGCTATTTTCTTTATAATTTTCTCACATAAAACCATGCAATTCTCCTTGATGTTTAGCCTTCCTGCTCTGCTGTACTGAGTTGTGAAGGCAGTGACAAATATGTTGCATTCATGTGCTAATCCTTAGCACACTGTTCTTTCCTTTTAACTTCTTGTTTCACAACATTCTGTGTGTATGATTTTTAACTTCTTGTTTCACAACATTCTGTGTGTATAAATGTTAAAACATAGTGTTCTAGAGGAAATAAAAATAGACATTTTTAAAGAGAAATGGCATGAATCTATTTGCAAGTTATACAGAGCAACAACATTAGATGTAATGCACTGTGCAATATTGGAAAGTGTGGTTATTTCTCTAAACAAGAATAAAACATGCATGTGTGAAATAGTCTATTTGATGCTGGAGGGGATTATGCAAGTCTGTCTAAGTGTTTGCCATCTACCTTTTCAAAGTGCGAGAAATTGATGCAAGCTCATGAGGATTCAGTGATGTTGACATCTTTCTTCTCAGCTTGTTGTAACCTGTGTGGTTGCCAAAATTCAATGTTATATCAGGGGAACATCTGTAGCTACTGAGAGCAGTGGTTACCTGGTGTTGGTTTTTATGGATGGTTTTGGCTTGTTACTCTAAGCTTCAAGAGTGTTGCTTCAAAAACACTGTCTCAATTAGTGCTGTCTTTGTTTCATGTCTTTGAATATTCTTTTCCTTGAAGTGATTTGTGATTTAAAAAAAATGGTCTTGCAGAAAACAAAAGAAGACCAGAGGTCACCAAAATCCTAGCTGGCCATTCTAGTGCAATGCAAGCTGATGATGTTGCTCGGAAGGCTCTAAATGGCATAAAATCTGGGACATTTATTGTCCCTTGCAACTTTGATGGACTCATGCTTGCTATAGCAACTGCTGGTTTGTCCCCTCAAAGGTCATTCATTATGGCATTTGCCGAGGTTTTTGGTGCTGGATTCATGCGCCTTGTGGGCTTATTTTTCCAGTGGACATGGTATGGTCTCATAGAGAAGTGGCATGCAGAGCAAAACAGTAAGTATCAGTTGCTTATTTTGGTCCCAGAAAACAAATTTTGTGTTAGTTTCAAGCATGATCTAAATTTGTTAATGTTTGTCGTTTATTGTGAATATGACCTACTATTTCAATGGTAGTTACTCATTATTTGCAAAGTGCAATAGTATTTTGGAGTGGAAGAATGAGGAATTTGCAATAATATGCTTAACAAATTAGTTTTCATTTTATTCATGCAAATATTTGGTGATGTGGTACACCACAATCATTCATCAAGTGCTCGACTTTCCATTGAATTTGATGGGAGGGATGTGACTGTGCCACATCTCAAATATTTGGAAAATTGTGCTACAAAACAATTTACTTGTCATTGCTCTTACACAAACAACTGAAGGCATCAAGCCATCAACCAAGCTCAACTATTAATTTATACTTTTGAACTTAACCAATAGATATAACATACTTTCCCTCGATTCTACTGCTCAAAGATGGTGTAGAGAGAACATTGTTCTTCTGTTATTTATCCTTCTGTTTTCACTATGATCTAACTTTCTTGCTGAGTGATTCATAAATAAATAGTTGAATCTTTGAGGAGAAAATTTGTGTCTGCTGTATTTGTTGATGGTCTGGTTTACATATTCTTGAAGTTGTTTTGCTGGTTGTTGAGGATTGCTTTGGTTTAATTGTGTATCCTTCACATAGTTTAGATTAAATCTTCTTAGTAACGTGTTCTAAGAATGTAGTGTCAAATCATTTTGATGTAATTGTGAAACAGTAAAAGGCAACCAAGTCATAGGGAAATCTATTATTATCTGGTAATTCAAGTGTGTATTGTTTAGCTCAAAATTCATATTACAGCTTAAGGCCCATTCGTAAAGGGGAAAGTAAAATATGTATTTGTTATTTAGATAAGTAACAAGAAAAGTATATCTTTGGAAATATGCTATGACTGATTTTCAACATCTGTGTTGGTTTTTTGTTTCTCTGAAATGGAATGATGGGAGAACAAACTAGGCATTTTTTAAAAAGAGCCACTCTCTTTTGTTTCTCTGATTTTCATGTCATTGTTTGACATGTTGGTATGTCTGGACTGTTAATGGATAGATGGTGATACAGTTGTCTGGTTGCAATTTAAATGGTTTAGGAAATGCTTATGTAAGTCATGTAACTAAATAATACATCATTATCTCTGTAACTCATTTTATGTTTTTGACATTTCAGGGAGCAAAGCCAGTTAAGCAGTATATGTGACTTGTATTATGCGGATGTGCCTTGTGATCGTAGGTTTTTTACATAGTTATCTGCACGGTCAAATCACCTGAAATTTCCTAGGTTATTGTTAGTATTAGAATCTCCCTATTTTGATATCATGTTATCATAATGGCTGTTATGCTTCCAGTGTTACAGTGTAGAGGCATAGGTGGTTCATGTATTTATGTATTTCCAGCCAAAAAAAAAAACCATGTATTCAGTTCTTTGAGCAACAGTTTATCCAGCATTACAGTGTAGGAGATCTGGATGGTCATGTGATGCTTGGTTGTGGTAGTTCATGTATTCATGTATTTTCGGTGAATAAAATTATTTGCATTTTCATTTCTCTTATCAAAATTGTATATTCCAGTTGGTATCTTATGCAAGTTAAGTTGGTGTTTTTAGTGGCCTACTTGGCCAGGAATTTGTGTAATTCCTATGTAATGAATCTTCATACCATGTTTATATGTTGGATAAAATCTCTTGACATTTTTTTTGGGGAATTGTCTAGATGCCCCTTGATCAGGGGTTTAATTTTTTTTTTGCCCTTGGACTTTTTTTTATTTTTTATTTACTCCTGAAATCTGGTCTTTTTTTTTTAGCCCCTGACCAGTGTCAAATGGTTAAACAATACAATCTCAACAAATCTAAAGAATCAATCAAACCAATAATTAACGCACTTTTTCAAATTTTTTCTAATATGGAATGCAAATAAAAAAAATAAAAAAATCATCATCATCTTCTCTGCCCCCAACCTCCACTTGCACCGGATGTTCAACGATTTGATAAATGGCCGTCTTGTAGTCCATCGATTCCTTGTATTTGCGGTGGCTTGTTTGCTCTGTGAATCTGTCATTTGTATAAAGAGAGGTGATTGGGTTAACTTATAAAGAGAGTTGATTTGGGTTCATTTTTAGAAACTAAAACCAACGGTAAAATGGGGTTCATTGTTATAAACCAAAACCAACGGTAAAAAACGGTAGTGATTGAATTTTCAAAGATTTGGTTCATTAAAATGGTATTATGGGGTTCATTATTAGAAACCAAAACCAACGGTAAAATGGTAGTGATTGGATTTTCAAATATTTGGTTCATTAAAACGGTATTGATTGGATTTTCAAAGATTTTGTTTTTTACTAGAAGCTAATGGTAAGATGGTATTAATTATTTCTTACTTTTGATTTACATTCCATATCGTGGGCGGGTTAATCAATGGTTTGATTGATTCTTTGAATTTGTTGAGATTGCGTTGTTCACTTCTATTAATTAATTGACCAAACAGGTTGGATCTACCATTTTGGGATGTAATGATTACTTGGGGGTTTTATTTATTGTTGAAGGTTGTATTTGTTTTATTTTTTGGGGTTTTTTCATATACAGTTGAAGGTGGTGTTTTCTTTCAATAAGTGTAGTCGAATCGGAGGTCCGCCTCCAAGTGTAAGTCCGGATAGTCGCGCTTAGGAACCTACACCAAGGGAGTTGGGGACACCGCCACACCGGTGTGGTGTTGGTCAAAGGTACTCAGACGCTTAAGTAGGCAAAGTGAATGAAGAAGATGATTTTGAAAACCAGAAAAACTAGAATTGTTTACTTGTGAATGTCCCCTCTCTCTTCTTCTCTTGCCCTTTTGGCCGGAATCTTCTAACATGGAAGATTCCACAAGGTACGGGATTGGGGTTTGTTATGATGTCATGGCCACATGACGAAGCCTTATTGGCCCTAACCGCGACTGCGATGAGTAGTGGCAAATGTCTTGTCAGGATCAGGGCATATCTCTACCAATTCAATGGAACAAAACAACATTGGCCTTGCTCTGTAGTGTCAGTGGCCCCCCTCCTCCGATGGTTAGGACTGGGTCTAAACTTAGGTCAAGATGATTAGACTCGGGGGCATCCCAACGGTTATATTCTGTATAGGTGACTAGTCTTGATTGTCTTCGAAGTGGTGGCGATTTGATCGCCGAGATGTCCTGCTCCGGTGAGAAGGCATCCCCCGAGTAGGACTTCTCGAGCAAGACTTCCCAAGTAAGACTCCACGAGCAGGGCTCCCCAGGAAGGATCCTGTGAGCAAGACTTCCTCGGTAGAGAACTGGAGCGTTCTCCTTAATCTACCCGAATCTGGTCTCTCTTTGAGCCGGGTCGTACTACCCGTTTATCCGGTTAATAAGCACACATGGCGACCTTGGGAGAAGCATGAGATTTCCCCTCTACACACATGAAAGTCAATTCATATGCTAACCTACTGGTGCACAAAAGCAGTCTCTTGACAACACTCTTGCACTTGCTTGGCAAGTTTTGGATAATATAAGGGAAGCTTTGTATTTTCACAAATTAGACAGCCTCATATCAAAACTAGATGATCATCCAAGTATACCTCATGCGCCACCTCATGCGCCACCTCATGCGCGACTGCAAATCAACAGTACTCTTTTTCTTAACACTATATTTTGGTTTCCAATACCTCTAGTGCATTGTAAAGTTAAAAGTATACATTTTAATTTAAATGACATTCCCTCCTTCAAAGTTTAGATACCAGGTCAAAGTAACTCCATTTTACTTTTCCATGTCTGTGACAGCTTAAATTTACAAATTATAAATTATAACTTTTTTTATAAGCTGTAAACATGTTTGTTATAACTGTTTAAAAGAAGTAAATAAGTAGTAATGAAGTTTGTTTAATAAGTTGTAAAACAGCTTTTTACTTTACAATTATCAAAAATACCCATAAAAGATAGAAGTAAAAAATTGATTTATGTTTAATAAAATAAATTAATTTTTACAAATAAAATTAATTTTATAAATATTTTAAAAAAAATCAAATTAACATAAATAATTTCAAAACCATTACAATATTTTTCAAATATTACATTATAAAATTTTAAGTGACAAATGAAATTATAAAAAAAATGACAATGTATTCTTTGTAATTGTAAAGAAATTGAGAAGATGAAAAGCGGTTTAGCGATTTTTAATATAATAAAAAAAATAGATACACATATTATTAGTAAAAAATTAATGGTGTAAGTGTTCAAAAGAAAAAAAATTAATGTATTTTATAAGCTATAATCTCAAAAGCATTTTTTCCCAGCTTAGAGATTATGACTTTTTTAAACTGTTTTTAACTTAAATAAATTCAAATAAAGTTAAGCAAACATGCAACAACTACTTATTTTAAGCTACAAGATATAATATACGACTTATAAATTTTAACAAACATATACTTTATCATACATAGACATTGTTGTACTCTTATTTTAAACAATTTCTTACTTACCAAAAACATAATGTATACTTCGCCAGAACATGAAAATATTAATAAGGTATATGCTTCACTCAATCATGCTATAACATAAAATAATAATGATAAAAAAAATAGATAAAAATTCACGATACAAAAGAATAAACCTACAAAACAAATATTTGTTTGAAATGCTTCAGCAATTAGTGTGTAAAATAGTACAAATGGAACAACAAAAGTAAATATTAATAGCAAAGCTTCAACCGAGCTCCAGTAGGAATAACAAAAGTACATATTATAACCAAACTTCCACGGAGCCCTAGTAACTATGTCAGTGATAGTCCCGGAAGTCTATCAATTAGTCGTCATCCGCCGAGATCTTCAGATTAATGTCTGAAAATGATGCAAATAAATTAAAGGAAAAATGGCTTTTGAGATTGTGAGATGACAAAATATGCGAGAACGGTGCTCAAAAAGAAGCATCAAATGAAAAATAAACAAAAGACAGCATTTTTAGGTTACTGGTTTCATGCATTGGTTTTAGAGGAAAATGAAATTGGGATTTGCAGGGAAATGAAATTTTCCAATGCTGCCATGGCAGAAGTTGTTGTGGATGATGGAACCAAAAAAAAAACTGATGTGGAGACTATTGGACTGACTGAAGAAAAGACTGGTGTATCACTGCTCCATAAGAATTGCATCAATCCATATACCTGGCACCTCAAACTTCAATCCAACAGCCCCAAGATCTCCATATGCGGCTCTCCAAATGGAGAATATTGAACACAAAAAATGATAACCTGCAAAGGCCCAAAAAGAGGCAGAATTTTAACACTCTAAAGGCCAAAAATAAAAAACTGTGACAAGATAATAAAAGCACTCTTACTTAGACACATGGCAGCTTTAAAACATTTCAACATTGCCCTCGCCCATTTTCTCTAAATCCTCTTGAGACAACAAGGTTTTCTTGCCACCAACACCTGCCTTGTTGTAGGGTTGAGCCATCTTCCTGAGGAACTGCATTCACAAGTAACATAAGTAAATAACATCTATGTATTTTAACTTTCAGCTCTCTCTCTCAACTCAACATATTACAAGAAAGCTGGTCAGAAAATGGAAAATGTTCTCTCAACTCATTTAACCCCAAATGGGAGAATGGAAAATGTATTGGTAAGACATTAATATGTGAAATGATACAAAAAATCACAAAATGCATGCAAGAAAAATAGCATACGGTGTGAATGATTTTGATTAAGGAAAATAATGATTGAATAAAATTTTCATAAATCCTAATAACGAGTTTTGAATGTTTTGCTTCATGCTGGTGATGAAAGGAGAAATCACCTCACGGGCTATGTGCAATGCCATGTCTGTGCTTAGGTTGAGGTGCGCATCATGCAAATGAGACAATATCCACCCAGGCAGTTTAGAGCGCTTGTCATGACGAGTATATCTGCAAATATATAACTCATCATGGGCATCACATTAATCAAGGTAAAACCAATCATTTGATCTCATTTTACAAAATTATTTAATCTGTAGAATATTTAACCCAAAGAAGAATGAGAATATAAATACAAATCAAACCACAGTCGAATTCATAAAAGAATAAGAGATCATCTTTGAATAAACAAAAAAAATGCCAAAACGTCCTGATTGAGTAATAATAATGTAATTGAGCACAAGCCTTTGTCAATCCAGGATGGACATGCATAATGGCATACAAGCCTCCTCTCAAATTTCTTCTGGTAACCAGTTGGCACACACATCTTCAGTCCTCAACCAAAACTTCACGATAAACCTGATTTATTCATAGCTATTTCATATATTCTTGGAAAATCAGCATGAGAGGAAGCTCTTAACACCATATACTTTTGCTCTGTCAACAATCTTCCATTTGATTGAAGGAATAAACCCATCGCCAGATCAACAATATCTTTCATGATTTTTCAGAGTTTGTATGAAATGAATGGCTGCTTCATTCTGATAGCACCTTGTCTCTATTACTCTACACCAAAACAATTTGTCCGCGTTCAGCTTTCTCCACAACCATTTACAAAGCAGTGCTTCATTCATACCCTGCAAATTGAGAATACTCATCCCCTTCTTTTTTCTAAAACAGACATGCTCCCAATTAACTAGGTGGACTCTTCTTTTGTTGTCTTTAGCACCAATCCAGAGAAATCTCCTTTGAATTTTTTTTTTTATTCTATCAAGGGTACCTTTTAGGGATCTTGAATAGGGGGGGGGGGGGGGGGGGGGGAATATTGGAAGGTTGGACAGCACGACCTGAAGAAAAACAATTTCCCCTTCGAGAGTTAGGAATTTGCTTTTCCATCCCTCATTTCTATGCTCAAATCTGTTGATGAGCAGATAGCATTCCTGCTTAGATAGACAGCCCAAATGTAACCAAGGTACTTGGTAGGAAAAGCTTCGATGCAACAGCCAAACATAGAAGATAAACCATTCAGCTTCTCACCCTCTATGTCGATGCCTAACATCAAGCTTTTGCTGAAGTTGATTGCAAGTGCAACAGGAGTTTAAAGCACTTGGTTACAAATTTTACTCTTAGGGCCCGTTTGGCTCGGCGGTGTGGACATCCGCTTTTGGAAAATCGGCCAGGTGGTGGAGAAGCGGTGTTTTAACGCGTTTCAAAAACCAGAAAAAATAGTCTTTCATCGCCACCATTCCCCTTGAAACGCAAAAGCTAAAATTCCGTTTGGATGGGAGGTAGAGTTTGATAGTTTTTTCAAACGCAAAAGCCGGCCTAACGCCGAGCCAAACGGGCCCTTAAGTTGAACTCTCCTCGGCCATACTATTAATCAATATATCATCCACATACTGAACATGCGATATTGATGGTCCTACCATCCCTAGACTCATCCCGTCTCCTCTGTCATTTTCAAACATGACCAAAATAAATAACAAAGGCAATAAGGGATGACCCTGCCTGAGGCCCTTATTAAGATGGGTTTGAAATCATGAGAACTTAATAGATGATGAAGAAAGCCACAATCTACATTGTGTCGTTATCATACGCGTTTTGGAAAACCAGTTTACATATCATCCCTCATCTTTTGTCTTCATGCGCCACGGTGATGCATTCTTGAGGCACAAGGAATCCATTTTGCGACAATCTCCTAGGGATGAAGGCAAACCTGTTTTCTTCGATTAATGAGCCCTATGACTGCTCAATCTGTTCACTAAAACTTTCACTATCATCTTGTAACTCCCATTCACAAGACTGATCAGTCTAAAATCACCAAATTCTATTGTTGCCTTTTTCTTTGGGACTAGCGCAAATAAGGAAGCATTGAGACCGCCAATCCTCTATGAACCCTCGTAGAATTCGTTGAACAACATATCATTCTCTATGGGAAGACTTGTCATTGTGGAATAGCCTAAGGTCGGCCAAAATCTTGGGTGGGAGGGTTCGGTTGATGTCTCATCTACCCACTTTTCCTCCTACAGGCTGTTTTGGTGTTTCTTCCCCAAATTGTTTTTCCTTTACTTTGTGTTTGTATACCTTGGGCATTTGCCTTGCTTTTGAAATAAAACCATGGAAGAAGGCCCACATGGATTAACTGATCTCACTTGTGTCACCTCTTAATCAGCCTTAACAGTTAAGCTTATAAGAGACCCAAATGACCTTAACTAGTTAACTCAAAATCTCACCAAAGCAAAAGCAGTCCAAGCAATTGATGATCCACCATTTCTAAAGCCTCCTTCGACTAACGAAGTTCTGGAGGTCAGGAGCTTAACTTCAAAACTCCTCCCAACTCTAAAGGGGGAGTGCTTCAGACTTGGTGAGCATATTTGTGAAATTTAATTTTTGGGACCAATAACTTTCAACCACCAGCCTTGTGGGTCAGTCATCCCAAATTGTTATTGAAGGTTTAGTGTGTTTGTTCTTATCGAATGTCTTCAGGGAGTAGTTGCGCACGTTTAAAAAAAATTGGCATTTGTTGTCATCATTCAAACACCTTCTCCCTGTCTGACTGGCTCACTTTTGAAATGTCACATGTCAACACTAACAAGGGATAGGGTTGGCTTGTTTTAATTTCTCTTCGGTAGATCCTCCCCATGCTTTGGGCATGGGGACTTAATTTTGCAATAAAATTGAGGCTCATGCCTACCAAAAGAAAAAAAAACTATTAAGGGAAAATTGGAAATAATAACTATGCAACATATATGGCACATAGTCACACATGATCACACATGCCCGCATGTGCAGCACTTGAATGGTACATGCAGCGCGTGTGACCAACTAAATGAGGGTAGGGGGGTGAAATGTGTGATGACCACATGTAAAGGTACATACGGTCATACTTAAAATATTGCTTGTACCCTACTATGTAATCTGAAAATCATTATATCAATTATATACACTGCATACCTCTTGTCAGCAAAAATCATCATTCCATAATCTGCCTTCGAACGGATTACACGTCCTACACATTGTGCTGCTTGCCTCTACCATATATATTCTCATTAATGGATTTGAATATATTATCAAAATAAGCATATCAATGAAAAATTGCAATATGAATGTACATACCAATGCATCAAAAGTCAGAAAATCTCCTTCCTTTATCTGAAAAGTCTCTCGCAGATATTCTAGCCTTGAAAGCAATATTCTGTGGAAAGAAAAATTGAAGGCCAAATTAGTTGCATGCTAATGTACATGTGAATACATAATTCAACTGTAATTATTTGCATTATTATTGATTTCGATCATCAAGATATCTACAATTCAAATGTGAAAAAACAATAAAAACACAAAAGTTTGACAACAATAAATAATAATAACATCATTGTGGACTAAAAGAGTACAGTGCACCTGCTAAGTGTATATTGGAACGGAATCCCAAACATGATCACCAACCTCCCATAATGTCGGTCAAAATCTATACCTTCAGCGACTTTCCCCCTGATCAAGCAACAAAGAGGGGTGAGAGGATAAAAGAAAATATGATAAGGTGACAGTAACACTGGATAAATAACTGTAACAAAACTGCAATGCAAAATAGAAATTCATTCATCCACGACTAAAACTCATGAATTGTATCTCACAACAGTCTCAAAAACATGGAGTGGAAAATTGGATGAAAGGTGATAAGGGGTGGTACCAATTTTTTAACGAGGGAGATGCTTCATACGGTTTAACTTATGGGTGTGCAACTGATGACCATGTATATAATAAGATACCAACTTTTCTTTAATTTGCCATCATGATAATAAAAAGACTCTCAGACTGCATTCAAACCACAATATTCTATGACATGGTTCATATATAATAATCTTTCATTATCCAAATAGCCACCACTTTAATGCGATTCATGGAAAGAATTTTTGGACCTATCCAGAGTTTACAAGAATTCTATCAAAAGAATATTCACCTTGATTTCCTCAAAGTAAGGCTTAACCGACAAGAAATCATGCCGGTAAACTAATGGGCAAATGTATGACATAGTGTTTTACACAGCTTGTCACATGCTCATCCCTTTCTTGGTAATTGATTTCATACCAAATACAAGAATGATAATGCAGGCTAGCTGGTGCATTTTTCAGTGAGTGCAGAAGAAATATTTATATAAGAGTAAGACCTACAAGTCATTGACTCGGCGGAAGCCAAGTTATGTACACTCATGTGTTGTTCTCGAAGTTTATTATTTGAGAAAGAGGGAATGAGCTTTGAAGGGGATACAGAAGGTATAATCATAGTTCAAAAATGTGTGCGGACCGCATGTGCGGTGGGGTCCGCACACATCATATGCGGCCGCATATATTGTACATGCGACTGCACTTTGGTTTAGGAAGGCGTTCGAACGGGCATTCGAACGCCTTCCTATATTTTTTTTAAAACAAAAATTACACATGCCGTTCGAATGGGCGTTTGAACGCCTAAAGGCCGTTTGAATCCCGTTCAAACTAGGTTCGAACGCCTGAAGAGCCATTTGATTCCCGTTCGAACGGGGTTCGAACGGCCGCACTTGGACTACACTTGGTATTGATGTGCGTTGAGGGGGGGGCACATCAGCACGTGCGGCCGCACATACCGGTACATGCGGCCGCACTTTGAACTATGGGTATAATCATTGGACTGAGAAGAAGGTTCATCCAAAGAACTAGGTGGGATGGAAGAAGCTTTTGCTAGATGCAAAGAAGACAATGTTCATGTGATACATCCAGCTAATGAGATGGTAGATGCACTAGCTAAAGTGAAGGAAGAATCTAATCAACACACCACCTACAGATATCCTTGTTAATGTTAATGTTATCCAACTCAATCCCGTGACTTGGATAGTTTGTGTGCTTAATAAATTTATATAATTTTCCTTGCTTTTTGAAAATTTAGATAGACAGAGTGAGAGAAGGAGAGGGCATTTCCAAATCAATCCACAGTACATAACAATGCAAGGATTCTCAAATTATGGTAAACATACACCTAGAGAAATGTTGTAGACCGCAATTTATTTAAAATTGGTGGGAAGAGATTCGGAACATGTGGAATGCTTTGGCCTTGAAAAACCTCATAATTCTAAAGGTGGTATTAAAACGGTAGATTCTCATGCAAATGATGGATGACATTTGATCAAGAGCATAGTATTTGTCTGTTTAAAGAAGTACATCTCCTGGAGGCAAACAAGCTGGCAATATTGATGATGAAGGGGGTGGTCTTCCCACTGTTAGTGTCATGTTTTTTATTTTCTGGTTATGGGCTGAAGTATGTATACTCTAGTTGGAGTAAGGTAATTGGCCCATCCAAAATCATGTAATTAACAGTTTTAAAAAGAAATAAATATGAAGGGGATCTGTCCGCAAGCCCTGGAAAAATTCCAGGTTAACAATAATATGAAGAACAATGTATGGATCTAGTATATATTCACCTCAAAATACTCAGCAAATGAACCAGATCGTCATATCACCTCAAAACACAATTGACAATAGTTTCACCCAGATAATGTTATAAACTAGGTTATTGAAAAAGATTTTTTGCTTCTGTTATTGCTCCTTCACATAATCAATACAATAAGTAAAAGACTGCAGGATTGTGAGAAAAAAAAAAAGAACCTGCTTATCCCAGAATGATAATTGATATATTTTTTTTTGGCCACTTGGACGTCTTATGGAAACAAGTACCAAATCATTATCTTTAAAGTACCTGGCAACAGAGAAAAACACAGCACCCCTCCCACAATCACAAGCCTTGCGATAGTTATCCAATGCCAAAGTGGTTTCTACCACATCTTGAGTTTCAATGAAGACAAGCTTGTGTTGCATTATATCCTGTAAAGCAGATGAAATAGATCTACTACTTAGACCAGGATTATGTAGTAAAATTGAAAATGTAGGAATTTGTACAAATAACAAGCAGGGAAAGGGAATTAGGAAAAGCAAAGAAGTGGTTCAAGTGACAAACTCTATTAAGCACAGTACACAACATCTCTCCCCCCCCCCCAAAAAAAAAAAAACTCAAATATGCCCTTTTATTTTCATCTGTATTACGTCACCCTTCATATCTTTCTGTTTTCCTTAATCAATCACCCCATAGTTGAGATATCTGGGACACCATATTTGATCTCAAAGTACTGTTCATTTAACCCTAATTTTGAGCAATGTGTCTTTGGTAAAAATAATCTCACTTGTCAAAAACCATATATATGTCAATTAGAACTGCCTCATCTAGTATTAACCCCAATTCACAAACACTGCATCTAAATTTCTTCAGTTACAGAACCCCAATCCACTCTCCAACATTACCTGCTTCATCCTCATTCTCATTGTTAAACTATTGGAATACCTTCTTTCTTCTATTAGAATTGTCGTTCAAAATATCATCCACCAAGTAAGCTTTTTCCACTCCGTTTCCAAAAAGAAAAAAAGGGAGAGAAGGAAAGAAGAAGAAAGAAATAGTAAACTTCTTCCATGTCATTTTAATCATCATAAACAAAAACCAACTAGTTGTGCACTTTGACTTTCCCTTCCACTGTCATTCTAGAAAATTTGATGGAATGGAAAAGTTATGCATAATGACAACCACAGAAGCACATAATGTTGAGAACTTGCTGGCTAAAGTTTTTTTATAGATAAGTTGTAGCTATATAATTAAAAGCATTTTATACATAAAGGCATAAGACATGGTCATTAAACAGAAGAAAAACAAAATAATAAAAAATGTCAAAGAACAATTAAAGCAGGGGACAAAAAGATAAGTAGGATAAGTCCCACTTGTTCATGTTCACCCTCTGCCTCTCAATGACCATGTTAGCATTCTCTAATTTCAAGCAAGACACTTATGTGGCATTTAGAAATGAGTTTAAAAGTAATTTTCTCTTTTAACAGCTTTTGAAATTAGCTTTCTAAAGAACACACTTTTGTTAGATTTTTAAAAAGCTTTTATTAAAAATAATTTTTTCACTTTCTTCAAAAGCTGAGACTGTTGGGGGTAATTTGGAAACGAGTTTGGAAGTATGATTCATGCAAAAGTAGAATGTCCAAAACCAGTGCAGACTTGTTTCCAAATGCCACCGTTGAAAATGTCAAGGTTATCCATCTGCTTCTCCTACCCAGTTCACCACTGTTTTTTAGTTCCAGTTGAACCCATTGTAAACTTCCTGCCACCCTTCCCTTCAAGCCCATTAATCCACCTCATGGAGAACATCGTAAAAATTTTAGATCATTTTTTGGTTTTTAACCATGACCACCTGTGCTTTAACCTCTAGCACAAGAAAGGCCTGTCTCTACATGTACCTTCAAAAATCCTCCTCCTGTTTTCTTTTCCCTCACAGCATCTTGATAGCTTAGGCTGGATTGTTCATACTGCTTATATTCCTTTCAAACACATCATCTACATCTAGAGTCAGGATTGAGAGTTCCCAGTGAATATCCAAGCAAGCTGTTGTCAGTCTAAGTATAGCAACTGGAGGGTAAAGTAGGAATGACCTTCAACCCATTTGATGATAAAACTTGTTCTCCGCCTTCAATGCAAACTGATAAGCATCCTAGAGATTTAACATCCTCACAACAGCATTTTGACAAATTGCAGGATGCAAATTAGATAAATAACCACACGGGAATTCTTCAGCCAATTATTGCTAGCCAAGTCACCAATATAATCTAAGTGAAACAACCAATCCTTTCTGAATAAGATTACGGGCAGTGGGTGACAACACACCCAAAACAATAAAAATAGTTTTCTTATATTCCTTTCAAACCCATCATCTACATCTGGAATCAGGATTGAGAGTTCCCAGTGAAAATCCAAGCAAGCTGTTATTAGTCTGAGTATAGCAACTGGAGGGTAAACTAGGAATGATCTTCAACCCATTTGATGATAAAAACTTGTTCCACCTTCAATGCAAACTGACAAGCATCCTAGAGATTTAACATCCTCACAATAGCATTTTGACAAATTGCAGGATGCTAATTAGATAAATAACCAGAAGGGAACTCTTCAGCCAATTATTGCTAGCCAAGTCACCAATATAAGCTAAGTGAAACAACCAATCCTTTCTGAATAAGATTATGGACAGAGGATGACAACACACCCAAAACAATAAAAATTGTTTGCACAAATTTCAACTTCATGTGGAATAAAAACACACCAACTTAAAAATAAAAGAAACAGTAAGCCAAGGGTCAAGATGATACCACAAATGAGGTTCTCATTAAGTGGCAGCAAAATAATTATAATATTCAATTTGCTAGAGTAGTGGAAAGGACAGATAATCATCTTGCAAAATGAGATAAGATATCAAACACTAGTTTGTTTATTAAAGATTTGTTCCCATAAACATAATATTTATATAACTATTGATATCTTGTTCTCTTCCTTTGGAAGCATTTGATAGTTTGATACTCACCCAAATCATTGCAACTTCTCTTTTATTTTATTTTATTTTTTGATATTAGTAAATCATTATTCACTAATATTAGTGAAAGGAAAACTATTTTAATATTAATGAATCATTATTCAGTTATGAAAATACAAGGGAATAATTGCCAGCCTGGTACAAGTTCAAGTACTAACAATTAAATTAATTTGATTTATTATAAGAATGGTGATGACTGGTTTAATCCAATCAATACGAAAAATGCACTCTCAATTGTTACCGATGAATTGGGAAACCATAGATACAAACATATTCAAGTAAAGAATATTATCTTAATTTCATCGCCAAAAATCCCTTCATCAATCAATTATACATTTTCCAGATAAAAAAAGTAGCACAAAGAAGTCACCTGCAAAATACCCATCTCATTCCAACTGTTGACGATTCCGTCCATGTATGAGTAACTGACAAAGAAGCAAACGATGCCATCTGGAACAGCAGCAACCATCTCAAGCAACAGCCGTCCATAGTTCCTTACCACACCAGGATCACTACGCATATCAAATTTTGTACTTACAGGGAGCTGATCACTGGAACAACAAGAAATTGTTATGTAGTAGAGGAGATTAAAGATTTTTAAAAAAGACTTGCATCAAATCCCACTAAAATGAGATATTCTACAGAACAATGAAAGATATTGATAGTATGATATTGATAGTGTGCTTTCATTATGAAAGAAACTAGGAGAAGAAATAGATTGTGCAAAGAGATATTTAAAAAAAAGCAAGTGTGAACATGCCCCTTCCTGGCAAAAATTCATATACCTTCCACGAGTTAGGATCATAGGACATATGCAGTCCCTTGTCAAAGACATAGTAAAGCTCCGACTGATGACCGGATTGAAATTGAGAAGACGAGGGTACAAATCGATTGGGCTCAATGTTCCAGAAGTTATTATAACTGATTGGAAGCGGTCAAACACTGGCTTTATAGCAAGAGATGCATCATGACAGCTAAGCTGCAAATAAAACACCAATATAGACACACATGACCAGTCCGAATCAGACTAAATAGAAGAGAGCAGCAACCGACTAGGGTGAAAAGGAAAACAACCTGCAACACAGGATCAGGTATGTGAGGCATTCTCTCATCAAAAGGCTCGATTATGATCGAGAAGCCCCGTGTATATGTCCCAACCAAGGTCGCAAAGTCGCACACAGTTTGGATGTGCAAGAACTCATCTGTGTCAGTTATCTCAAGGGTCAGCATAAGGGAATGCAGGCGGTCATAACAAAACTTAAGTGTCTTCTCATCAATTCCTGCCTGTGAGCGCACAGAAGCAACAAACGCTACAGGCCCCTCAGTCTCAACCCTCTCAGCCTGCAGTCGCCCCTTGAGATACTGAACCAGCCGGCGCAAGACCGCTAGAAAACGCTCTGCACGTCGTATGTTCCCTGGGACTGCCTCCTTTAATATGTCATCAGGCAATGCGGGGTTGGCAAGCCATGTATCCGATACTGAGAAAAAAAAATTAAACAGGTGATGTAAAAGGAAAGTTAATCATTCACATAGAAGGAAAAATACAGCATGTGTTGGCCATACGTACTGGGCAAGTTTCCTCTCTGAGCCAAACCCTCAACTAGCCGATTGTACTCTGCTCTTAGTCGACCAGCATCCTGGGCCTCAAACCTTCCTACCAGAACATAAATTTCTTTTCAATGAAAGACTATTTTTTTCTAATTTAAAAGATTGAAACATGAATACAAACAGTCCATTATAAGCTAATATTCTATAACCTGATAATCACCAGTGTTGTTGTGTATTATTATACATTCTATGTACAAGGCCAAGTTTGTACTTATATGAAGAATTCTAATATCTAAAACCTTCTAATGAGAGATGACTTCTTTTGTACATAAACCACAAATATTACGTGCAAACAGGGCCTACACATTGCTAGTTAAAATGTCAACAGAACATCAACATCAACGAAATCACAAGCAAAAGAACAGCAGGACAATTCGTTTCCCGTTCACCTCTCAATCTCCTGCGCGATGCGTGATAATTTCGTGATGCCCCATCGAGCGTCTGCTTACGAATACTCACGCTAAGTGCCTCGATACAAACATTGTCAATATTATGCGCCTCATCAAACACGACCACACACTCCCTCTGCATCTCCCTCGAAATAAACCCGGCGACCTTCGGATCAAGCAAATACTGATAACTATAAACGACGACATTCGCGAGCCTGATCATATGCCTGGCCAAGAAATACGGGCACCAGCCCTTCGCCCTCCCGAACCCCCTCAAGTCCTCCAACGTGTAAACCCCCGGTGGAAGGAGCACCGCCTCGGCGGCAGAGACCCGCTCGTAGTTCTCAAAGAAGGAGCAGGTGGGGACGGAGGGGTCCTCGGCGGCGCGGGCTCGGACCCAGCTGGCGGTGAGTCTGCGGCAGCCGGAGTCGACGGAGTCTCGGGTGGTGGCGGAGGAGGTGCCGATGACGGAGGGGTTGACGCAGAGGTTCTTGCGGGAGCTGAGGCCGAGGGCGAGGAGGCGGTGGGAGGAGGAGGGGGGGAGGTGGGGGAGGAGGTGTTTGAGCTCGGCTAGGGTTTTCTCCATTTCATGGACGGTGCGGGTGCAGTAGAGGAGCTTGAGAGAGGGGGACTTGGAGAGGGAGTAGGAGAGGATGAGAGAGAGGAGGGCGACGGTCTTGCCGGTGCCGGTGGGCATCTCGAGGAGGCAGTGGCCGGCGCCGGTGCCGGAGGGGGAGGAGTCGAGGGCGCGCTTGAGGTCGAGCATGTAGTGGTACTGCTCCGGGTAGATGTGCTCGTAGGGGAAGTACACCGTCACGTCCTCGATCTGGAACTTCATTTTGATGGAAATTTTGGGGGATTGTTGTTGTTTGATTGTGTGAGTGATTGTGTTTGTGAATCTTTGAATTGGTGAAGATTTTGTTTGCTGATTGAAATGTTTTTTCTATGGAATGGACTGTAAAATCAAAATCTCCGGAGATTTGCTAAAACCCGAGTTGGCGAACATAGGTTTTTATTTGGGACGGTTAAAAAAACCCCTCTGGTTACAACCCCACCCCGTTGTTGTTGGTTTTTTTTTTTTTTTTTTTTTTTTGAGAGGGGTGGTGCCGTGCTGGGAGGAGAGGGAGAGAGAAAGAGAGAAATAAAGAGGGTAGAGGGTGGGCCCCTCTGACGAATTAGGCAATCCTCCCGAGCCAGTCCTCAACCCTCGCCCGCTCCACACTCTCTCTCCCATCACCTCCTCAAATTGGCCCACAAATGGGGTTGTGTTTTTGTTGAGATTCTCTTCTGCCTACACCACCATGTCGGGTCTCAACTTCCTTGTTGCCCTTCTAAGAATCACCCTCCTAGGAAGCTCATCGCATTATTTCTCCATTGACACGTTCTCGTCTGCCACCCTTTGCAACGCGTGCCGCCGCCTTGCACCGGATACATTGAATTGAAAAGCGCCCCTGGCCTATTTTCCGAGCCTCACAAGCCGGTCCCCTACAACCACACATGCAGTGATGGTGGTCTGAGACGGCCACAGATGGATGAGAGATTCGAGGAAGAAGACAATGAAGTGGGTTGCTCTCATTAAAATAAAATAAAATCTTTTTTTTTTAAGGGGTGAGTTGCATAATCAAACGGGTGGAAATAATGTCCCCTTTTTATTTTGTTATTTAAAATCTCCAACACTTATTCAAACTCTCAAATTTTATTAAAAACTTTTATAAAATATGATGTTTTTTCAATAAGTACTTTACTCAAATCTTTTTAAAATATGGAGTTAAAGAAAAATAATAATAATCATTAAAAATTTGGATAAAAGTTTAAGTTTTTTTTTATTTGAATAAAAAAATTGAGTAAAAGTTTAATTTGATATGAATATGGATAAATGATTGAAAAGATTTTTGAATGACTTTTATTCAAATTTATGTTTGAATACGACTATAAGATTGGAGATATTATAAAAATAAATGTTTACCAATCAAACCTCTCAATCCCACCAATGAAAATTATTTTTATGTTGGTGGGGATAAGAGACAGGAAGCGGGGGTAAAGAAGAGTATGGAGAAGATGATAGGAGGATGAGGGGGGAGAGAGAGGCGAAAGGGCGGAGAGGGAAATGGGGGTGAAGGTGGTCGGTGGACAGAGGTGGGCAGGCGAGCAAAAGAAGCTAGGGAAGGGAAGAGCAGAGAGAGAGAGAGGTTTTGTGTGGGGAAAGCATGTCGTCCCTTTCCTCGCTTTTTTCTTAGACATGTAACTTGGGCTAGTTGAATTGATTTGTGAGCAGGTTCGGATTGAATTTTTTTATACATTAGATTTAATTCAATTCGAACTCAAGAAAACTAAATTCAATTTTAATCACATTCGGATTAGTCGGGTTATGCAAATTCCACCAAAACCCAAAGTATTTTAGATAAACACACCATACTAATGTTAATTAGCGTTTCAATAGTTTTTTTACATTTTTTAAATATATTTATATGTTAATTGGAGTATATATATATATATATATATATATATATATATATATATAGAGGTGATACGGTGCGGAACGACCGCACGATTTACTATATGAGGAATGATACGTGGACGGGAACGTGCGCGAACGACCACGGGCCGTCGATCGCGGGTCCATCGCATCCGGTTGGGTGCGAACGGTTTGCGATGACCCGCGATCGGAAACGACGTCGTTCCCGCATGCGGGACGCCGCACGATATTCGACTTATTATATAAAATATACTATTAAAAAAAATCTGAGACATTATCCCTGAGTGATATTAAAGAACCCCCCCACCTTCAATTGTTCCACTGATTCTTTAACCCCTCCAAACGGTTCAACTTTTTCGCCCCCACATCGGAAACAATGCAGGCCTTCCCTTTCACGAACCCCAAATCCACCATCATCTCCACCTCCCATTCACGCTTGAAATCGAACACCACCACCACCAACAACAACCACATTCGAATCGCCTCCGTCAAAGCCAACGATCGGCGTCGGCGGCGCACCCCACGAAGGTCGCCCCCGTCGCCATCGGAGGCGGCGAAGCTGCTCATCGACGGCGCGATCATCGCGGTGTCGATCTGGAGGAAGGTCTCCCATCCGGGGCCGTCAGATCTTGACTTCCTCGTCGACAACCTCGGCGGTGGACTCTTTCGTCGGAGGAAGAGACGGATTGGTGGGGGTGTTCTAGGGTTTTGGGCAGTGGCCGCCGTGGTCGCGGCCGTGTTGTTGTTGTTGATGGGGATGTCAATGGAGAGGCAATTTGGGATTGGGATCTTGGTGGGTGGCTTCCCCTTCGGCGGAGGACTCTGGAAGAGGAGGAAGAGAGGGTATTTCGGGGCGGCGGTGGCGGCGGCGACGGCTTTTTTGAGGTTTCTGAAGAGATGAGAGGATTTGCATTGCATTTGCAGAGGAGGATATAGAGTTTTGAGGGTAGGCAGTTTTTTTTTTTTTTTTGATCAATTTATGTTGATTTTTTTTCTCGAGAAGATCAATTTATCTTGATTTGAATTGGCATTGAGAAAGAATTCTAACTTTAATACAATTTTCTTTAAATCTTTGATCTTAAAAATCTTTGTGCTTTGCATGTCTTTGTAGCACCCACGCTTAATGGTGTGTTTGATTGCGTAATGGTAAAATTGATTACCTAGGAATTTGAGTTTTAAACCGCAGAAAACTCACCCTCAGCTTAATTGCAAATTTTTGACGTTTTCAAAAGTAGTTTCCTTCAATCACACAAGCTACGTAATTTCACAACTAAACGCACAGATAGCAAAGTGAATTTGGATGATTATGATTTTGCATGAATTATAAATTATAAGTTTTTTATAAAAAAAATTATAGCGCAACTTAAATGATTATTTAGTCATTTTTGCTAAAACTTTGCAAATTGATTATGTTTTGAATTTTTTAAGTATATATTTATTTGATCAAATATATGTTTCAATTAAAAAAATATATATGTTCCAATCATAAAATTGAATACACAAATAAAATTTGTGTTCATAAAATTTTACATTTCAGAATACACAAATAAAATTGAATATATGTTAAGTACATGTTTGTTAAAATTATAAGCGGTAGATTATAGCTTTTAGCTTAAAATAAACAGTTGTTACATATTTGTTTAAACTTATTAAAACTTATTCAAGCTAAAAACAGCTTTAAAAAGTCATAATCTCTAAGTTAAGTTAGAGGTGTTTTTCATATTATAATTTATAACTTATTGGTTATTTCTATAAAAAAAAATTGTTGAACATTATTACCCTTCACTTTATTTACTAAGTACAAGTCTTTTTATCTCTTCTAAATATTTTTTTCACCTTTCAAAATTTTGAAATAACTCATATAAGATTAAAACTTTAGATTATAATGTTTTTTTTTCTTGGATAAAATTTAGATTATAGTTAGAATATTTTAGTTGTGTTTTTTATTAACAGAGATTAAGTTCTATGTTTTTGTCTTTCAAGTTCTATTTTTTTAATTAATATGGAATCCAATATTTCATTAATTTTTTTTACATATTATTTAATGTTAATGGAAGATAAGTAGGTTATCATCATTTTATAAGTAAAACCACATTCTTTTATCTAAAAGAAATTAAATTTAACTTCTACTTATATAAGAGGTATTGTTGAAAATTACATAGTAAAAGGCTATTTTACAACTTGTTCTAACAAACATCTATAATTGCTTATTCTTTATTTTTGAACAGCTATAATAAACAGGTTAAATGCTTATCAGAAAAGTTATAATCTATAATCTATAAATTGTAATCTATAATATGTAAATAAACTACAATAAACATAATTTAAGTGTCATTAGAAGTTAGAACCACTCCATGCATGTATGGGAGGGGTGTATTAAAAGCCGATCCAACCCATTGGTTGAATCGGTAAAATCTTTACCATGTGTTTTGAAGATCATACCAAACTAATCGGTTCCAATCAATTGGACCATCAATCGGCTTGGATTCTGGTCCGATTCAACCTCAAAAATAATCCATTTAAAAAATCGCTCTATAAATGAAAAACCGTTCAAACCGTCGGGTTATACAAATCCCCCAGGTTTGTGTGGATGTTCAAAAACCATTGAAATGATGTCTAAAAGCTCAAAAGTTACTTTCTTCGAAACAACAATAAAATATATTATTGTTAAAATTGTAAAGCATTACTAAGGTACGTCCCCTTGCAAAACTAAGTTATGTTCATTGAAGTTTAACTTATGATGTTTATTTATGTAATGTGATTTTTAAACGTCTTTTTATAAATGATAAAACATTAGCTTGATTATGTCCTCTAACAAATTATAAAATAAATTATTAATATTATTAATATATATATTACATTATGATGATGTCACGGTTCAATTCTGATTAATCCGAAGGTTAAACCAGTTACCCATAACTGATTATTTTTTTGGTTCAATAAACAATTTCGATTTTTTAAACATTGGCTTTACTTGGTTTGAATTTTGATCTTGTTTATCCTCAAAACACAAAACATAAAAAAACTGGTATAAATCCATCAACCTACTTGTTGAACAGACAATTATTGATAATTAACTATAAGTAGATTAAATTAGTTGATTCTTTATTTAAATTTTTTTAATTAATTATTATTTACAATATTAAATTTAAGAAAAAAATCAGATTTTATTACATGAGAATATGCTTGATGTTAAACAAAAGCTTAAAATTTATTAAGATATAAGAATTGATAATTATGTAAAGATTTTTTAAAACATTTCATAATTTTTTTATAAATTTAATCATTTATTATATCATAATTAATATCATAATATATCACAATAATTCAAATCGATTGTGGGAGACCCCCTTAGCGGGGCGAGATACACCCTCCCCCAAGGGGAGGTCAGAAATTCGAGTTCCAGATTTACCAAATAAAAAATAAAATAAAATAAAATAATTCAAATTGATTAACCTAATGGTTGAACCACGAACCGTTTGGGTTTGTGTGGAAAACAAAAAACCATTGAAATGATTTCTAACAACCCAAAAATCACTTTCTTCGTAACAACAACAAAATATATTATTTTTTAAATTGTAAAACATTATTGAGGTACATCCACTTGCACAACTGAGTTATTTTTTTTTATTTATGTTTAGCGCCTATGATTATTTATGTAATACAGTTTTTAACCATTCTCTTACAAATGGTAAAACATTAGCTTTATTATGTTTCCTAACAAATTATAAAATAAATAATTAATCTTATTAATATATTAATTACATCATGACGATGTAATGGTTCAATTTTGGTTAACCTGACGATTGAACCAGTGACCGGTGACTGATCATTTTTCCGATTCAATAAACGATTTGGTTTTCAAAGCATTGTCTGCTCGATTTGAATCCTGATCTTGTTTATTCTCAAAACACAATATAAAAAACTAGTATAAATCCATCAACCTACTTGTTGAAACGACAGTTGTTAGTTAATTAAATTAGCTTATTCTTTATTTAAAAATTTCTTATTAATTATTATTTACAACATTAAATTTAACAAATAAAAATGAGATTTTACAACATGATAATCTCATGCTTGATGTTTAAACAAAACTTTAAAATTATTAAGATATAAGACTTGATAATTATGTAAAGATTTGTTAAAATATTTCATAATTTTTTTATTAATATATATCACAATAATTCAAATTTGATTAACCCAATGGTTGAATCAGTGACCTGCAACCAGTTCATATTTTTTTAGTATAAGAGTTGAACCTCAGTTTGCTTTGTAGCCCCATTTGTACAGGCTCCATCACATTGTATGGGATTGTAATTTTTTTTTTAAATACTAATAGAGAAGCCCCCCCTCATAGGACATATCATTTAAATTATAACCTTTTCCTTTTTAAAAATCAATTAAATTATGTATCTCAAAGTAATAAGATCAAATAGTCATGATCAATTGTTAAAACACATTGGACGTAACCCGATCCCTACACAAGCGAGACTGTTTTTGAAACGAGTGTTGTTATATATATATATTTTTGTCTCAATTACATTCCTTTGTGTATCGATAGAAAATTGTCAGAGTATATATTCATACTAACGAGGTATCTGCTTTGATAGAAAATTTTCAGATTTTTTTTATAAATGTATCTATGCAATTCATTGGAGCATATGCTTCATTTTTTAATATATAAAAACATGTACTTTATTAAATGAGTTATATTATTTTTAAAAAAAATCCAAAACACTTGTAGGTCCGTTTGGATATGAGTTTAAAGTAGATTCTGTATTTGAAAAATTAAAAATTCTTAAACTCAGATCCAAACACATTTTACGTTTAGCTTTTCAAACACCATATTCTTTTAGACCAAAAAATCTTGCGGTTGAAAATTTAATAAAATAACATTTTTCAAAAGCTAACTTTGAAATTATGGACTGTTTGAAAACGGGTTTAAACAGCTTTTGAATTTACAAGAAGCTGTTTTTCTCAAATCCGTTTTCAAAAAATCGTCTAAAACTTGAGTTTTTCAAAAATTATGGAAAGACAATTTCTTACAAAATCAATTTTAAATTTAACTTTGATCTAAAATCAATTTTGTAATCATGCCACTAAATACATGCTAAGAATCTTAACGTGACATTGGTAGACTCTCATTGAGGCTGTAATTCACATTATCCTTGGAACAACGTCCAGAAAGTGGGAGACGGTCCCCTATTAACGAGCCATCCACACCGTCCGTTTCCACATCAACGGTGGTCCCATATTTACCCTATTCACCATGTGCGTATGGCACGTGCCTTCATCAACGAAGAGTCTCCATAGAGGCACTGAAAAGGGACACTTTGATTCTTTCCTTCCTAACAAAACCCAAAGAAGAATTTCTGCACCACCAAGTGTCCATTGTTTTTTTTTTTTTTTTGAGAGGGCTCTCTGGTTCCAGACATACCCTCTCTTTCTCGGAACCCTAACTTGAAAGGGGTGAGTCTCTCTCTCTCAATCTCTCTTTCTCTGACATGGGTTTTGTAGAATTCGTGAAACCAATTATTCATCTTGAGTTCCTGAATCGCTGGAGCAGAATAACTTTTGAATTTTTGTGTGGGCAATGCTATTTTTTTTTTTTTGAAAAGCTCTATTATGATTTAATTCTTTTGCATAAGCTTCTTTTTTGTGGTTTTAAGTATTTCATGATCGGGTGTTTTGAAAAGACAATGGTTGTTTTTGGTCAGGAATTTGGCATGTATAGCTTGGTTGGACTTCCTAAGTGTACATTTTTGGGTTATATTTTGCATTCGATTCACTATGTTTACGGGTTCATCTGGGAAATTTGGAAGAAAATTTGAGCTTGTTAAAATAGTCACTAGTCTTGTGTAGTTGCTTGAAGTGGTTGAATTGTACATTTGGTGTGTCATGTATAACTTTTTATCTAGGTGGACCTCTATTGGATTTCATCCGTTCAGATATGCTTTATATCGGTATTATTCTGTAATAGCATTGGCCAGCACTTAAAGTAAGATTTGTTCAAGGGGACTGACTCCATTTTGTTGGAAATTGGTTGTTTTTTTAGTGCAATTTTAGAAGATGTTGGAATTGTTCCATGATTATAATAGGGAAATGAACAAGACCTTTAGAGGTTATTTCATTTGGTTGGTCCTCCATGAAGTTTGCGGGAAGTCTGGAACAAGTCTATCGAGGAATGAGAGATATTCCAAAGGAGGCAGAATTTTATTGAAAATCTATGGGATGGTTTTTTTGGGCTTTTGGGTGTTTGAGTGACCTTGAGAAATACAATGTCGGGACATCAGTGCTACTCATTGACATAGATTGGGGCTCTGGTGATGGTGGCCGGTTCTGATGCACATTTGGTGGGTACTTGAGCACATGGAAGTCACATTGAATTTGCGTAGAGTTAAAAATGAATCAGGGCTTTTGTTCCTGAACTTATGCCTCTATATCCAAACTGGTGGGGAATCACTCATCTCACTGGAGGGATGAAAATGGTTCAAATTATAAGTGGGTGAAGCAAATTTTTCATTCATGTTTCATAATGACCTATCTAACACAACCATTTTTTGGGTTTAGGCTTTTAAGATGGACTGTTATGATTTATTTACTAGCAAATCTAATTAAAGAGCTGATCTTAGACTGTTGATATAAGATATAAGACTAATGATACTTTGGAAAAGTATATTCAAAAGTAAATAGATTTGGGGGGGGGGGGGGTTCCATGTGGGGTATGTGCGTTCATGTTCTACGTCCCCAAGAGGGATGGGCATTTCCATAATAGATTAGGCTGCAGCTCCTATGTTTTACTTCTTTCCTTTTGGAGATGTTGTATCTCCTTTTTTTGGGAAATTTACCTAATTATGCAATAACATTTGGTGAATGTCCACTGTTATTTCAAGGGGAAATAAGACAATAGTGTTGTTATTTTCTGTACGACTTCGCTTTTATATTTTTGGTCCACCTTTATTCTTTTCACAGATGAACCAACTTCTTGTTATATTGTATTTTTAATGTTTATGCATCTCCAGTCTTTCATTCTGATGACTTTCAAATTAATGACACAATTGTATTTTAAAATCTTTTTGGGATCACTTCCAAGACTACATTGACTTCTTTTTTCTTTTTGATCGACAGAACAATTAGATGTCACGAACATATAGGTCCCACTACATTTTGAACTACACATTCTGAGTCTAATGTCCGAGAAACTGAATTTGAGACAATATCACCAAACAATTCCATATTTGAAAATGTTTAATCAATTGCAGTTAGCTGCGAGGCACCATGGAAAGCTGAGGTACTCCAAAAATCAAATTTATTCTGGATATTTTTTCTCTTTTAAAAATCGTTCTGCTCATTTAATGCAATTGACGTGTAGTATATATAACCTTACTGAAGGAAATTTTATATTAGAAAGGTATGATAGGCTTCTAGTGTAGGGGGACCTAAGAAAAGTATATGATGGTATAGCTGGTTTTTAATGGAGCTGTCAATTTGACTGAACTGGTTCCACCAAATTCAGAACTTATAGAGGTAATTAGTAAAACTTAAGGAATGGATGATTTTCATGAAGAGATTGAATTAAGGTTATGCCAAGTTTGTTAGAAGAAGATCTTGAATATATTAAAGATCAGTTTCTGTAAGATTTATATTTGATTTTGTGGTTTGAAGGTGGAATTGAACAGAGACCGTATTTCTGATCTGTTCGGGTTTCAGTTTTTCAGTTTGGTTATTTTCGGTTTTGGAACGGTTCAGATTTTCGGTTTTTCGGTATTTTTTACACCCCTACAGTGAGACACACTGGTGTGAAAATATTGGAATCATACCCATTCTTGTTGAAGGCCTACTCATTTTTGTTTCCAAAATCATGTGATAAGATGATCAGTATGTGAAACCTTTGTTCTATTATGCATTAGTCAAATTATATTAGTATGTGGAATTTCATTTGGAGATTTTTTTAATGAATGGAGACGGCTGTTTTTTGGTCAGTAAATGCATATTACTAGAAGGGGAGCTTGAACTTCTGACCTTGTGGTTAACAGCCACATGCTCTAACCAACTGAGCTATTTCAGCTTGTAAATGCAGATGTCTGGCTTTTTCTTTATGTAATAAGAACAACAAAGTTTTTGATTTGGCTTTGTGTCAGTCTCTCACTAGTCACTGAAAAGAATTTCTCGTGTCACCACATCCTTGCTTGATGATGATATCATGTCTATTGTCTTCCAAAGTTTCCTTTTGTTGGATATATCTGTGACTGTACGGAAATTAGGAAAAATCACTTTTTAGTTGGATTAAATATAATGGCCATTTCATTAAACCGTATTTGTTTAAAGCTGGACAAAAACAAAGGTGATCGAAGTTTACAGTTTGTTTTGTATATTGTCCATCCATCTAGGAAACTGAAGACTGCAATCAGGGGAAGTACCATGATGATGCAATGAGAGACATTGTTCAGAAAGCTTGGAAAAAAAAGATGAAAAAAAGCAGTTGATTCTCTAAGTTCACCAGTTACACCTCCCGATGTACTGGTTGAACCTGCTGGTTTTTTTTACCATTTGAGCTTTATTTTTGGATTGGCCATTTTTTAAAGCGAACTGGACCGGTTTACCTACTGGTTAGTGACAGTTTTAACAACATAGCCTTAAATTAATGAAATTGATACTGTCTTGGCTATGTAACTTCCATCTTAATGCATTCCTCTTTAATATTACCTCTGGATCAAACCATGGCCTCACATATTCCTCCTCATATTTCTCATCTTTTAGTTGTTTTTCTATAGTATTTCACTTTTTTTTTTCAAAACTAATTCTGTCACTACTATTTTATTCATGCCACTGCCTGAAGAAATCACAATTGTGTTAAAAATAAAAGTTTCTTTTCATGCTTTGCTGTTATGTTATTTCTATGCTTCTTGTTATGCATAATTGAAAAATTAACTTATTTTGTGCAGTTTAATCCTGTACATGTAGATGCAATATGGATGAGACATCAGAAGAACCCCCCAGTCCAACAAAATCTCCTATTTTTTCCCACCATGTGGCAATTACAGATGACCAGCACTTCCTCTTGCTTTTCATTATGGGTACTTTCTTTGGACCAGATCTCAAGGAAGAGAAGCCCCATAAATCAGTTTTGCAGCGATTGGCCGAGGATCTACCCCCATATACATCTGATCAGTTGGCCGGATCCCAATTGAAAAGTGTAGAGGCTGAACGCATTTACCATTATGTGCTCAGGAAGGCAGACCGGTCTGTTGAAGTTAAGCAATCTGTGTTGCACCAGTTCTTCCTTGGCACACTCTTCTCTCCATCTGAGGATTATGCTGTTGAGCCTAGGCAATTTCCCGATCTCTTTCCACCTCATCTGCATCCACAGAGCAAATACAGAAACCGGTATAAAATCTTTGAGAATGTTGTTTTCATTGACAATCCGGAGATCTATTATGTAAAACCAGAGGATATTAAGAGGTTTAAGAAGCTCACTAGGCTTAATGACTTGATGCTTGATAGAGATGCTGCAAGGTCCTATGGGGCTGTCACTGCCCATAAACCTGTGGATAGTGGGGGAGCCCAGAAAGTTGATGATGATATGCTTTTAAAAACTTGTTTTCAGAGTTCTCAGAAGAAACGGAAGGAAAAGGATAACCAAAGAAGCCGGTCATCATCACCTCCTCTTCGTAGCATATCATTGCGTGGTTTGCTTAACAATGGCATGGCTGAAGAACTGAAACCAAAGAAAATGAAAGCCAAGTCAGAGAGAAAAGTTGGACCAGTCTCACTCTATTTCCCTGACCGACCTACTGAGAAAGAGTGGAATGATATTGTAAATGCTTCTAAGACTGCGGTCTCCTTGACAGGAACTGTTGCCGAGAGGGAACTGGGGCCGCTGATAGGACTTGTGGATATCGGTGTATGTGACGATGCTTACTTGTTCCATATTTCTTTACCGGGTGTTAAAAAAGATGATGGTAAGTTGGATTCATTTGATTTGTTTTATCACCAATACTTTCGTCACTCTTCCAACATAAAACAAGGTCTACCTGAAGAAATCACTGTCACAATTTTCTTTCAAACATTTGTGTTTGTGTTACCAGTTGCTCCTGAAAAACCCAATTTAGTTCCTGTCCTCTACATGAAGTTCATAGTCACACTTGTTATCTTTTTGATGTATTTTCTTCCAAACATTTAGATGTTTGTCTTGGAATTTTATATGCAGATAGTTGAACAATGAATATGATTTTTTTGAAAAAGTTATTTGAGAACATTTCATGAGTAACTGACATGGCACTGGCATTTGCTGTTAGATCCTTATGTTACTCTACCTCCACCATGAAATTTTTTTTGTTGATAGCATTATTTTGTTATCGTTAGTTATCTTTAGTTCATTTGTTTTTTTCGTTGCTGATATTTTTAACAGTGTCTCAACAGTGAGCAATTTTTACATATTTCATGCACTTAATTCATTGATTTTTGGTTGCCACTGATCACCGAAATTGATGTTGAACAGGAAACTTCACTTGTGGAGTTGAAAGCAATGGGAGGGTGCTGATAAAGGGATTTACCACAACTGGTGATCCAGTGGTTTATAAAAAGCAAGTTTTTAGGATGAAAACGCAGAATCTCTGTTCATCAGGTCCCTTCACCATTTCATTTCAGTTGCCAGGCCCTGTAGAGCCGAAGGCATTCTATGGTAATCTCGGATCTGATGGAATCTTAGAAGGTATTGTTTTAAGAGAGAGAAGTTCCATCTGAAGACCTTCTTTGGACTCTGGTCTATCACGGATCTGTTACAATTGACATTTCTGAGTGAAATATCAATTCAGTGATAGAAAAGAAATGATCAGAACTCTTTTTTCTTTTGGGAAAAAGTTGTTTTGTTGATTGATCTTAGTCAGAGGTCTGTTTTGCAAAATATCCTTCTTTGAGCAAGGAGTGACTACCATGTTGTTGAAAGAAATAGAGAAATCTAATTTTTTTTGAAATTTTAGTTGGCTTTCATCTTATGAATTTTAATTAAACGTCTCTCCTGTTTGGGTAGTGTCATTAATTATTCTGGAATAGATAATTATTTCAGTATATATGAATAATAAATATTTTTTGTGTGACTGTATTTTTAATTATTCTTGTTAGTACGTAATAATTGAGTTTTTGGTGTTCAGTGTTGATAAAATTTATGAAAGGTTAAAAATTAGTTTGACACATGAGCTCATGTATGAGATAAGAAATAATGACAATTGATTTGACATATAACTCTCTCCCGGCACATCTAAAGAAACCCAATGCAATTCTTTTTCTTAATAGGGTTGATGTACGAGAGATTTCGGTGACAAGAAAAACATATATAGAGTGGCTTGTTTTACACCATTGGCATTTATATACTCAATCTTTATGTAGTATCATTTATAATTGTCATACCACTAGCGTCTAGTGTAGTATAAAAACATCTAATGCAATATATATTTTACTATCTTAATACATGCACACTAATACGCTATTATGAAAAAATATAAAATTATATGCGGATATCAGCAAACATGAATGCAATACTGATGCAAGACCAACATTGAATTTGTGTGTGGACCTTTATATAAATCTTCAACGGGAGATGTTTTTTATTTGGAAAATGGGTGCTCCATGGGTTCCCTGATCTCCTTCGTAAAGAGAGGAGATGCTAACCAACTAATCAAATATTGGTTCGCCAATATGATTAAAAATAGGAGATGTTATACAGAGAGCTCTTCGCTTGTATCCTTTCATTTCAAAGTTAAATGAATGTATGTAAGTTTTATATACTTTAGGAATGAAAAATATAGTAAAAAATAATGCTGGTTCATTTTTCTATTACACCTTAGTCTCCTTATTATGCCTCAAGACTGTTCTTGTGCATGTTCATATATAAAAGCTAATTAAATATTGGAAATGTTAGGTACAAATCCAATGCAAGCTTGCCTTCTATGGAAGTTTTTGTCTGTTATTTACATCCAAATTTATCACCGGTCCCAGTTACGAAGATCTGTACAATTCACATATGGATCTTATGCGAATTAATAAACACCTATTTGATTAGTGACATAAGTTATTCATAATAGTATAAATAAATCTATCAGTATAATAAGTCATTTTCTGTTTGATTGTGTTTTTAGTGATTGTCATTGAAAATGTATGAAAAATCTATTAAGGTTTATCCTTACAGACCTAATTTTTTTTAACTGTTCTCCCTTATGTTTGGGTTATTCCATACCTAAGCTGGGGAAAGAGACATAACTCATCACGACTAATATGAGCACATAATTGAACTGTATACACACATTCAACAACAGATCCAGACATTGAAACCAAAATAAAATTAAGATTTTTTTGCATATATACCCCTATTAGGATCCTAGTTTACCGAAATATCCCTATTAGGATCCCGATTGAAAAATTACACCTCCTAAACCGATAACTAGTGCAATGATACCTGGTTATTCACAGTGAGGTGTGGTTAAAAAATCACCATTTACCTCCGTTAAGTGTCAGGAAAGGTCAAAATTACACCTCTAAAACGTGAATATGGTTGAACTCATCTCCTTTTTCTTCCTTCTTCAATTTCTCATTGTTTTTTTTTTTTTTGGCCAACATTTTCTCTCCTCTCCTTTCATTCTTCCTCTTATTTCTTCATTTTATCCCAGTATTTCTTCTTCACAACAGAGAAATCTCCTTCTCTATGGATTATTTGATTTGTAAACTTGTTGATTGATTAGGGGTTGATATGGGTTTGATTTGGGATCCATTTGGAGTGGATTTGGTTGGGATTGATTAGGGTTTTCAGCAGATGAGAGAAATGAGAGGAGGAGTGAGAGGGGTGAGATTAGGGTTAGGGTTTTGGTGGAGAAGAAATGAAGGAAGGACAGGGTTTTCGAGAGAGGGTGAGGGTATATTCGTGTCAGGTAAGGGTAGTCTTAGTTGAGGATAGATAATTATTCTCCACATGTATGGTTAACAAATTAACCATGGTTGATTATGTTTTGCTAACGATGAGTGACGGATGGGTACATGAGCACTGATTATTAGTTTAGGAGAGATATCTTTTGCAATCGGAAATCTAACAAGGATATTTATGCAAACGAAGATCCTAACAGAGGTATATATGCAAAAAAAACCTTAAAATTAAATATGCACTCGTTTATCTAGAATAGATTGGTATATTGGGATATATAGCTATCATGTCCGTTATCATTTTTTTTTGTTATGTGATCATTATTTTTGTCTTTAATTATTTTTGTGGTGTATAAAATATAGATATGTTGTTTTTAATCCATTGAAATTATTATTGAGAATTATGATAATTTATTCAAACATAATTATCAAGTTTTATCCATCCTAAATGAAAAGATTTTTTTAGCTATTTTCACCTAATCTTACCTTTATTTCCGCACTCTAAATATAGGAAAATTCTTCCTGGTTATTTCACAATAGTACGCAATTGAAAATTTTCATATGATGAGAATTTTATCAGTACAAGTTTTGATGAATGACACGTATCCATGAAAGAGTTAAATATCTTTCATTAATTAAAAAATTATTGATAAAATTTTCATTAATTCATTTTGATGTGTCGTCCATCCAGACATGTACTGATAACAATTCCATTAGTAAGTACTGATATGAAAATAAAAACTAGTGTCATTTTTTTTTTTAGTGTTGTTACACTCAGTTTTTTTCAGTCTAAAACACAGTCTTATATACCACGTTAGAAATCAAGTGAAGCATATACCTCGTTAGATTTGTATATATCACATTAAATATTTTTTTGCACTTACTAAAAATGAGTTCATTCAACTCGAAATGGAGCGATGTGTACTTTTTATCAAAGTATATACCTCATTAAATAATGTGTGAAGTCTGAATTTTAATCGATAAATATGACATATTCAAACATTTATTTATTTATTATTGTTACGGAGAATTTGAGCGGGTGGCATCAACATTAGCACGTGAGACTGGTGAACCAAATAAATAAATAAATAAATAAATAAAATATGAGTGTGGGCATAAAAGCCAGTGTTTAATGGACCCTAGGCATAATTTGGGTATGAAAAAGCAAGGCTCCGAATTATTTACCTATTAATCGTACATTTTTTTTTTGTTAAAACAAAAAGGTTAAGCTCAGTCTTATTTCTAGCTCAAATATAGTTTTTATTTTTATTTTTTATGATAAGGTAAGCTAGAGTTTAGCCTCAAATATAGTTTACTCATGTTTTCATTTTTTTAAAATGGAAAAATCCATATAACCCTTTTATTTTTCCTGAAGTCTGTATAATCCCCTGAAAAAATTTCAATAACCCCCGAGTTAAATTTTCAGTGACAAATGAAGAATATTGTATTTGGTTAACCATGACTGAAAACACAATATACAAAAACCCCCTATAATAGGTTAAAAATGTAGAAAATCATGTGTAAATAATGATTTTACCCATTCAGATAGGGGTTTTATAATCTATTTGAAATGGTAAAATCATCGTTGAAAGTTTTTCGCATTTTTAACACATTGTATGGGGTTTTTGGTGTACTATGTTTTTATCCAAGGTTAACTAAACGGAATATTCGCATAATATTCCTCATCTGTCAAGAAATTTAACTCATGTGTTATTTAGATTTACATAAGTGTTTTGATGGGGGTTATATGAAAATTCAGGGGTTATAGTTTACAGGGGACTATTTGAATTTTTTTCTTTTAAAAATCATACATCATCTGATAATGTATGTGTTTTTATAAAATATGAAATACATAATCAAATGGTATCATTTATAGAAAACATGAAAAATTCAACGTGAAATTTAGTTTATTTAAATAAGTGAGAAGGCTAACTAAACATATATAAAAAAAACTGAATATAACAATCCTATTGTTAAATATATGATTATGGTTTAAATCACATCTCATAACCAATATATACCTTATTCAAAATGATTAGCATATTAACATGATAGAAGCTACATTTGACAAGATGTAGATCCTATGAGATTGGGGCCAGACATAGACATAATGGATCTGGATCTGGTCTATCTGAGGGGGGGCGGTTATTCCGACCCCACCACTTCATCCACCCACCCCCTTTTCTTTTTTTTCTTTTTTTTTTGGTTTCTAACCCACCCCTCCCCTCCCCCTCCCACCACCACTACCTCCCTCTCCCACCACCCCATCACCACCTCCCTCCGGAAGACCCCTCCCCTCCCACCACCGCCTCCGAGACCACCTCCCCTCCCACCACCACCACCACCGCCGACCTAATTGGGGGTCTCGGAGGCGGCGGAGGGCGTGGTGGGGTGGTGGGAGGGGGAGGGGTCTAGGCGGCGGAGGGAGGGGTCTCGGAGGTGGTGGTGGTGGGGGGTGGTAGGGGTGGTGGTGGTGGTGGTGGTGGTGGTGGGTCTGGACGGTGGGAGGGGGAGGTGGTGGTGGTGGTGGTGGTGGTGGGATGGAGGCGGCGGAGGGAGGGGTGGATGGTGGTGGTGGGAGGGGGGTGGTGGTGGTGGTGGTGGGAGAGGGAGGGGTCTCGGAGGTGGTGGTGGGATGGTGGTGGTGGTGGGGTCCGAAAGCGGCGGAGGGAGGAGGGGGAGGTGGTGGTGGTGGGAGGGGTCTCGGAGGCGGCATGGGAGGAGGGGGAGGTGGTGGTAGGGTGGTGGGAGGGGGAGGGGAAGGGGTGGGTTAGAAAAAAAAAAAAAAAAAAAAAAAAAAAAAAAAAGGGGAGGGGGTGGGTGGATTAAGTGGAGGGGTTGAAATATCCATCCCCCTATCTGAGATGGAGGATGGGGGAATGTAATTATATATCTGGACAATGATGTGATGCCTGATGGGAAAACGATGCGCATGAACGAGACGTGCAACAACAATGATGCCAAATAAAATTTATATGGGTGTGTGTCACGGGATGCATAAAGTAGCAAAGAAAAAAAAAATTGTTATTACCTGCTTCGATTGAAAACTCTTTAATTAAATCGGAGAAAAGTGATAACTTCATTTATTATATTAGAAGAGCCAATGGGTCTGTTTATATATACAACAAAAATGAAATCTCAAAAAAAAAAAATATTACAAAAAAATTAAGTAGAAGGAAAAAAGAAAGTAATAGTGATTCTTTAACATTGATAATGTAGGATTAAAGTGAATCAGAGATATCAATAATTTGATGTGCTTTTAGCCCCCGTTTTGAATGGGGATAGATTTTATTCTAGGGTATAGATTTATTCAAGTATAAGAGAGTATAAATAAGGATAAAGTGATTTTGTATTTGATTGTATTTTGAATTATTCTCGTTGATAAACGTAAGAATAAATGTTTTGTTGTTTGGGTAAAATGTGAATAAAGTATGAATGATGATTTATAAAAGGTAAAAAAACAATGATAATTGATTTGACATGTGATTTATAAGAGGTGATGACAGTTGATTTGACAGTAGACCCACATATTCTTTAGGTGGAATAACCTAGGATAACTTTTATCATAGGGGTTGATTGAAATCCTTATACCACTTTATCAAGGTTTATTCTGACATAATTTATCTGGGGTTATCCGGGGTAAATAAACACCCTAAAATACTTATCCAGGGTTATCCGGGGGGTTATACTCATTCCAAACGGGGGCTTAGAGAATTTTGAAGTGGGGGAGGGGGGGGCCTAGGTGTAGGTTGATTTTTACCCAACCCAATTTGAATTGATGGATTGGATTATCCGGATCTGATATTGACACAATAATTTAAATAGTTAGTTTAAATTTTAATGCGTGAGATGAAATCTGAATCGCTCAATTTGTTTTACCCTAAAATCTATTAGATATTTTTGTCAGGATGCTTACCATTATTTATTGTGGTGGTTGTGAAATTCGAATTATTTTAAAAACATAGCTTTTTGAAAGTCAAACCCAAATCTAAATCTGACCTGAGCTCTACGCAACTTAATTTTAACGTGTGGGGTTCAAGTTTGATTTTTTCATGTTTGAAGGCCATTTTGAGGGTTGGATCTGGATGACCTCTGTTTATAACTTCAGGTTTAGGTAGAGCTCGAACCCTGAACCCTGTCTAACCCGCCCAGGTTGCAACCCGAATGTTGAACATGCTCGTATTAAATGTCCAAAACCAAGTTAAAAAATTAAACTAGTGGTTTATGGTCTTTCAAGCTTTCTTAGTTCAATTGGGTGTTTTTCCTTGTTTTCTTCTCAGTCTGAGCTTGTTGAATTCAAATTATGTCGAATCATAAACAACAGAGTGGAAAGAAGGAATACATTCTCATACCAAGCTAAAGATTGGGAAAGAAAAACTTTTCCAAACTTTAGTCATTAGCAAACTAATACACACAGTACACACCAGAGAGAACTATGTACACTAAAGAAACAAAGGGACCTAAATGAACAGAGACTAAACCAAAGATGAGCAGACAGAACACGAACAGAAGCTCTACATACAAACACGGTCGAAGAGAAGCTCCACCCAATCCCATCGATGGCACGCTTTTGATCTCCCACTACTTAACACTGTTATTGCACTGATGATGGGAGAGTCTTGATCACAGAAGGGGAATTCTTCTAATAATGTGTAGCTGCAAAAACTGCTCCTTCCACCTGAGAAGAATAACAAGAATGTCAATGTTGGATGATTTACATTCCAATAAAAAATATCCAATCGGAGTACTTTTTCAGACATTAAAAAAAGTCCAGACTACTTTGTGACTATGGACGCAAGATTGATTACCTTGAAGGTGGCACCCCAGATCTCTTCATCGGGTGCAGGAATGGCAGTCACCTTGTTCTTAGGGTTCTCATAGCATTTCAGGCCCCCAAGCGTCGTCGAGTAGAAGCACCCTGTGTCAATGTCCATCCATTGATTGGTAAGATAAAAATTACCAAGATTTTGACACGATTTAATGCCTATATGATGGTATAATGACGTCAAAACGTAATCACTGGATAAAGAAAGGCAAGCCATTATGCTTCATCTGGTTATCTACTGAAGCATCTTTTGGTAGGTTGAGAGAGATACCCCCTCTCTTCACTTTTCAAGTTTCACCCAAGTCTCATGTTGATAGGATAAGATTTAATCAAAGAATAAAACAAAACACTTACCTATCAAAAGTAGAGTTGAAATCAAAGGATTGAAAGATGAGGACCACATGAACATATTGGACAATGACAGGTTCTTAGATAACGTATAGATTGGTCTTCCCCCAAGATAAGATAATCAGTGAATTGTAGAATTATCAAGCTTCAACATTTTGAAAAGTCAAGGTACCCCACTACAAGCTGACAAAAGTAGTTGATTAATTTGGTGGTTCTGATGCACTCTTGCAAACTATTTATTTTCTTGTGATGGCTGGTGATTAATGGTCGTCATCATAAAAACCACAGATCCATAATTCATTTTTATGGTTCAATTTTAAAAAATCAGTGGACCACACATCTTCTGTGGTTGAATAGAGTTGAGGAATTGTTATGTGATCCATATATTTTATTTCAAATCTCGATATATGAAAAATGATTTTTTCTTTAAAAAAAAAGTGACTTGTCATTCTAATAATGTTCTTCATGTAACTATTGAAACTCCAATACAATTCTAATAGAACATAAACAAATCCATCTTCCGGATTATTACCTAGGGGAAACGATGCGAGTGACTTGCCACAAGATCCTTTGAGCAATTCTGCATCATCTGCAAATGCTACATATCCATCTGCAGTGATTCCCCAATATAAAGGGACCTTCCCATATTGATCCTGCAACATGCAACATGTCATAAATTTAGTGTATTGTCAACTTTATTTTGACAATTTAAGTTTTATGTATAAATTTTATCCTATCAGCAAGAGTAACACTCAAAACCAGGACCCCTGACCTCCCAAGAAGTGGCTTGGTAGTGTATTATTAAGTTGAACTTGTTATTTTTTAACACGGAAAACATATGAATGAAGACCAGGTTCTAGTAAGGTAGAAGTAACTTACAGAAGCCACGAAGAGCGTAGAAGTGGACTTATCAAAGACCACGAATGCGAAACTCCCACTGAGGTGGCCAACGACATGGCTCGGGGGGTAGGGAGCCCTGTCTCGGAGAGCCTTATAGGCCTCAATGACCAACATCACCTCATTTGCTGTCTTGGACAGTCCATATTGTTGCCTCAGGCTCCCCAAGTTGTCGAGCATCCCTTCGAATATGCAGAATATCTCGTCCTTCACCCCAAAAGATCTGGAAAGGAACAATCAACATAAATACTGCAACTATATGTAATATACATATATAATAAGTGGTAGACAAGCTGGAAGTTTGCTAGATTATACATGTATATATATATTTATAAAACATTTATGGTTATGTTAAGGAGATTTTTGCAGGAAGATGCTTCTTACTTCTGTGTCAAGATTGTACAACAAAAGTGGATGTTGGGTTTGTTCAAATAGATATATATTCTTCAACTATTGAGGTAAAATGTTCATATTAAAAGATTTCGTAGAACTTTAATCTCTAGCAGTCAATTTAAGTTTTAAGAAATCTTTTAATATGAACATTTTATCTCAACAATTGAGGAATTATGCTACCAATCATAATGAATAGTCTTGATTTTGATTTAAATAGGTCAGTCAATCCAAACATGTTTGGAACCGATTTTCAAAAATTAATTTTCTTCCATAAAAATTCTCTAAATTATCTTTTTCATAAATGCTACTCTTAACTAGCTTTTTTATTATTATAAAACTGTTTTGTTCAGTTTTAACACATAATAACTAAAAAAAATCTAAAATAAAGGCTAAAATTTAAGAAAACCGACGCAGAATAAGTTTAACTATTGATTCCAAACAAAACCTTAATGAAATCATATCAGGTGAATGAAATAAAAGATTTAAAAGATAATAAATCACATATTGAATGAAGAATTCACAGTGGTTATCCCGTCTCCCATATTTAAAAGTAGGGAAAATTTCAAATAATCCCTGTAAACAGTATGAAATCCATATAGCCCCCTGATTTTTTTTGAAGTGCATATGACCCCCTAAAGACACATATGTAAATCTAAATAGCCCTCTGAGTTAAACTTTCATTGGCAGATGATGAATATTATATTAATATTCCATTTAATTAACCATGACTAAAAACACAGTATATCAAAAAAACCCTACAATGTGTTAAAAATGCAGAAAACCCTCTATAAATGATGATTTTACCATTCCGAATAGATTATAAAAACATATCCAGAAGAGTAAAATTTTCATTTACAAAATATTTTCTGCATTTTTAACACATTGTAGGTTTTTTTGGAATACTGTGTTTTTCAGCCAGGAACAACTAAACATAATATTCATCATTTGTCAATGAAAATTTAACTCAGGGGGTTATTTGGATTTACATAAGTATTTTAAGGGGGTTATTTGGATTTACATAAATGTTTTCAGGGGTTACATGAATTTCAGACAGTTTATTGGGGGTTATATGGGTTTTTCCCTTAAAAGTGTATATACATATGTGGCCATTATTTTCGTCATCTCCTACGTCGGCCACTCTATTCTTGTACTTTATATAAAAAAAGTCATTTTCAATTTATAATCCATTCACAAATAAAATTTCATATAAAGCTATAATGTTTATTAAAAACTATTTTTTTAAGGAAAAAGTGGATTTTGCTAATGCGATTATATAAAATAAATTCATGGTGCAAATCCGAAAAGAGGGAGAGGGGAAAGACGAAAAACCAAAGAGAAGAAAGAAAACAAGAGGGCCGAAGGCATTGTTCCCCACAATTGAAGAGCCGGTAGGGGTGCAACTTTGGTCGGTTAAACTGAATCTGAATTGATCCAAATTGAATTTTTCGAGTTTGGTTTAATAGTTTTTTTTATATAGTATAAATTGAAAAATTAATAAACCAATCTTCTATAGTTTGAGTTTGGTTTTATTTCAAAAAAACGAATTAACCGAACCGAACGGAAATAAATTTAAATACATGATTATTCATATTTAATATTCATTTAGATCATTATTTTTATATTAAAAACTATATTGTTGTTATACCATTAATATTTATAAAAAATGAATACACTAAAATCTTAACCTTTAAATGTAAAATTGTAAACCAACCCAAAAAATAACCAATGTTTTTGAGTTTTTTTTGTGTTATATATTTGAAAAATGTTAGTTTGAGTTCCATTTTTAGCTCTCAAATGCAGTTTGTAACTTATTTTTTTTATAATTTGTTAAAATAGTAATACATTAATAAATAGATATACATTTTTATGAAAGATATATCATATATTCCACCTAATTGTATAAACTAATTTATATATTTCATCATGGTGAGTGCAGTAGCGAGTCATATTTAATATTTATAAGGCTACAAATAAAAAAAATTTGTTTATATATATATTAGGTGCGGCGAACGGCGGGTGCGATCGCGATCACGGACCGTCGATCATGGGTCCATCGCATCCGACGGTCGAATGCGATTCACATCGACCGTCAGATGCGATGAACCCGTGATCGAACGGCCCATGTCGCGGCCGCACCCGCCGTTCGCCGCACCTAATCGTTTCACTATATATGTGTGTGTGTGTCAGAGATTCCATGGTTGTCTTTACAGTCAAGTTAGGAAAGAATATACCCGTCTAAGCCTGAACCGTCCTACTATGGCCACCGGAGATAACTGTAATAAAGTTGTAAAATTGACTTAACAAAAGAAGATTACCTGGGAAACAAGGGGGACTCTTTGATGTGGGAGTAAGCGAAGTGGGCGTCGGAGGAGATCCGGACGGAGACGGCGGGAGAGGAGGAGGAGACGAAGCGGTTCACGAGGGCCTCCGCCGTCGTCTTCGGTGACGGAGTCCTGCTCCCCGCAGCCACCAGCTCGTCCGGCGGCGCCACCACACCACTGCTGAACACACCCAACATCCTCTCCCTTCTCTCTCAAAATTAATAAATAAATAAACAAAAATAAATGAAGAACTGTTCTTATATAATTGAAACAGAGGGTGAGTTGTATTTATAGAAGGGGAGTGGGGTGGGTGAATCTGATGAGGTGTGTGACGTCATGCGAAATTTGGGGGATTTTGTTAGGAAGAAGAAGCAGATGGTATGGTGGTCCCACCCTTTGGACACGGTGAGTCCCTGATTCCTCTGTCTCTCTCTCTGTTTTGTTTTTTTTTTTTTAGTGTGAGTGGGGTCAGGGGTGTCGTGCCTTGGAGACGGGATCTGGTCAGTGCCGAGCTCGATCAGTTCGGTCAGTATCGAACTGCACCACGTTTAAATCGAACTGCATCACTTATAAATCGAACTGCACAATCAATTGTTGGGTATATTTTTCATTCTCTTATTGGATACTGATGATACTTAGTAATTCATATTTTCTTCAATAGTTGATTGAATCCAATAAGAGAGTAAAAAATATACCCAACAATTGGTTATGCAGTTCAATTTATAACGTTCGATTTGTACGTAGTGCGGTTCGGTACTGATCGAACTGGTCAAAGTTGAGCACTGATCGGATCCGGTCCCGTGCCTTGTCCATTTACACATTTACAATATTCCCTTGATGCTGTGCGGGCTGTGCAGTCATAAGAATATCGTGTGGAAAAGGTTATGGCCGTCCGATCGTTGATCTTGTGATTGAAGGGGATTACCCGATCTGTCCATAACCAATACACCTCTAAATGGATTTTCAACTGTGGCGATGGGTTTTGGGAAGAGGAGAGAGAAGGAGAGTCCATTTGGGAGTGTATTGGTTACGGGCAGACCGGGTAATCCGGTTTCTTCTTTTTTCTAAAAAAACAAGTGTGGATCATCCGATCGCAAGATCAGCGATCGAACAACCATGACTCTTTCTCACACGGTGGTCTTCTGATATATCTATATAAACTTTGGACATTTTCATTTAAAACACTTTCAAAATAGAATGATGTCCGAACAAGGAGGTGTGAAGAGAAACCATGTAGCAAGTGGTAATGTTATGAATAGTTTTTTAATTGACTAATGCTTTCTTCTTTGTGGTGCGAGTTCTTACTCTTTATTTCATCCCTGACAAGCAACCAAGCTGAGGTTGCTTCTAACTGCAGTAGGAGACTGTTGACTTTGTGGTTAACCTCAGCCAATATAGCATGTAGTCTAATTGATTGCATGTATACATTTATAGAAAATGTAAATTTTTTTATCAAAACATATATCTCGTTAATTTGACTATACACTACATTGATTTTCTATCGATGCATATCGGAGTGGAATTGAGACTGAAAAAAACTGTGCAACAATACTCTTATAGTTATACTCTGTTAGCCATGGAGGTATATACGGATACATATCTTGTTAAATTTTATTTTACGATTGTTAAAAGGGTCCATTCAATTTGAAACTGAGTAACATACATTTTTCATCAAAGCATATATATTATTAAAAGAAGTTTATTATTTAAAAAAAAATTAAAACATATATGGACTGCATTTGGGGTTTATTTTAGGGAGTGCTAGATTTTTTTAATAGGGTTTATTTATGTCAATAGATAAAAATATTTTTTTGAATTATTTAAAAAAAATTATTTCACCCAACACTCTCATATACCTTTCAAAAATTGTTATATATAGACATGCGGGAGTGAGAGCTCACTTAGGATCGTGTTGCACCTTTTTTTTTCCTTTCTTGGTCCCCTCTTCGGGGATTGGTTATCTATCCTTGTTTTTTATTTTTTCACTTTTTCTTTGTTTTTGTTGCTTTATGTTTTGTGCTTTCTCTTTGATTTAATAAAATTGAGGGCGATCACCTACCGTTCAGTAAAAAAAATAATCAAAATATTTATGAATAAAATCTTATAAACTATGAATTTGATTTTTTTTTTTTGTGTGTTTTATGATGGTGGGATGAAATGTAAGAACGACATCTCTAAAACCCTTTTATTGTTTTTAGATAATATAAGAAGTTATCAGTTTAATCAACCTTTACTGGTTTTCAAAGACCATTTGTTCAACTGTTGAGTGGATCAATTTCTAATTTAAATCATTCTTATACAATATGAGAAATGTTTAAAAAACTACACTCATTTACGTCACAAATAGTATGTTTTTCATAAGAAGACATACTAAATTGAATCGACATTTTTTCTTAATTTTTATATTTTTAAAGGTGGAATTTTAGTGCGAGATTAGAAGTGCCAAAGCCCTTTTAAATTTTGACTATTGAAATTGATTTTTATATAATTTTAAAAATGATCTGGTTCAAATAATTTTTCACGGGTTCTAAACCGTTAATTGATTTTTACATTGAAGTCGATTTGTGTACTCAATAATGGGTTTTTAAAAAATAACCTGAGTAAAATTCAGACCTGTTGAAAGTTGAACTATTTCTACTAGATTTGAGTTAGTGAGTCCATAATCCAAATCAATCAAATTGATCCCGTCGATCCAGTCTGATTTTTAAAACATTGCGCCTAAAAGTTATATATTAATAAACCATTAATATTTACCCTATGGGACCTCTGTATAAAAACTAAAAAATATTACCATTAATATACCACCACCAAAAGAAGGAAAAATAAACAAACAAACAAACAGAAAAGAAAAGTGCATTTCATGGTTTCCCATACCTCAAGAATACCACAACCCATTCCTTCCCATAACCGTTTCAGTTCATCCACAAAAAGTCATGTAGTAGTTGTTGAGAAAGACTACAGATATATCAACTTGTTCAATCTGCACTTCCACTTGTTTTGATCTTTAGATGATGATGTCTTGGGGAGATCAATGAATGGTGGAAGACATGGTCCCCAATCTATTTAATTTAAGGGAAAAATCCAAATAACCCCCTGTAAACTGTTTGAAATATATAAAACCCCTGACTTTTCTTAAAGTTCATATAACCACCTGAAAACACACACATATGTAAATTCAAATAGCCTCCTGAGTTAAATCTTCACTAACAGATTATGATTATTTTGTGAATATTCTATTTGATTAACCTTGATTGAAAACATAGTATACCAAAAACTTTCTATAATGTGTTAAAAATGTGAAAAATCCTCCGTGAATGATGATTTTATCCCACCAGATAGAGTTTATATTCCATCCGGAGGGATAAAATTGTCATGTACAGAATGTTTTCCACATTTTTAATAAATTGTAGGGGGTTTGTGGTATACTGTGTTTTCAGTCAAAGTTAACAAAACAAAATATTCACATACAATAATGATTCATAGGCCCCAATTTCACAGGCCCCAAATAGACCCCATGAGGTGGCATGGAGACATTACTCATTATGTCCTTTAGATAATAACTACCTAAAAATGTGGACGGTTTTGATCTCCTATGATTGTGGAATGCAATTAAATCTGAAATCGTTTTTGTTTTTTCACCATTAATTCTATTTTAAAATAACACAGCAAAAACAAATCGATTAATAAATTCTGGGCCGATTTTTTTTTTGAAGAACAGGTGGGATCGGATCCTCTGTTTAAATCTGTATTATTTTTGTTACATTTTTAAATGTAATAGTCAACCGTATGCATGTATTGATTTGTATTTGTTAATTTTGTGTTAGGTCGAATCAAAATTGAAGCACTATAGGCGACCTTGCATCTAACGGTCGCACCCACCCATAGACAGCAAATGGAAATTCCCTATGAAGGAATTTAATTACTAGCAAATCTGAATTTTTTATTTTGAGAAGTTAGAAGACACTGATTTATTCTTGTTCGAGTTGGATCTCCTATCAATGTCTTCCCGATCAGGTTTGACAATTTTTTTTTATCATATGATCTTATTGGAATGCAAGTCATATCAGAAATTAAAATTAATTTTTTTACGATCACATATTTAATCAATGTTACATGTTTTAAATTTAGAGCACGAATTTTTTTTTTATGTATTGATCGTCATATTACACCTTTTATTTTGTTTCATTTTAATTTTATAAATGTAACACTCGTTATTGTACATTTAATTTTTATATGGTTTGTATGATGTTAGTATTACATTTCTGATGTCGAAACACATTTATTTTTTGATACATTCATAAAATGTAATAGTCTGAAACAGTCTGAAATGTAACATTCATTCATGTACTGCATTTCTTACAATGCACATAGTAATTTATATTTGTTACATTTATAAATATAACAGTCAATTACATTTTTTTATGGTGGAATCTGCTACATTTTCTTTGGAAGACAGTGCACTAGAAATTGAAATAGATGATTTCGAAGAGTAAATGTAACTATTTGACATTTAGGTAAATGTAATTGTTTGTTCCATCTATGTAAATGTAACAGTTTTTATGTAAATGTAACAAATCGTTGTGAGAGATGTAAACATTTACGAAATGTATTTGTAACTACTAATATAAAATTATAAAATGTAACTGTTTCATATGGTAATTATATTTTTTTATTTAATTTTGAATATAATAAATACTTAACTTTTTAATGTTCAGTTATAACATTCTTAAAAAAAATTAATATGTATAATAAGAATGTAAGTTTGAAAAATAAATCTGGGTGGTTTGAAGGATTTTCACGAAAACAATTTTGGTATTTTTTGGTGTAATCTAGGTTCAATTATAATTTTGATAATGATTTCAAATTTCAAAATTTGAAATAGATAAATAGATTTTAAGATCTATATGGAAAGTCATAACCGAATAGAGAAAATGGAGGGATTTGGGTTAATGAGACAGATTTTTAATTAAGGGCAAATTTGTATTTTGCCATTTTTCCCTTTTTGAAAAGTCAACAAGTCAACTAATAACAATCAATGAGATGATGACACCTCATGGGGCTTGTGAGTGGAGCTTATATTTTGGGGTGAGTGGAGCTTATATTTTGGGGCCTGGGTATCATGACTCATTCACATAATATTCCTCATCTGTCAACAGATGTTTATTTTAGGGGTTATTTGAATTTACATAAGTGTTTTAAGTGGGGATACATGTCAGAAGGGTTATATGGATTTCAGGCAGTTTAGAGGGTGTTATTTGGATTTTTCACACAAAAACAAAAACAAAACAAACTAAAAGAACACTCTGAAACGGCTGACCAAAGCCACTCAAACCATACTTGGAAAAAACGGTGGATCGAACCTTGTTTTTGTGATGGTAACCTTTGGATTCATCATAACTGGTAATTCAGATTCTATCAAATTATTCTAATCCACTAGATTCTGTCACCTGTGTGGAACCACTACTTTGATTCCAACTTTTGATTTATTTTTGTGTTGGATATTTTTTTGTTCATTATAATAATGCAATTGATTAAGGTCCCACCTTGCGGTGACATCAATGGATTGATTGAACATCTTGATTCGTTTTTGTTTTTGATTTGGATAAACAACAATTAGATTGAGAACAAAGTCCACTAAACCAACCCGTTCAGTTTCTGTCAATTCTTTCTGAGTGACCATATGTAAACACACTTAAACATGTTTTTATAGAAATTAAAAAAAAACTAACATGTTTTCAAATGATTCTGAAAAAGTATATTTATTTAATTATTTTGTTTTAACTTAAAAACAAAAAATATGTTTTTTTTTTTAAATAATAAAAGTTAGACATCAAATTTATTAAGTTATTTTATATAAAATCATAATTTTCAAACGGGTCAACAAGCATGCTTCCAGTTTTGTTGACAACATGATACGAGATTGAGCCTCCCCTTAATATTTTCTCCCAAACCCTTGTGAGTTGGACTATACAGTGTATTCGTATTTATTTTTTCACGAAAATAATACCTAGGTGTAAAAGAATACACGTGTCATATATTAAGATATTCATAAATTGAAAGTATATATTCTATATTATCAGAGTAAGGGTTGTCAGCTACTGCAAAGTAATTAATTAATTCAATTTTTAACACATTGGTACTGTGGACTGTGGAGCAGTGATAATCTCTGTGTGTGATCTAACTCGCTTGAAACAGTGTACAAAACTATTTATTTGTAGTCAAATTTAATTTGGATGCTTAGTAAACTAGGTAGTGGATCATGCAACTAGAATAAATACCTTCTTATTGGATGCAGGTAAAGTTTTAACCCACATAACCAGAGGTGTCACATGGTCAGAATAATGACAAATAAACAATGAGAGAGAGATAAATAATGAATTTGTATGGTTGCTGGGGTTGGAATCTTAGAGGCCCCCCTCCCTTTAAATTCCTTCCTCCACTGCGCCTGTTGTTTTCAGATGTGGCCCCTGGTTTGTGTTTGTGGATACCGTATTGAAAAGTGAGATTATATATTATTAATTTTACATGAAGTATCTACAAATTTAAATAAACTAAAAATAAAAGTTAATTATATTATCACATCACATGTGTACATTTTTAAAAATAAAAAATCAAAGGCCGCGGATGAGGCTGGCTGGAGATATCATTTTCCATGTCAAATCAATGATTAAATTACTATGAAAAATATTAAACTAAATCGAGAAGGGGTTGCGAAGTCCACAAAATTCATAACTTGTCAATACCATCCTTGAATCAATGATTCCGGCGGTCTCTTTTTCAATCTAGAAAAATTGCAATAAGGCATGTCACGGGTGTACCTGAAAAATATATGAGAAATGACAGTATTGTCAATCAAGGAGTAAGGAGCAGGAACAAGGTATATCTGGGATGAGATGTGAAAGTCGAATATTAATATTGGAATAACATATGCCCGAGGGGGGAGGGTGTCTCGGTAGACCTATGGAGACATCCCCCACCCTACTCTTCAGGGTTTTTCTTTTTCCTTTTTATATATACGTCTCTATTCTTCTCATTTCTATTTCGAACTTGTAATCTTTAATAATGAAAGTGTCTACAACAAAATCTTTTGTTTTTTTTAAAAAAAAACATAGGTCGTCAAGGTACACAAGGCCTTCAAATACAAAAGTGCTTATAGAGGTTTAGTTCATCTTGGTTCAACAACCCCCCCAATGTGACAGGTTACACAAGGAAAAAAGATTAAACCAAAGGGTGCGTTTGATTGTGCGATTGTGATTCTGGACAGCAAGAAGCTTGTCTCTCCCTAGTTTTTTAAAATCGCAGTTTTTAAGACACTATTTGTCTAAAAATCTTTCTGTAAGAAGTTATATTAGCACTATTTAGTTGCACGATTGTAAAAATAATTTTCTGTAAACACAAAAACTACCAAATTGTGCAACCAAACGCTACCTAAAACATCAAATGTGAAACTAAAATTTTAATGAAAATACTAAAATGAATTAATGTATTTAGGTCGATCGAGCTTTACAAGCGTAATGCATGCCCACAATTTCCCCCTAGCTAAAATTCATGAAATAACAGAATATTATGATAAAATTTCAAAACACGATCATTTGAAATAAATAGACCCAAGGATAAAGCCATAAAGGATACAGTTACGTAAATTTCTTTTTCCAACCTCAATTTTAATTTATATGTATTTTGAATTTTTTAAAAATAATATATTTTATTCAATAAGGTGCATGCTTTCATAAAAAATAAAGCATATGCTCTAATAAATTGCACGAATGCATTTATAGAGAATGTGAAATATTTCAATTGAAACATATATCTCATTAATGTGAACATATGTTCCGATAATTTTCTATGGATGCATATAAGACTAGAATTGAGGCTTAAAAAAGTGAGTAGAAACACTCCTTGAAAAATGATACATCCCGTCCCAAAAATCACCTTAAAAATAACCCAAAACCTCCATATATTTGAATCCCTATGCACTTTGATGGAATTTTTTCGGTATTTTTAAAACGTATATAACCTAAAAATAAGTATATCAAAATAAGTGTATATGGTCCGAATGTAATTTTTGGGCATTTTTGGGACGGTGTGTATGAAAGCTCATGGGACTTGTACAATGTAATCAATGGAAGTAACTCCCCTGTTTGGATGGGGGGGGGGGGGGGGGGGGGGGTAAGGTGGAATAAGGGGGTATAAAGGTGGTATAAGAATGAATAGGAAAAATGACTGTTTGTTTGCAGTATATAACCTGGTATTACTATGCCAGTATAAATGAGTATAAGATAGTATAACAATTCTAAGTAACCCCTAGGATAAGCTATACCCAATTTATTTATTCCTATGGAGAAGTGGGGTCCACCCTTACATTAAAAAAAATCATATCTCATCACATCAAATCACCTATCAACACATCTTATACATCACTAGGGCCCACATGTCAAATCAATTTATTACAACTTATTCACATTTTATTTTTCATCAACCAAACAACTCAACATTTATTCTTTTTACGTTTTTCAATGAAAATAAAAAACATAATCAAACAGAAAATCATTTATTCCATTGATAAAGTTATCTGTTCCTGAAATATGTATAAACCCCAAAATAACTTATTCCTCGATCCAAATGTAAGGGAACTTGTATGTGCAACTAAATGCCTCCGAGTGAATCCCATCCTTTTATTCAAAGTTCAATTATCATACATACAATATAGGATTATCACATTATGTTCATGTATTCCTATAAATGTCATTAGTGCCATAGATATTGATGCAAGCTATCCTGCATATGGTAAAGAAAACTACAAATGGGCATTAAAGAAAAGAATTAGGGGCGGTAACCCCAAATGAAAAAATGGTATCCAATTTCTTTGTAGAGGTGCATTCTCATGTATAATGATAGTTAATTCTTGTGTTTGGAATCCTCTTATGAACTGATACCCTAGAATCTTCATATTGAATAGTGCGAGGGGGCATGTGCTACAGGGAGGTATTGGTATGGCACAACCCATTGATGTATAAGAGGTGATGTCATGCGATTTGATAGGTGGTTTTCCTTATACCAGTGGAGGAATAACACAATTTCATGGAGGGCTTGGAATACAAATATCAGCTTATTCTCACGTAATTCTGCATAACTATACCCACTTATTCTCTTCACCCAAATACCTTTTTTTATACTTATTCTCCTCTATTCCCATCTATTCCACCATTTATTCTAAATCCAAACAGGGCATTAGGGTCTACTAGAGAGGTGAAGTCTGATCTCATTCCGGAAGTTGACCTCAACAAGTGCGTAGTTGTGTGGAAGACCCCCTTAGCGGGGTGGTCGAGACACACCCTCCCCCAAGAGGAGATCGGGAGTTCGAGTCCCAAGTTTACCAAAAATAAAAAAATGCTCAGTTGTTTCCTCCACCCCACACATCCCTCAAGCCTTATTTTAGTCAGCCACCCATTTCGCCCGCTAAACCCTCTTCATTAGCTTGCGAAGAAATATGATCCACGTGAAAAATTAAAAAAATTTAACCTTGGGGAAATTTGAATCCCCATATTTCTTTGCATTTTGGTGATTTCTCAGGAATGACCGAAGCCTCCCTCCTTAACCACTCATAACAGCTGTGTGCTGAAATAGTCAATGAAGGATTCCAAACCATGATGTCCTCACCTTTAGCCTGAAGTGACACTCCTTAAAGTTTCTCTGGAAGATGGGAGGCCGGGAGAAGTTTGCGGGCGCCAACAATGTAGTTTTCAAAGGAAGCAGTCCGTATGGCGAGAACATTTGGGATTCAGCCATAAGATATATTCATGACAGTGAAAGATGTGTGGGTGCCAAGTTGGTCGAATTGGTTAGGGAGCACTTGATTATCCATGGCTGATGAGAGGGGTGGCTAGGCATCTGTCCAATAGAATTCTCTTTTACGACGAGACATATCTTGTGTATCTTTTTCTTTATTTTGGTTCATGTAATTTAGGCATAATTCTTCTAATACAAGGGCATATACAAGGGGAGTGGACACAGGTGTTGCCGAGTTGAATTAAGGTGGTGTCTTTGCATGGTCATCCATCATCATTAGACGATCTACTGATTTGAAACGTCGCCACAAAAAATTCTCGGTTCAACAACATAGACTCGTGTCGAAAGCTATGAGCTCAGAGACAACTGTAATTGTGAATGTCTTGTGACCTTGACACTCTTGCACACTCCAGAGGGTATGATTTAGGTAACCCACAGTAGCAACAAGAGTTCCCATCCATCACATTTAACTCTTTAATTGAGTCTCTAACTTCACAATTTCTACAGGCCTGGATTTTTGAAGATGAAAAGAGATCATGTATCTTTAAAGCCTAAATATATAACCATGGATCAATACAAGTTCTATACTAGATCTAGAGGGCCCAAAAAACAAAAAACAGGCCTGGATTTTTGAAGATGAAAAGAGATCATGTATCATTAAAGCCTAAATATATAACCATGGATCAATACAAGTTCTATACTAGATCTAGAGGGCCCAAAAAACAAAAACATTTCTATCAATTTCTGTACTTGGGACTCCTATCCTAGCAGTTCTCAATTTGTCTCCCATTCTTTTACTTACATTTATGAATCACCAATGATAAGATGTCTGCAAAACTGTTAATTTTCAAATTTATCCCACTGATTAGTCATTCAAAAGGTACAACCATTTGGAAAGCCAATGATAAATTGATTACAAAAGTTCACTTATCCAATTAAGTTAGAGGATTTTCTTTTCATGAGACCTCACACAGTCAATTCACAGACGGACATTAATCTTCTTGCAGATGAAAATGATTTAACTAGTTTTTACCCCAGAAGTAACCAAAGAAAATGCATCCAATACTTCATTTTTCATCTAAGATAGAATACATATAGCTTTCATCCAACAATGGATTTCCTGAGAATCTAAAAATCATCACAAAAGTGTCATTTTCAATTATATCGGCTCATAGCAACTCAAAGTCCCACATTTAACTTCATTTGAATGATTGTCTAGAATACAGAAATTGATGTTTGGTGGAGCTTTAAAAGCACTGATCAAAATTTCAGTTACCTAACTCTTGAAACCAACAATATAGCTTCTCTGCATCGAATCTCAGTAAGGCTATTTTTCTTATCATAATTTTCATGTGCTAAAAAAGCGAAGTTTCTTGCATACAAAGGTAAACAAAATTAAAGGATGGCTTCTCTTATCTGTAATCCTCTGGCAGGCGATACCCAGTCATAACTATTTTGTCAGCGAACATCTTTCCAGTCTTGGGCATAACATGCCAGTGAAGTGTCAAGTTGAATGCTTTTCCCCGGAGATTGTTTCCCTAAAACAAATAATAAGAAAGAAAATTGATTCATTGCAGTGGTATGAAAACACGCAGAAAAATATATAAATGAACAGTCCAGTTCCTATTGGTTCTTAAGCATGAGAAGGGAGATAGTGTATGAAATTCTATTCCACCATTAGTTGCCCTTTATCAAATGAATAGGGAGTTTATGGCACACACAAAAAAAATGCTGTTGCATTTACTATATGATATCAAAGATGACGAGTAGAGGAGTCTACAGTAAGACGATGTCATTGAATGTTTGAAAGAAAACAATGGATCACCTGATCAACAAAACGATATTTGTTTGTTGTGTGGATTGAAAACTTTGCATCCTCCTTTGAAGGTATTATACCATCCCAAAGTGAAACCTGTCCAGTATATTGAAGTTAGAACTGATTGGATCATGGAACATGATTTGCAAGCACTAAATATCCAGTCAAAAGAAAGCAGGCTAAAGCCCCACCAAACAGTCCAAACCACTATAACATGCTGAGACGGTGTTCGACTACTCTTTCCACATTTAACAGCATGTTCAGAATTAGATTGTCTAACCTAACAAGGTTTAGTGGGACCGATCATTCAGCATAAGATACTTGGGAAATTTCTTAAACTATGGCTTCTAGAACATTCAAAACAAGTATATTGAACGGGTAACCAGCTGGTAGCTTAAAGCACGTGGTTCAGTACCAGCCAAAACTACATTTAAATTCTCATTCATGTTCAACTCTATGATAACTGGCGGTTGACATGTGAATTGGTTCAAACTTCACTACAAATCATGCCTCACACTTCTATTTCTACAATAAAACAAAAATACTCACCCAGTCAGTAATCTTAATATAATAGCAATTCAAAAAACTAAGCAACTAGAGCAACTCACTTGATTCAGAGAATTCTGTGGGCTCTCATACTCAGCTGCTAAAAAGACAAAGACCTGCAAGATTACAACAACAAGAATAAAAACAATACAAACGGGTTATATATTCATTAAATTTGATGTAAGAAATTTCCAAAAGGATGATCAAAAGATTCTGTCAAAGAGCAACTTGACCAGCAAGGAAAGCGTAAAAGCAACACAAGCAGTTATAGCACAAATAACTTCAGTATGATGGATGGATCCCAGTAAATTCAACAATGTTAAAGTTAATTGAAAATAAACCGTGAACGTCCATATAAAGTGTGTAAACAGAATTATGTTGGATCATCATTTGAGATCTGGTTAATGATGTGTTTTATTTGTTTTGTTTGTCTGCACAAAAGAATGACAGTTATTGTTCAAATTTGACCAGTATCCAAAGGGATGCCAACTAACATATGTCAGGGTCATGCTTCGATAATGGCACAGAGTCCTTAGAGAGACCAAAGTGTGACAAATCTAGATGATCATACTGACATATTGCGGATGGCCGTACATGTCGATCCTGAAGAACAAACAAAAAAATAATGGTTTTAGCTCAAATTGATGCTTTATAGTGGATTGATGGTGGGAATGAAGATGTCCACATCCATTCTCACGTTTATTGGTGTTGAAGATGTGGTGCGGTTAAAGGATGACCATAGGTGATGGCCTACCGTTTAAATTCAAAAAAAAGAAAAAAGGATGACCATAGGGAGCAGTGTTGCAATAAATTTGTTATACCCTGACCCCATTCAAAGTTAGCATGGGTCAGCTTGGGGAAACAAGAGAATGGAAGACAAGAAGTTACAAATCACTTTAAGATTTTATGATCACCACCAAGGCCACCGAGTATTTCCTATAGTGATGAATATAAGCGCAATTGAAATTCCCAAGGAATAATACATTTGTTTCTATCATAGGACATTCTATGACATCAAGCTGATCACATTCCCTTTTGTACTCCTTCAATAAGAAGGAAATTAAGGGTAAAAATGATGTTCCGTTCAATTGATATGCTTCACAAATTGCCCAGGACATAGAAGAACCATCAACTGGCTAGACTTTAGACTTAATGTAATCAGCAGAAGTTTTTTTATGATAATGGTAGGCTTGTCGCCTTCAATTTCTATAAATCAAGATGAAAGCCCAAATGGAAATACATTAAAGCAATAACCAACTCAGAATCACACCCGACGTATAGAGAAGATATATCAAGTACATATATCTTAGGAAAGCTAATGGGAGTAAGGTTGTCAGGATGTCCAGGCTACTAGACAATCTATGGGGGCAATGCAACCCACTACATGGGGTTTAAGACAATGGTCTAGACCTTTATAAAAGAATTGGCTGTGAATGCATGTGTTGCACATGTTGTTCTAGTACAAAATAAAAAAATTTATGTCATGGACATCAATCATCAACCATAATTATACCTCCAGATTAATATGCCTCATTAGACCAATTGGTCATAATATATGTCCTTTAGACTCGTATCTGGACAGTTCATAATGATTCATATGCTTAAACCTTGTGAGCAGATCATATTTTATATGATTGTTTTACTTAATGGTATTACACTGGCAAGATGAATGCTTTTTAGGTTGTTCGATTCAAGTAAATACTTTGGTTGCCTATATCTATCATAGAATTACTTAATGGGTTCGGATCCCCATCTTGCAAGGTAATGATGGTCTATCAGCAACCAGCTTATATGGATGTTTGATTTCTCATTATTAATGACTAATTAGTAATTACAGCCTGTGTTGTGGCTTTCACAAGCGATAAATTTGTAATTGAAGAATAGTTTTTTTCCTTTTCTTTTGATGGAGGGGCTGGTTGTCGGCAGGTCTTGACTTTAGTAGAAATCTTCTCTACTCATGTCAGAAATGCTGATCCTCCTCTTTATTATGTATGCTTTGTTTGGGCATTCTCTTCTCCATATAATATATCAGGGCAGAATGCCTATCTTTTAGGCAAAAAATAAAAAGAAAGAATAATGACAGCCACACTCCATTCCCATCTTGAACTTGCATCTTTAGATCGTGAGTAAAGACATGGAAAAAAATCAGAGCAAAATAGAAATTAAAAATATTGATGATACAAAGCATGACATGATAGATGACAGTTTCATACGTTAGTTAGTCCAGATGGTTTCCTGTTAACAGATACAGTGCATGAAGAATGCACTAAGGCAGATTGGGAGATAATCTTGGACAATAAGATAGTAAGAGAAATTTTTTTCATAAAAAATAAAATAAGACGGTAAGAGAAAAATAGTGTGTCAGGTGAAGCTGGCTTAAAATGATTACTCAATGCAACACACTTTCAATTCCATCAACAACCACAGAAATGAAATCAAACCATGCATATAACAAGTAATCTATTATGGGTAAGCAAACTAAAAAGTCAAGAGATAATTTGCTAGTTTAAAGTAGGCATTCACATATGAAAACATAAGGGATATTCTCTATAAGCAGAATAGTCAAGGCAAGGTTAGACATGAAATTTCAAAATCGGAACATTAATTAAAAAATATATTTATGGATTTCAAGGTAGAAGAAGAAAGGGGATATAGATGAGTGAACCCGTCTTTAGATTGTTGATCTATAAATTATTTATTACTTGTTACATTTAAGGAGAAGAAGAAAAGGGATCCCTAGAAGTGAAAGGTAAACTGACAATCCAGAATTTGTGAGGCTGAAAACAAAACAGAATAATTTCAATATGAGAATGAAGGCATCCCATGAAAAAAATAGATAGCACGCATAAATAACATAATATTTTTCTCCATATTGGACTATCCACATACAGACATTTACACTACATGTGAGCTTGTAAAATTACAGAATGGCACTGCAATAACACAATCATTTGATTTCTTTAAGTTTATTCTGTATGACAAGCCCCACAATACGAGACTAACATAATCAATAGTCACAGGTTTAAACTCCAATAATATGGTCATTAAATATTTGAGATTGCACTAATATGAGATTCAAAAACCAAAGGACAACCAACTCAAAACTTATTATTTTTAAAAAATGATGAGAATCCATGAGTTCATAGGTAAAAGCATGAATGCATAATCTTCATTGGCGTACCTGTTTTGTGTTCCATGTAAACATGGATTGTAGATCAGCTGAGATATTTAATGTCAAGCTGACCTGCATATTAAAAATTTACAAAAAGAACCTCAAATTACTGCAGAGAAAGTTTGTAGGCTAACGAAATCAGCGGAATTCATAATACAATCACATACACAATCAACCAACATAATAAGATAAATGATAACCTTGATTTAATTAAAAGGTACAGGTCAACATTTTGCATTTTGTTCATACATCAGAATAAACTCTACAATCATAGCTAGTAAACTGATCCTATTCTGTTTATACAGTTATAACCACATTCTTATAATATCAAAATCCTCCAGGCTCCAGCATATCCATCTAAATTAAATGTGAGTGGCAGTAAAAGAATCAATTATTTTGCTTACATACCGAACATTGTAAAAATATAGAAGAAATTGAAAGAATGATTTAGCTGCATGGAGCATGTGTGTGCGTGCAATTTAGTTTCTTCAAAATTCAGAATTGGGATTTAGATTCAGGAGCATTTGCAAGAAAGAAACTAGAATGCTGCAACTAAAAGCCATTGTCAACGAATATTAGCAGTCAAGGGGTGGTAGTGCATAGGCAGACTCCATGAAATAAGGACCTGAAGCCCACTGAGAAGTACAAGTTTTGCCAACTCATCAACATGAACAATAAATTAGGCAAATTAATTATACAAGTAAATACAAAGCTAGGTGGGCATCCAGCGTTGGATTCAATAAAAATCAATAGCACAAGGCAAACTTTAACAATATTCATCAAAATCAATAAGAACATTTGGGGGCTTCTTCTCTAATAAGATAGCTCCAAATCTTCTTCAAAAAAAGTAAAGAAGAATACATGCAAAGCAACAACCATTCCAATTTAAAGCCTTTTCAAGTTACTGGGAACTTCAAATGTACACCATTTTTTTTTTGTGACAAGTAAAATAGGGAAAACCCATATGGACATAATCACCCACAAACCATGTGCATCAGGTAAGTCTTGGGGGGAGGGGGGGGGTGTGACCAATGGGGAGCAACTGGGTAAACCCATCGCTCTAGCCAAAGAGGCAACCTCATGTGGGTTTGTAGATAATATACAAAAGTAAAGATATATATTCACCTTACTCCCTATCCACATGTAAGTAAATCTCTTTTACATAGTAAGGAGTCCTTCTGACTGACATTTGCCATCATCTTAATTACAGTGAAATGACAAATCTACAGAAGTTTCCATCTGAAAACATGTGACAATGTTCTTGTATTGTAAGATAAGGTTTAAACAACAAATTAAAGTTTGTCAATCAGTTACAAATAATGTTATCACATATATGACAATAACTTGAAATAATGAGCATTCAATTTATAAAGAAGATTTGCAATCACTTTTCATGGAAACCATGGCAATCATGGTGAAGCAAAGCTTTTAACTTGTCCACACTCAATGGTAAAACATATAGCCTCCTGGAAACTAAATTTTATTATAATTTGGTAGCAGTAACGGTGCATGGTCATTCTTCTAAATCAGTTAAATGGGCATTGGGAAGCTTTGTTCTAATTCCTACAAGAAACCAATCTCCTATGATAGGATTCACTAGCTCAAACCAATATAAAGAAGACCAATGTATCTTCACTGCCATTAGTTATATAGTCAATAAAGGAGTCACAGATCAAAATAAAATGCAACAATATACCAAACACGTCTAGCACTGCTCAAATCACCTCGTCATTTCCATTTGGTTGCTTCTGGAACCAGTTTATGTTCAACACCTGTGAATGTTATAAATGAGCACAGATCCAAACGGTTATAGAAACCAACAATATGAGAACCATTAAATATATGAAGACTGAGACAAATGAAAGGATGAAGAGGAACTATCATTAAAAAGCTATCCAGGGCATCGATAATACTCTTTCAGCATTGAATTCCTTTAGCACCTCTATTCTTTCAGAACAAGAAGAGAAAAGGATCATCTGCCAAGGTAAGCCTGAATAGCTATTCATTTTATAACAAAATAAGTAGGGAATAGCCATTCCAGGGAGAGGGTGAGAAAAGCATATTCAGCTTTTTTATTTCACTTCTACATTTAGATTAATATGAAAGCCTTATTCCCTATGCCATCTAGCATCAAACCAATACTAATCAAACCTCTTTTTTTTTTAATGAAAGGTGATATTCTACAACCAATGCTAACGTAAAATTGAAACTCTTAAAACAAGGCATACTAACAAACTTATATTGTTGATATAATATAGGGGGTGTGCTTCCACCTTCTCTTTTAACAACCCATTAAAATGGTTAATGCTTCTCAAAGAAAACAAACAATTTACAAAAAGTGGGAACCCTGTACATTCTTTAACTTACAAAATGGTAGGATGTCCACCTGCTTTATTGCAATTGACAAACATCAAAATGAGAGACAAGATATCTCCCAAATAATAATTAATAAGTACCAATAGAAGAAATAGATGGAATAATAATATTGTATTGTATTGTGGTGACCGAAAGGTCCCTTTTATAGTTACAAGATGTACAAGCCCTAGAATAGGAAAAAGACCAAAATACCCATGACAAAAATTCGAGTCCGGCCCGGGGGGGCCTGCGGCCCATGGGGGGCGTTGCCCCCCAACCCCCGGGCCTCCGGGAATAGGCCCAACAACAGGCCTATTCCCTTACTCCAATACTCCCCCTCAAGTTGGAGCGAAGATATCAATCAAGCCCAACTTGGTCAAACTAGAATGAAGAATAGAGGGACCAACAGACTTGGTGAACATATCGGCAAGCTGCTCATTGGAAGAGACAAAAACTGTGTCAATGGCGCCCGACTGTACTTTCTCTCGAAGAAAGTGAACATCAACCTCAATGTGTTTGGTCCGCTCATGAAGAACTGAGTCCGAGGCAAGCATAATGGCAGATCGGTTATCACAAAACAAAGTAGATGAACCAGCTACAGGGAATCCCAACTCTGTCAGAAGAGAGCGCAACCAAATGATCTCACATGTGCCTTGGGCCATGGCACGATATTCTGCCTCAGCAGAAGAACGAGAGACAACACTCTGTTTCTTACTTTTCCAGGAAATAAGGTTGCCCCCATGGAAAGTACAGAAACCAGAAGTGGATCGCCGATCAGTGAGTGAACCAGCATAATCTGCATCAGTGTAGCAAGAAATGGTAGGCTGAGCACTAGTAGCATAGAATAAGCCAAGACCAGGGCATGACTTCAAGTATCGAAGAATCCTGTAAACAGCATCTAGGTGAGAAGTCCGTGGGGCATGCATGAATTGACTCACTACGCTGACAGCGAAAGTCAAATCAGGCCTAGTGTTTGTCAAGTAGATCAAACGACCCACTAGACGCTGATACAAAGAAGGATCTGGCAGAAGGTCGCCTGATTCAACATGAAGGCGATGGTTCTGGTCCATGGGAGAAGTGGCAGGGCGACATCCAAGCATACCGGTGTCCTCAAGTAGGTCAAGAGTGTATTTTCGCTGGGAGAGCGAAATACCATGGCGTGAGCGAGCAATCTCAATCCCCAAAAAATACCGAAGAGGACCTAGATCCTTCACATCAAATGCCTGTCCAAGCTCAGTCTTCACTCTGACAATGTAATCAGCATCATCTCCTGTGATAATAATATCATCCACGTAAACTAGAACAATGGTGCACCGTCCATTACTTCGACGAATGAAGCAAGTATGATCAGCATGACAACGAGTAAATCCAAGAGAGAGAATGATTACGCTGAATCTCTGAAACCATGCTCTCGGTGACTGCTTAAGTCCATATAGAGATTTGAGAAGAAGGCACACCTTTCCAGAATACTCCCCCTGAAGACGAAAACCAGGCGGCGGATCCATATAAATTTTCTCTGTCAAGTCGCCGTGAAGAAAAGCATTCTTCACATCCATCTGATGAAGAGGCCAGTTGTGGCAAGCAGCAAGAGAGACAAGAAGCCGAACAGTAGTCAGCTTGGCAACAGGAGCAAATGTAGCATGAAAATCCTTCCCTGGAGTCTGAGTAAAGCCTTTTGCAACAAGGCGCGCCTTATATCGCTCAACAGCCCCATCAGCCTTGTATTTTACTGTGAAGACCCATCGACAACCAACGGTCCTCTCCCCTGGTGGAAGATCAACCAACTCCCACGTATGATTTTTCTGCAGGGCATCCATCTCAGCGGTCATAGCGGCGGTCCATAGAGAATCCTGTAATGCCTCGGTAACAGTACGAGGAATACGAATAGACGATGTAGCAGCCAGGTAAGCTCTATAGGAATCGGAAAGTCCCTGATAAGAAACAAACTGGGCAAGAGGATGAGCAGTGACACAACTCCGACGACCTTTGCGAAGAGCAATAGGCACATCAGAGTCAGATGGAGGCAAATCAGGAACAGAATGTGGAGTGATCAAGGGAGAAGGTATACCTGAGTCCGAGGAGGATGTCGACAAGTGAGCAGGAGAGAGAGGTGGCCGAGGTCTACGAGTGTATACAATTAGAGGAGACTGTGGTGGAGACGGCTGCGGTGGTGACGACGGAGGAGGTGACGACGGTGGCTGCAGCGACTGTGACTGTGGCTGTGGCAAAGGCAATGATGGGAAAAATGAAGTCGGTCGAACCGGTGAAGACGAATGTTGCAGAACCGTGTCAGAAAAATATGGCACATCTTCAAAAAATGTGACATCAAGGGAATGAAACAATCTCCGAGAAATAGGATCATAGCATCTATATCCTTTGGACATGGTAGAATAACCAAGGAAAACACAACGTATAGATTTATCATCAAGCTTGGTGCGTGAGGGCCCCCTATCCTGAACAAAACAAGTACACCCGAAGACTCGAGGAGTGATGGGGAAAAGAGTACGATCAGGATACAAAACATGAAAAGGAACTTGACCTCCTAAAGTACGACTGGGAGTCCGATTAATCAAAAAGGCAGCAGTGAGGACTGTCATACTCCAATAGGACTTTGGAACATTCATTCCTCGAAGGAGACAACGAACCACATTCATGAGATGACGATTTTTTCGTTCCGCCACCCCATTCTGCTCAGGTGTATATGGACAAGTCAACTGTTGAAGAATCCCCAACTCATTCAGATGAGACCGAAAAGTATCTGAGACATACTCCCCATTATCAGACCTGATACTCTTTACAGTAATATTAAACTGTGTTTTAATCATGCGCAAAAAATTAACACACTGAGAGGATACCTCAGACCGAGATTTAAGAAGATAAACCCAAGTATATCTAGAAAAATCATCAATGAATGTCAAGTAGTATCTATGACCACCAAAAGCAGTAACAAGAGAGGGACCCCACACATCAGAATGAATCAAATCAAACAATCCAGAAGCTTTATTCATACGAGAAATATAAGTAGTACGTGTATGTTTAGAAAGCTCACACACAGCACATTGAAACTTATGAGTCTTACATGAAGAACGAAAAGTAGGAAATAAAGAACATAGATGCTGAAAATTGGCATGTCCTAATCGAGCGATGCCATAAATCTAAAGATTGTAGAGAAAAACTATGCGAATGATCAGTGGGCAAAATGGAAGCATGGGCCGTGGTGGGTGGTTCTCCGAAGACGTAAAGGCCATCTCTCTCATACATCCTTGTACAACTCATAGATCCGTGAGTCATTCCTGGCATGACCATAGGTCTTCTTCAACGCAGCCCATAGAGAGTCGACCGTATCATGATACATGAACATATTATAGATCCGGGTCTCCATGGAGTTGTAAAGCCACCCGAGAACCGTGCAGTTGTTGATCTCCCACTGATTGAAGGTTGCATCAGTTTCAGCCGGCTTTTTAATGGTACCAAGAAGAAGGCCTGACATGCCTCGACTACCCAAATACAATCGAACAGAACGCGACCATGATGGATAATTTCGTCCATCAAGAAGCACGTTGGTAATCCGTTGAGCATGAGAGTTATGCCCTAACGGGTCTCCATGGGGGGCGTTGCCTCCCAACCCCCAGGCCTCCGGGAATAGGCCCAACAACAGGCCTATTCCCTTACTCCAATACCAATCAGCCACTTAAGTTCCCAAACAACCACTTACGCCCCATTTTGAAATTGAGATACCTCCCTTCACTATCCCAGATTTAACACTTTTGCTCTCAAGATGCAACAAACTTAGGCCCTTACACAACATAGATATGATACCAAATTTTCCCACATAGCAAGCTTTTCTTTAAAAGATCTTTCCATTAATTGTCAGCCACATACTCCAACAAACAATATATGATATCATCTAAAAGAATCTTAGTCTTTCCCTTCTCTCTTTCCCCTTGATCCGATGATCCACCCATACATAGATTGAAGTGAAACAACGAATATCTTTTATAGATAAAAGGTAGGGAAAATAAACCTGATCACCTTGGCTGAAAGAGGTAGGGGAGGGATTTGAGGAACGAAAGTCGACAGACACATCTTTTTGGAATGTGGTCAAAAGCCTGTATTGCTTTTCTTTAGCCACACTTCAATCGTCTAATGGTCGCCTCAATGAAACAACACTTAATATTATGGATGAGCCCCTTAACATGTGGTTAATAGAAACTTATTCTATACCTTAGTCGTCTTAGTCTTGTAAGCAGACAAGGATATTTTCCACTTATAGCAACCATACGTTCCAAACTATCACGATGATCTCCATTCTCCATGACAATTTAGCATCTTCAATTCATCCGTTCGTCCTAGATCCAGTTCATCTTGGTGGCAATAATATATAGAAAAAAGAATACAAAACACGTTGTTTTTCACCGTTTTGTTCATGTAGGAGCCATTCGCCAATCCCATTATTTTCAAACAATATCTCCAAAAAAAAAAAGAAAAAGACTGCCACAGAAGTTCAGATCACAATTGAATTACAACTAAAAAACCCATCAGAATCTTAATTTTTTTAAAAAAAGTATGGTCAATTTCAGGTACACAAAATAGATCCACATCAATTCGTTAGACATTGTCTCCCTCATCAATTAGTCCAAAAGAAAGCAACCGATCAGACAAACAACAAATGCAACTTCTAAAACTAAATTCGTATTGAAAAAAGTGTTCATGGAACAAATCCATTCAGCATAGGCAGCAAGTCATCCAATCCACTAGAATTTCTCTAATCAAATCACATAAAACCAAACCCCAGAGCACCAGCACTAATGTTCGTTTTCGTCCCTTCAAATCCAAAACATATCCACTGTTTAAAATGTGAAAAACACCAAATCATCCCAGATCCTTCATATCAGTAAAACTAGGGTTCCAGTAATCTTGACATCAAGTCAAATTGAAATTAGACATGATTAAAGAAGAAGAAGGAGAAGACCTGGACGTGGGCGTGTGGAGAGGGGAAGTTGAAGTTGTCGGAGAGAGAGGCCATCCCGCAAATCACAGCCAGTATCGTCACCGCGAACGTCAGAACCGCATTCGCTCTGTACCAAAACGCATGCATCTCTCTCTCTCTCTCTCTCTCTCTCTCTCTCTCTGATTTCGGAAAAGGAGGAGGAACCTCTGATTGGCTTCTGTGTGGGTTTTTATTTTTAAATTCAAAATCTATTATCTTTGTTCCTCTGACTAATAGTCTCATTAACTGCCGTTAAAAATACCTTTTATACCCCTCCTATTTGAAACATCCACTGTTCCCCTCTCTCTCTCTCTCCTAAGTCTAGACTCCCATGCTAAAACTCTAGTCACCCCTCTCTCCCCCATTCTCAATCACTCTAGTCGCTCCCTTTCCACTCTAGTCCAACCCTGCGAAGTCCAAGCTATCGTCAGTGAAGGATGCCCGCACTCTCTTTGGCGAGATCGAGAATGTGAGGTCTCTCGCGGAGCTCTGAGAGCTCCAATCAGCTACGAAGAACCCCTTTTTCTCTCTCCTAAAAGTCCGAGATCGAGAAGGTGAAATTCCTTTTTTCTATATTATTATGTCTCTTTGTCTTTCTTTGTGGATAAAATCGAAGATTTTTCGGTGAGATATTGATATGGATGAGTAATCTGTGTCTTGGACATTTGTGATTTGCATTTCGTATCTCAGTCATTTGTGATGTGAAGACTGATGATTTGATGCACAGAGATCTAACCTTTCTTGTATTTGGTGCTGTTATCTGTTGACGTTTTTTAGAATTAATGTTCTTAGTTATCTATGTTACATGATTTACTCTTTTTTAAATATAGTATGATCTGCTCAAATTGTGTATAAGAACAGTGTGCTGATTAATTTGGAAAAGATGGAAGAAAGTAATCTGCCCTGCCTTTCGAAGTTGAAATGGTTTTAGTGTTCATACTTTAGAAGTGTTTATACATGCCGAGATCTATAGTTGATAGATTCTATTTGAATGCATATGTATATTTGATGTGAGAGATTTAAATTATTGGTTTTTATGTATTGGATGTTGCAATACACTTCCTAGATTGTGAATATTTTAAAAATTGTTATTAACTTATTATTTACCTTAACATAGGCAAGTGATCTTAATCTAGCTTTTAAAATTTCATTGTAGATATCATTCTGAACAACTGGCAGAGAGAAACAAGATAAGCCCATTTGTGCCAGTGCTTCCCCATTGTTACCGATTGTTAAATCAGGGTGAGTAATGAAAGGGAATGCATTCAGTTGCAAAATTGTAAAACTGCTTTTTACTAACATACTTCTCAATTGAATGTCTCTTTATTTTTATATATATTTGATACCATGTCATGAGCCATGATGTGTGCTTTGTAGCTTTTTTTTCCCCCAACTCTAGCCTAAAATGGTCTATAAATTAACGTGGGATGATCTTGTCTGCTTTAAGTCAAATCTGGATTCTCTAATAAGACTTTTAACCAATGAAGTCTTTCATGTGCATTGGTTGCACAATTTAAAGCGGAAGATGTTGTTACATTTGTTGAAATTACACGAGGAAACTGCTACATATGCATTCTCAAATGTCTTCTTGCAATACTCTTTCAAAATAAATTGGTTTCCTCTTGGGCAGAGGCAGAACCAGGACTTACAATAAAGGAGGCCGGGGGGCCAAACAATATATTTAAAGTAAAAAAAATTTATAACAAAATGTAAAAATATATGTAAAATATGATAAGACATATTAAAATTCAAGTCATTCATTGATAAATCAATGCACCAATTAACTTCTAGTTGATATTTTTGTTAATAGCCACAAATTTTTTTTTTTACATATCTTCTATTTCAGTTATGCTTAATGATTTTTTAGTGCATAAAATTCATCAACAATCATATCATTCTCAAACTTCATATAAAATCAAACAATTTGTAAGAATTCATCCTTCATCTTATTACAATGTCTAGTTTTAACAATTTTCATACTGAAAATGATTGTTCAATAATTGATGATAAAATTTAAAGAACCAAAACAAGACCATTAGGGAGGATTTTGATGGGGTTTGTCACTTGACTTCAGCTGCCAACTGCCGCATTAGGAGAAGTAATGAGAGGCCATAAAATTTGCGTCCCTCTATTTGGATGGATGGCTCTATTTGCATCCCTCTAATATGTAAAACTCTTTCAAAACCACAAAATTCAAAGTTATGAAGCTCTTCCATATCACAAATCACACAAACAGAATGAATTTCACTGCATAAAACATTGAAACCTAAAAACAATAAACAAAACACTACACAAACCAAAAACAGCACAAAAATGACATACAACAGAATCAGGAAACCCTACTGAAGACAACAATAGAATTACAACCATTGAAGAAATGCAAACAAGAGAATGGGAGATGTAAATGGAGTGAAAACCAATTCAACTCCCAAAAAATCTATACCAAATTGGAACCCACCATAACAGTAGTGACCTCTCCTTTAATTAGTACCCTTTGGGTATCCTCTTCCAGTCGAAGGTTCAATATCCCACTCCTTGGAGACGCCTGGCTCGAACAACACAATTTTGTCAGATAGAAAGAGAGAGCTAGTAGTGGCGGCAACAGTAGTAGTTAAGAAAGTTGTAGTACCATGAAAGCAATGAGGTTTTTTCTCCCAAGCTTTTTGCTCCAATAGGGTGCCAAGGCACAATGTGCACTCCCACAAACAGGATCCTGAAAGTTCACTAACAGCCATGATTAAGAGAATTTCTAGTGGACCTATATTAAAGAAAAATGTTACACTCACCTCTTAAACATCAGTGATTTCAGTTTTTATGAACACACATCATGCTCAGAATCCCAGACACGGGATGCAGACACAACCCACCATATACAGTGGGTGATACAGGAAATCTTGAAAAAATAGAAGACAGACATGACAAAGACACAACTATATATATATATATATATGGGAATATATATCGTGAGGCGTGCGGACGGGTGTGTCGTCGACCACAGGCCGTCGATCACGGGTCCATTGCATCGGACGGTCGGGTGCGATTCACATCGACCGTTGGATGCGATGGACCCGCGATCGGACGGCTCGTGGTCAACGCCACACCCGTCACGTAATCATTTCACTATATATATATATATTTATTTATGTGTGCGCTATAATAATCATAATTTATTATTCCGATGGTGAAATATTTAAGGGCTTGTCCCACATGATACCTCTTCAAATATGAAAAAACATTTGTCGAGAGCTACTTGGGTGGCTGTTATAGCAAAAGTGAGTGCTTCTAGGGAAAGATACACCCTCAAGAACAATGGTTGTAATTGAAAAGGAGTGTAAGGTTGAAGTGTAGTTTGGGGGCTGTGGTAGGGCGTTGAGTGGCCCGGCTTATTTTATCGTTTTTTTTTTTGTATTAATAGGAAATACAGTCTCCATTTGTTCGAGAGGCAATGTCTCTTAATGAATTGCCCCAATCTTCAGTCAAAAAAATAATTATAATTATTTGAAAAAAAATGAGTGAGCATTCAAAAACCACTAACATTTATATAACTGTAGTAGTGTCTTTACTACCAACACCATTAATATCTTAATATCATCTTTCATATGAACATAAACTATGTATATGGCATTAGTGTTGCGTTTTTGCACAGTGTCCATCCTGATACTAATGCCTAAAATTCAAAAATTATTCTTGAGATGTGTCTGATGCTGTCGTGTCATGCCTTGTTTCCTATATGTGCCGGACATGGACACAGCATGTCTGTTGGCCTACCACAAAGTTCTGTAATTAGTCAGTCAGTCAAAGCAACATTCTTATGCTTTGAAATCCTTGCATAATAATTATAAAAAGCATGTCTTCATTCCCAGAAAGATGAGGTAGATTCTGAAATTATGCTGATTTTTTTTAGAATCTATGATAAACACGTATAGAGTAAAGGAAGTTGTTGAAGGATATAACTATAAAAGTCATGTCATAGAATATATTCAATGGTGAACAGTGATCACCCAACGGCAACTGACCAAAAGATGTGGTTTCCATTGTAAGCTGTATACTGTATAGGGTACTAATATCTGCCATTGATACAATTCAGTGAATAATTTGTGTGGAAATACATAACAGCACGAAAAAAGAAAGCATTTTGCCATCACTAAACAAGCAGATAGACAAGCCAACATAAAATTAATTAAATAAGGTTGCAGGTGTTGCTCGCCATTATCAGTTCCCTATACCAAAAATAACAAACACATAGTATAGTAACAAACATGTTTACCTCATCAACCCCTAATTTTGGACAGAAGAAACGAGTGTAGAAATCAAATCCAGAGTCACTAGGAGCAGGCCCTGTTATGATAACTCCTCTCCCAGCACATTTACGTATCTCATCCAACTGTGGTTGTATGCCTGCAACAGCCTCTCCTGAAGCAAGTTCTACCTGTCAATTGGCCATAGAAGAATCTCATTCTCCCTTTTAGTCTAACAGAGTGCAATTTAACAAAAATATTTCTGAAATAGTATGAGAATCCAGTGGGAGCAGAAAAATATAGAGAACATACTCAGCTTAAATAATCAACATACACCTTATGATGATTGGTTAAGTCATCCATCAATAAGATTTAAACTAACAGCAAAAGCAGAGACTCAATTCCACGAATGTTTGTAACTTGAATGTGAAAACTAATCCTATTCCACAAAAAAAAATGGTAAAAAGCTTATTGATCTAAAATATACAAAACAAGAAATCATTAATAAAAAATACATACAAAGTAAAAAGACATTTCACGTGGGGAGTATGTGTGTGTGGATCCTAGCCCGGAAGGTAGTGCCCTCCACTACTTCCCAGGTGGGATCTCTCTTTTTTGGCTTCCTTTTGTAATAATCTACTTGTTTCCTGATTAATGAATCGTGGTAGCTAGTCTACCTTCTATCCAAAAAAAAAGGCATTTCACCATCTCAAAATAAAGTGATAATAAGCAAAGCAATTATTTGAATAAATACCAAGCAAAAAAATTATTTGAATAAATCTACTTGAAATTGAGTTATGGAATTTGAAAGGAAAATGAGCATTCAAATGAATTTTTTTTAAATTTTTGGTGCATCCATTCCTGTTGAATTCTGAATTGAATTCCTAGTAAAAAGGCATTTCACCATCTCAAAATAAAGTGATAATAAGCAAAGCAATTATTTGAATAAATACCTAGCAAAAAAATTATTTGAATAAATCTACTTGAAATTGAGTTATGGAATTTGAAAGGAAAATGAGCATTCAAATGAATTTTTTTTTTAATTTTTGGTGCATCCATTCCTGTTGAATTCTGAATTGAATTCCTAGTTGATTATTGTCAAAAAGAATTTTGTACAAAGGGGTTTATCCCCACTTGTCCCTGTAGAGTGGAAATCCAGACAGTGAACTGTCTGACTATACCCCTAAATTGAAGTCGAATAGAAGTTATATAGCTGCTTGAGCACACTGTATACAATTCAATCTTACACAGTTACACTAGAAAAATTCATAATTTTAGCTCGCCGATCTCTTTTGTGACATTGAGAGTATAAAACCCACCCACATATTGTGTTAGAGATCAAATCCATAAATAAATTTTGGTATATTACACCATGGTTTCTTGATGTTTAACTAAATCCTGCTTACATCTCTCAAGTTTACCAAATGCTGTTCACCTCCACTACCATATCAGAAATTTTGTTAGGTCCAGGGCAAATCTTATAGTAAGACCTTATTTTGATCAATGAAATAAAACTGGAATATTTCAAAAATATACCTGAACACAGAAAACGACACAAAAATTTACAATTATAAGAAAAACAAACAAATTAACTATAATCTAGTTCATATAATTAATACCCTTAAGCTCTTTAATTTCTAAAATCCATTAACACATGGTTAATCATGCAAATCTAACAAGTGAGAGGTGTCACATTCTGTGAATCATGAGCAGGTGCAATTTAGGTAAGGGTGCTGAAACACTCAGTTATTACTGCAGTCTCACTTCCCCCTATAGAATATACTGAGATTGGAAAAGGCAAAAAGTCATGCATTCAATCCAAATATATACTTTATTTTATTTTTTTTATATAAGTATATACCTTCAAAAAATTCAAAACAACATTTTCCTTTAATTAAGCATCAGGTGGTCTATTTGTAATTTATCCTAGATATTTTGTAATTTTTTTGGGGTAAGAAGTAATTTTGTACATTTAAACAAATAATTAAATAAACTATAAAAAAAAGAAGAGGAGGAGCTATACAATGGGGTCTCCATCGCCGCTGCCATTAGAGCTCGACTTCATCACCCCAACCACGGAAGCACCGCCCAGTGTAATCGGAATTTCCGGCAACTCAACCTTCTCACACTCGACCACCACCGACGCCGGAAAATCCAACTCAATCAAGACCCGATCAGATTTCCGAACCCTCTTCGCCGTCAAAACCCCAGACAGGGTGACGAACTCCACCGCGTCGGCCTCCACCAGCCCGGACGAGAAGAGGAAGTGCGAGGCGGCGAGAGTGGCGTGCCCGCAGAGCTCGACCTCCGCGACGGGGGTGAACCACCGGAGGCGATACCTCGGGGCGGCGGCGACGATCGGGGTGAGGAAGCAGGTCTCGGAGATGTTGAACTCCATGGCGAGGGATTGCATCCATTGTTGGTCCCTTTTGTGGTCGTCATCGTAGTCGCCTTCTTCGAGGAGGCAGACCGCGGCGGGGTTGCCCTTGAATGGGGATCCTGTGAAGGCAGAGAGAGCCAGAGAATGGCGAGAGGAGAAGACGCAATCGTGATAAAAAGATGGGACATTTTCAAAAATAACCCTCCAAAAAAATAAACTTTCAAAATTAACCCCGAGTCCAAATTATTAACAAAACTGATCATGAGTCGGTTTGACCCCGGTCAGCACGCCAACGTGGAGCTTTGACTGGGCGCCACGATGGAGACGTGATCCGGTATCACGTCTCCATCATGCTGAATCCGCATGCGTGTCGGCGCGCGCGCGAATTCAACGTGGAGTCCACGGGCCTCCCCCAGGGGGTGGGCACGGGCCTCCGCACGCACGCGTGCGGGGGTTTGATTAATTTTAAAAAAAAAAATTAAATTAAATTTTTATTAATCAAATCATATAGTGAAAATTAAAATTGGTTTAATAAGATTTAACTTTGATTTAAAATTAAAATTAAGTTTAAATTTTTAAATTCAAATTAAATTTTAAATTTAATATTCAGATAATATTTAAAATTTGATTTGATAAAACAACCATTTATAAAAAAAATAATTTATAATAATTCATATCATATTTAACATTTAAAATTCAGATAATATTTTAAATCAAATAAGGAAAGTAATAATAATCAATTATTTATAAAATTAAAGTAATATTTGATTAAGGATCGTTTAATAAAAAGATAAGGTATAAATTTGATTTAAAATTAAAATCAAGTTTAAATTTTAAAATTCCTACAAAAACAAAAAATAAGAGAAAACAATAATATTTAAATTTTATTACAATTTTATATGAATTTTAAAATTTATCAGTATTTTATAATGTGTTTTTGGTTGACCCTACCATTAAGTTATTAATCCAACTGATGTGAATTTTGTCTATGTAGGGTCCCTTTTGCATAGTACATGTATACCTCTCAGTCAGCTTGTACAGGTGTTGATCAGTTAACTTATCCATTAAATTTAATTTTGCAAATTTCCCTTATATATATTTATATATAATGTTTTTTTATAAATGATAGTTTTATAAAATTAAATCTTTAAATTAAATTTAGATAATATTTAAAATTCCTATAAAATTTTAATCAAATGCAAATCCCATTTATATATATTTGCATGTTATTTTTAAGTTTGTAAAACAACCATTAATTAAAATTTAATTTTCAGTTTGCATGCAAATATATATAAATGGTTGTTTTACAAAATTAAAATTTAAATATTATTGTTTTCTCTTATTTTTTGTTTCTATATAAATGGTTGTGTTATAAAATTAAATCATAAATTTTATAGGAATTTTAAAATTTAAACTTGATTTTAATTTTAAATCAAAGTTATACTTTATATTTTTATTAAACGATCCTTAATCAAATATTACTTTAATTTTATAAATAATTTATTATTATTACTTTCCTTACTTGATTTAAAATATTATCTGAATTTTAAATGTTAAATATGATATGAATTATTATAAATTATTTTTTTATAAATGGTTGTTTTATCAAATCAAATTTTAAATATTATTTGAAAATTAATTTAAATTTAATTTGAATTTAAAATTTTAATTTAATTTTAATTTTAAATCAAAGTTAAATCTTATTAAATTAATTTTAATTTTCACTATATGATTTGATTAATTTTATAAAAATTTAATTTAATTTTTTTAAAAAAAATTAATCAAACCCCCGCACGCGTGCGCGCAACGCGCGCGTGCGGAGGCCCGTGCATGGCATGCACGGGCCTCCCATGCTGAACCCGTGCGCGCGTCAGTGCGCGCGCGCGGATTCAGCGTGGGCCTCCCCAGGGGGAGACGTAATACCGGATCACGTCTCCGTCGTGGCACTCAGTCAGCGCTCCACATTGGCGCGCTGACCGGGGTCAAACTGACTCAGGGTCAGTTTTGCTAATAATTTAAACTCGGAGTCAATTTTGAATTTTTTTTTTAGGGTTATTTTTGAAAATTTCGCTAAAAAGATTACGTTGAAATATCATAAACTATTTAAATCCACTATGAATCCTTCACTCACGATGAAGAAAGAAAATTTAAATATTATCGATAAAAAACTAAAAACCTTAAATTATAAAATGTAATGAATTCTTAAAATTATAAGTCCCTGTTTGGATAGCGGAATTGAGTTATTTTAGATAGATAACTATGCTAATATAGATAACAAATCTACATGAATAAGAGATTTATGATGTGTTTTTTTTATTCTCATTGGAAAACGTAAGAATAAAGGTTGAAATGTTTGTTGATAAATAATAAAATATAAATAAAGTGTAAAAAAGTTGATTTGACATGTGAGTCATTTGATGTATAAGAGGTGTTGATAGGTGATTTGATGTGATAAGATGTAAAAAGTTGATTTGACATGTGAGCCCATGGGAATAGATAAACTGAGTATAGGGGTTACTTAAAATTGGTATACTCTTTTATACTCGTTTAAACTGGTTTAGCAATACCAAGTTATACCCTACAAACAAACAATCATTTCCCCATCCATTTTTATACCACCCTTATACTACCCTTATACTCGCTTATTCTGTTTTCCAAACGGAACATAAATGATTATAAAAATTGATAGACATCAATTCTAAGAGAATATGAGAAATCTAAAAGTTACTAAAAAAAATAGTAAAATAATTAATTTGAAGGCTTAAATAAATAAATTTTTAAAAACTAAGAATTATTAATTGTATAACAAGAAGATCTTCTCAATATTTTTTTTCATATAAAATTTTGTATAATCGTATTCTTAATTTATAATTTATTTAGTGAACACTCATATGCATAATCTGTACGTACATTAGAAGAATAATGAGAGAGAGTGAAATTAAAAAGGGGCTCACCACGGTGTGCCCTACATCAAAAGAATTGGATTGGTTTTCTGGTAGGATCTGCCATTGGAGACGGACTGTGTGTGTGTGTGTGTGTGTGTGTGTGGGGGGGGGTTTGAATTTTATTTGAAGAAATTTTTTTTTCTTTTGGTGAAGCTGGTTCCTTTTTGTCTTTTGGTGTCGTTTGTTGACTTTTTGTTTGAATTTTTTTTTGTTGCCTTGGTGAACTTTCTTTTTACTAGTTAACCAATTCACTTAGGCTTTGTTTCGGAGCGTGGTTTGTGCGCATTCGCATCGGTCAACTCGGTACACCGCCACCGTCCAAACAAACACAATAATTGGCGTTTGCTTTTGAAATGAAAATGTGTGTTCGACGCCTATTTTTCTCACGGTTCGGACGCATTGAAACAATGATTTTTCAATGCACCTACACTTTCACCGACGCCAAGTCTCGCACCACACTCCCAAATGGAGCCTTAAATAAAATGTGAAACCTTGGAATGATTAGGGAAAGAGAGAGGGCCACAATTATATAGGGTAGTTAAGATAGAGTTTTGGATAAGATTTATTTTTAGATTTCAATATGATAAGATAGGAAATAGAAACTTGAGCAAACAAAAAAAAGAAAACATCCATATAACCCCCTGTAATCTTGCTGATATCCATATAACCCCTGTAATCTCAATATATCCATATAATCCCCTGTAAACACACCATAAATGCAAATAACCCCCTGCACTTACAAATTATTTAACAGAATTGAAATATTTCGTTCTATTATCTAAACCACATTTAACAAATATGTATCCTTTTGACCCCCGAAAAACAAGTAATACTTAAAAAAACCCTCATATTTATAATTTTACACTCTTTTAGGGGTTTATTTTGAAGCATTGGTTGTTTTATAGGGTTAAAAGAATACATATTTGTTAATCATGGTTTAGATAACGAAATATGATATGAATATTCTAACTTTGTTAAAGATTTTTTAACCGTAGGGGGTTATTTGCATTTATGGTGTGTTTACAGGGGTTATATGGATATCAAGAAGATTACGGGGGGTTATATGAATTTTTCCCAGCAAAAAAATACATAAATGAACAAAACATAATTTAATATCCATAAATTATCTATCTCCATCAAAATAAAATAAAAATTAATACATATTTGATCAAAAAAATTTAAAAAAATCAATATTAAAACTGCATTTAGATGTGAAATTGAAACGCTAAGATTATTACAATCTTGTGTTCCAAACTCTGAAAATAATTGTTTTATTAGATTTTCAGTCAGGATGGGATCCAGTTAGTTTGGTCGGTACCAAACTGGACGACTTGAAAATCGAACCGCACCACCTATAAATCGAACTGCACAATCAATTGTTAGGATATATTTTACTCTCTTATTAGATCAAATCAGCTATTGGAGAAAATATGAATTCCTAAGTATCATCAATATCCAATAGGAGAGTGAAATATATACTCACCAATTGGTTGTGCAGTTTGACTTATAAGTGTTGCAATTCAATTTTCACGTAATCCAGTTCGGTATTGACCGAACTGACCGGATCCAGTCCCGACTAAATCCGGTCCCGTCATGTTCTCAAAGGTCTTGTTCGAGCATATCTTTCAGTCCATAAAGAAGACTGCATAGTTTAGGAGAGAAGAAACAATTATTTTCCTTTTTGACCATTCGAATCGCATATCAATCAGTGGTGTTGCATTCTCAGCAATGCCATTCATTTGAAATATTGCAGTTGGCAAGGCACATTATGACATTGCTATAACCTTTTGATTATCATAGTCCAAGATTTACAGGACAATCAGGTTCAAATCATTTTTTCCCTAGTTTCCATGTTTCATTGGATTAGTTGTACATTATTCATGCTCAATCTTCATTGTGAGGCTGGATATACTTTCACAGCTTCTATTCATTCACTTTTTTTCATTTCTCAACTCTGCCAAAAAAAAAACGATTTATCTAATTCATCTTAACAACTGCTCATATTAAATACAGATTCTTCAACAATGCATATTATGAACGACCCCAAAATTTTCATCAAGAAAACCTGCCAGGAACTGATACCACTGGACCAACAAGTTATCAATGGCACATCTTGTACTTAATCACTGAGTTATTACTTACTAAGAAGTTATCAATTCAACAACATTAAAAAATTCAAACCAGCTATCAAGTATTTTCAAGAGAAACATTACAAAGCTTCAATCTTTCATGAAGTCAGCAAAAAAAAACCTAATAGAAGTGTCAATAAAACATTACAAAGATGCCCTGCAGCATCTGAATTCACATGAACGACTGGAACGTTTGAATGCTCGCCCTTCTCCTGTTGTTGTTGCCAAGAATCCTCTGAGCGCCACCAACTCTTCCAGAGAACTCGTTTGTTGCCATCCGTACTTGGTTCATAAAAGGCACTGCTTCTTCGGCAATCTGCACCGACTTAACTTGCTGCTGTTGTTGTATAGGTGTGCTGAACACTTTCTTCTGAATGCCCATATTGAATTTGCTAAGAGTTTGCGCAGTCTTAAGTCCTCTGAGGCTCACAGGACTCGAAACAATCTGTCTCTGTCTCAGAGAACTGACTGTTGGAAGCATAGGCTTCCATGAAGAAACCTTCTGCTGCATCAAAGGACTGAAGAACTTCCTGTTGGTTTTACTATCCGGCGTATTAGCTTCAACGATCACTGACTCGGGCAATGGAGGGAATAGTCTTGATCGCCTTCTTGGATCCTTGGAGTAAGACATTCTTGAATGATCATCAAATGCGAGGGAAGTATGGGTTGGTCTTCCACTGAAATCAATAGCCACAGAAGCACGACGCTTAGGAGGGTGGGCTGAAGACCTCCCACCAAAATCAATAGCAACAGATGCACGTCGCTTGGTTGTCTGTGCTGCTGGCTGGGATCTGGTCGACACAGCCACTGAGACTCGGCGCGCCTTCATGGGAGGTCTGGAAGGAGGCGGCGGCACATTGATAGCCACGGATGACAAAGCATTCTCACTGTTTGCTTTTGCTGATTTAATGATGGAAGCGGTTTCAAATGGAGGTAGAGGAGGGAGAATATTGGTGATCCTTCTTAAAGGTGGTCTGTGGTTGAGAGGAATGAGGGGTGGCCTTTTCTCAGTTGGAGCTTTAAGTTCTCTGGAAGCTGCTTCTGTTTTTAATTGCTGATATCTGGCTCTCTCTTGTTCTTTTTGGCTTTCAAGGTTTTTGATCTGTCAAGAAGCAGATGTGAACAGCTTTGATTGTGATTCTAAATAACAACAGGAAGTTACTGGAAAGCAGTACATCAAATATGTAAAATGCAGAATCATGGGTAGATTATTGTGTCAAAGTGAACAGTGGTATTATTAGCTTGTCCAACCTTGTCCAACCATAGTTACAGAGTTCATGTAACACAAATATTTGGTATAAATTTATATTTGTAAAATCATACAGGATAAGTACGTCAAAAATATGGAGATAATTAAACTGTATGTATTTTGGATGTATTTTGACCATTGGAATGAGATATACATACAAAAACTTCTATGTTAAGTGTGAAGGTGGTGGTAGCAATTAAGGTTAGTTTTCTTAATTATGAAGAATGTGGTAAACCATCCAATTTAAATGAATACCCGGATTCTAAAGTTACTAAGCACACAGTTTGATGAAGAAAAGTATGTTCCCAATCGCCAAGCTTTCCCATGTATTCGGACAAATTTGGAGTACTTAGTGCATGTTCCCAACCATAACTTATATGACTGGATTAAATAATGAAAAAGATTTATTGCAGAATAAATATATCAAAATGATGGTTAAAGAGAGCAGTTCTGTAGTCTAAACAACTATCAATTAGTTCAACAGATCAAAGGAAACTTTAAAAAATATCAAAACAAATAAATCTACAGTTAAAATATACAACTTAATGAACCAAAAAAAGCAAAGTATTCTTTATTTCTTATTCTACCTTTTCTTGAAGTTTTTTGCACAGTTGCTCTTGTTCAGCATATTTTGATTGCAACATGTGAAAACTGTCCTGCAATTTCTTCAGTTCTTTCTCATTCTGCTGGTTCTTCTCAGCCTGTACAGATCAAATATAATAATCACTATCTGCTTTTTTGCCTTCAGCAGCAGTTTTAAAATAAGGAGATGAAACATTACCATCTGCTTGTACTTGACAAGCTCCGTATTATCTGACTGCTTACGAGAAGGACCACGTTCTATGCCACGAACTCGACTTGCAAAATTCAATGAACTCAGCGTCTCACCCAAGTCTGCAGAGCTTGGACTAATTTGAACAATCATTAAGGTTTTGCAGTCTCCTCCTGTTCCATGTCAGATGCCATCAAAACCAGTAATTACAGTAGTCTAAAATTAATATCAAAGAAACACCCATCAAGAAGAATAATATCAACTTGCTTACCCAATGAGCTCTGCAGCAAATGAGTGAGTTTCGAATTCCTGTAGGGTATGTGCGAATTCTTGGATGCAAGAGAGGATATAACATCACCAAGAGCTGATAGGGACTTGTTGATAAACTGAGACTCCTTGAGCCGTTCACCTTCAACATCAATCCTCCCAACACGCTCGCTTCCGGCCAAATCTACCAGCCAAAGATGGCTACGAGTCCTCTGCCCGCTTAATAGATTCTCTCCCTTAACAGTTACGCGTACCAAGCTGCATGCATTAATTTAAATCACATTTTTTTCCTTTAAAAAAATCATAAACAAAAAAGTTAACCAACAAAGAGCACAATCATTAATTAATCACCAGTGAGAACGGCTGCTAAGCTCATTGGCATTGGTTGATCCGACGGATCTGACTTGTCCTCCAGTTTTGAGAAGCTCCCACACCTCATCTGTGCTGTGAGCTTGAGCTTCAACCAGTCCTGGAATTTCATGTGTTCCCTCTGCTGCTTGTTTGATCTCCAACCTTTATGGTTTAGAGGACAACAGAAACATAAGCCCACCCAACAAGTCCATAAATCAAAGATGCAAATAATAAAGGAACATGTTTATATTCAGTCCTTTTTACAGCCCCATCTATAGTCCACACAGGTCTTGATTTTTTTTTTTAAAGTATATAGTTGGCTAATGAATTACATTGTCATATGAATTGAATGCATATATTTTTACTTTTCCTAGTAGAGTGTATACTGAAATAGTGGAGTATGTAATAACAATAGGCGATTTCATATAGATGGGACGACTGAAAATGGGGCTGGCTGATTGATATAAATATTAAAGTAAAAGGTATAACTTCACTCACTTCTTGACTGGCTGATTTGTGCTACCACCAAGCAAGTCTCTGATTTTTTCATTGTATACTTCCAACATGCTCACATAGAACTGATAGCTGACCACGGCATCTCGATCCTTGGAGATTTTAAAAAGCTCTTCCAATGTTCTGTAGTTGACCCCTCTATTCTCTGGAGTGCCTTCCATCGTGAATGTCTTTCCTGTCCCCGTCTGCCCATACGCAAATATACAGACATTGAATCCATCTAGCACCGATGTTACTATCGGCATTGTCTCTGCGAAAACAGTTTCTGCAAGTACACAATGTCTAGGAAATGAATAGTCTGCAAATATACAGTCTTCATAAAAATACAAGGCACCCACAAAATTGATATCATAGTACTTATTCTTCCTCAACACAAACTTATAAGATTAATTTACGTTTTATAGAGAAAATTATCAAGGGGTACCAGCACTTCATTACATGTGGACCTATTTATTGCAAATAAAACATCATCAACTGACCTAAATCATGAAATGAAAAGAATGAAGCAAAAATGTGGATGCATAAACAAAATTAAAGGAACAAGTGTCACTTAAGATTTTCATGAAAAGATTTAATTTACCATTTTAAATCAATTTTTAATCTAAATTTCTAACTAAAAGAGCAACAAAACAGAAGATAAAATATTAACCTTGATTGTCCTGAGGGCCAAACACGTGATCAAACTTGAACCGTTTTCTTGATGAGTCAGAGGAGACGATCTGAAACTCCGTGTCTTGAGTTGTGTCCAAATCAAAAACCGAAGAATCCCCATTAGCAACCTCATCGGGGCTCAGAGGGCGGCACCTGCAGAAAACCCTGATGTTCCCCCTTAGCTCAATAACCTCATTGTATAGTCGCTTCCGTTCAGAGCTCTCCTCGATGAATTTCTTCTTCAACATATCATAGTTTCCCCCTATAAAACCAATAAACCCACAAACCTTTAAAAAAACAAATTATAGACTAAAAGAATACAATGAGTAAACAAGAGAACTCACCAAGTAGTTGGATTGCAGAAACTTCGGTTTCGGGGAAAGAGATGGACTTTGCTTCGGCTGATAAGTTCACAATTTGGTCCTTCAAATTCTAAAGAAAGAGAGAAAATATAAGATAAAAAAATTTATTCAAGATTCATGAAAAATGATGATCAAAGGCTCACCCCAACCAGCGCGGTCAATGCTTCGATCTTCTCAGAAACCGAGGAAGGTCTCGAATCAACCTCCTCCGATCTTTCGATCCCCTCCATATCCGAAGAGGGTTTCAAATCCCCGTCCGTCAAGATTCCATTTTTGACCTCCTCCGGAAGGGCTTCTTCTGATATTTCATCTGGGTTTCTGTTTCCCTCTTCACATCCACTGGAGATGGAATCAACCGCTTCCGATCTTTCGATCCCCTCCCAATCTGAAGAGGGTTTCGAATTCCCATCCGTCAAGACTCCATTTTTGACCTCCTCCATGAGGGCTTCTTCTGATATTTCATCTGGGTTTCTGTTTCCCTCTTCACCTCCATCAGAGATGGCATCAACCGCTTCTGATCGTTCGGTCCTCTCGAACACTGTAGAAGGTTCCCCAATTGGGACGGTTTCAATGTCCCCCAAAGGTGTTTCTTCTGATATTTCAACTGGGTTTTCAGCCGATCAAACCATTAGACACAGAAAGAAAGAAGAGAAGATTAACAAGAACCCTAAATCGAGAAGGGTCGCTGAATCTAACCTGCGATTTGATAAGATTCTTCCGTGGGACCTTGTTGGGGTTCCTCTGTATCAGCTTCCATGGGGTGTTGTTGAAAGAGAGGGTTTTGGTCGTCTTGAGACGGCATGAGAAGCAAAACGTCCATGGAAATTCGTTTTTTTTCTTTTTAGATTTCTTTGTGTGATTTTGAGAGAGAGAGAGAGAGAGAGAGAGAGACTGTGAATAGATCTCTCCAACGGTCATATAAGGTCCAAAAGAGAACCGTTTCGATTTTTGAATTTTGAAAGGATGTGCACCGTTGGATCTAAATGGACGGCCGTGCTCTTGGGATCCAACTTTAACGGCTAGTTTTTGCACGATTGAACAGTTCGGGCTTCTCGCAACCGGGCCCGGCCTCGATTTTTTTTCCCCCAAGCCCAGGCCCGCATGTACAACCATAAGTTTCAGAATTGGGCTGAGCTTAGACAACGTTTAATTACACGATTAAACAGTTTTTGAATTTGCAAGAAATTATTTCTGTAATTGTGCAACTAAATAGTTTTACTGTAGCAACTTCCTGCAAACAGATTTCAAGTAAATACTGTTCAAAAACTGTAATTTTTAAAAACTAAGAGGGCCGAGGAGAGGGAGAGAGAAAGAGAGAGGCGACGAGGGGCAACAGGAGAGGAACGATCGTATTTTACTTCCACCCCACATCACCCACGATTGCTCTTCCCTTGACTCTCTACCTCTCATTCATTAAAAAAATTTGATTCGGTTGATCCAACATTTATTTTCAAAATCAGCATCATCAAAATGTTTGAACAAGGACAGCTGAATCAATTGTTTCAAACTATTAAATAATATTTAAAATTAACATTTCAAACTATTCAATAATGAATTTTAGTCATCCTAATTAAATCAGAAATTTTGCTTAGTTAAACAAAATGTGAAAGATTCTAAAATGTATCTCAAATTTAAAAAAAACATAAAGGTAAAATATTGAAGGGGTTTTTAAGAATTTCTTTATGAGGTCTAACATTTGGAGAGGGGCACACCATAATTTTTTTTTTCTATTTTATTTTATTTTATAATTAAAAAAATTGTAAAGGTTAGGATAATATGATTTTGAATAATGTAAGTGACGGTCCACGAGGCAATCCTCCTTTTAATCCACGTTTTTTTTTAAAAAAAAATAATAATAATAAACTTGTTTTGATGAGATATATGATTAAATAAAAAAACATATATCTTCACGGTAAATTGCATGACATCTTTAACAAATATAATGTATACAGAATTGTCCTTGCAGATAAATTGCATGACATCTTTAACAAATATAAGGTATACAGAATTGTCCTTGCAGAATGCATATAACGACTCTATCTTTCTACCAATTAAATCACATAACCACGAGTGATGATATAAAAATCTGTATTCAATCTTTGACCGACACAATAAAATGATTTTCTACAAGATCACAAACATCTCTCTATATAACGATCTCATATCCAATTTGGTTTATAAACTAAAAAAAAACTTAACGAAAAGGAATTCAAATAAACACGAGAACACATTGTTTGATTTAAACAAAAGTATACTAATCTCCTTTGAAATCCTAGAATATCACTTATATAATATCCTCACGAAGAGAATTCTATTGTCTTTTATCCTTGGCATTTATTTTCTTCCAAAATAAAAACTTTAAGAATAAAAAAAAATAGTAACCCAACCAATGGCAGAGTTACCCCTCTTTAGTGAGTAGATTTGATAAAGAAAAAAAAATACCAATCAAAAAAAGAAAAACGGAATAATCATCCTTTATTATCCCAACCAGATAATTTGGTTTTTATCCTATCTGCGAATCAAAAAAAGGTGGTATATGTCCCCATACTTGTATCTATATACATTTTTCAAAGCATTTTTAAGATCATAATCATACATACACAGTACACATTTTTCACCAAATTTCCGGTCAAAACCAATCGACAAATTCACTAGAGAACTTGGGTGGCTTCTTTGGGGGCTTCTTTTGATATCTGTTGTTCTCCAACCTCGCTTTTGCGATGAGAGATTCCAGCATAGCGGCCTCAGCTGAATCATAAGGATTGTCCAACACACTGATTGACAAAATGTATGGAAACCAATAATAATGTCAAAACAAATTCTGAGTCCAGATTAAATCAATTAAAAAATGATGAAAATGCGAGACACAGACCTGTAGAGTAGCTCTTCCAGAACAGCTCTCTGGGAAGGGGTTACAAAATAGATACAGCTTCTTGGGCATTGACCCACTGCAAGTTGGACTTGGTAGTCTTCACCATGGCCTGATAATTGAATCATAAATTAAGTCGTGAGCAGGAAAATCTGGCCAATAGAACAAAGAGGATAAATTTCAAGAATTCTACTTGTTGAAAATCCAAAAGTTTCTAAGAACACGTCATACAAGAACAATCAACAGAAAAGCATTACTCTTGCAATGGGCATAGTTTTTGACTAATTTGACTTCTGGATTGAGCTTAAAGATGACTACAACTTTTAGGACTGAATGTTCCACATATAATAGTTTAATGCATATGCAGCTGAATTTCTTTTTTAAAAAACCAGAAACAATATAAAAAAAATTTCAAAATTTTAAGGCTTTGGTGGGAGTGGAGAGAGCAGAGAGAGTATATGAGAAAGGGAACATATGACAGATTTATAGGGATTTGAAGAAATATCGGTTCTTCCAAGGCTTCAAGGCTTTGGTGGGAATGGAGAGAGCAGAGAAAGGGAATAGATGACAGCTTTATAGGGATTTCAAGAAATATTGGTTCTTCCAAGGCTTCAAGGCTTTGGTGGGAGTGGAGAGAGCAGAGAGAGAATATGTGAACTTCGGCTTAGATGTGTTATTTGGAAGACCTTTTTGTTTTTCTTTTCTGTTCCTTTTTTTTTTTGGGGGGGGGGGGGGGGGATATGGCCCCCAAGCTCCCAAAAGCAAACACATAGACCATTGCAAAAATATGCAGAATGAAAATATATGGTCGCATATATTCTTTTGGGTCCACATCTTGACATCTGCAAACCCTCTAACAAGTGCTTATCAAATATCAGGGGATAATTATAGAATGGTGGAAAGAGGCAAAGAGGCACATAACTTGTCTAGACCGTCTGACAAAAAAATTATCAGACCAACAATCAACACTTAAAAAATCCATAAAATAAGCCTGTCATCCTCAGATTTAACTGTGATGCAGTGCTTCCTTAGTCTACAAAGAAAGTCATTTTCCCATCACACCATACCAATGATACACATTCTTTGGAAACAAGTTCATAAAGGAAAGTAGAGGAGCATCTGACCTTGGGAAATTGCACGAGCAGTTCCAATTTCCGAAGCAAATGAGAATGCATGAGGTGCTCTTTCTACACATGAATATGGACACCCTGCATTATCAGAGGCACGAAATGCAAATTCATTCATTTGTGCAGAGAAAGAGAGCAAGTAAACCTAGAAAATAGCCTGCTATATAATAATGCAACTATCAGCAAGTAGATTTTTTTAATACACAAGCAGGATATATCTATAGCAATAATAAATTAAAAGGTAGTGAAATGTAAAAAATGAAACGCTACTTCCTTCTTGTTGTGTAACTTTCTCATTTGAAAGGCAATATACATCAGTTAATATATGCTTCAATGTCCTTACAGTCACCAGTACTCCAGTAGTACGATACATCAAATCGGTAAGATGGGCATGCAATATTCACACAAAAAGTAACAAAATTACAAATGTAACAAACACCTCCCACACACGACACTGATTTGCAGAAGATCGATCGTAACACACATACATATATCTCTAAAAGTCTCCATTATTTGTATTATTTCTAGTAATTCAGATTCTTGTATACTGTTGAATAACAGGAAAAGGGGAAGAAATTAAAAGATTCAAGTCATGAACACCTTTTCCAATACAAAGAGTCTCATTGACGAAGAGATCAACAGCCTCACACTCTGGCTCCTCAAAAGGATCTATATGCTCCCTAAAACAGTTTATGCAAGATAAGTGGTGATAAGAAATTGATAAATACTGCACTATTGAATGCAGGAATGAAAAATATTATATTACATAGAGAAAACTTTAAGACCGAGAAAGGAAAGAATTGTGAAAGACCGCATTTCTATACATTCTTAGGAAACGCTAAATTATAGATCAAGCATAAGCATACCATGGTTATCTACCACATTTTACCTTGGAAGGCAGGAAACAAAGTGGAATGTAAAATAACAAGTATCATTCCAGTCCAAGTTACAAGCGCCAAACCAGGAATGTCAAGTGTCAAAGTTACTGTCACTTCAAGAGGAATCAAAACACAACGTCAATGATGCATTATATTTAGTCCATGATATAGATATTCATCCACCTATATTTGTGACTGATACAGTATTTTTCTTTCTCTAGAGCTGAGAATAGGGCTCACCTATTCATGGATGTTGAACTAGTGGTTATCCTTGTTTTATTTTTTTGTAACTGTGTATTTAAATTCATGCCTCCACAGACTTAATAATAAGGCTTATTAGAATGAGTTATTAGGATAGGGTGTTAAGGGGGATTATACAGAGTTCGTATTGTAAATACCAAGCAGTGGATGACAAGAGGATAGGAGCCTCGGATCAGGGCAGGAGTGGCTAATGTGTCATGATGTCATCAGCCATGAGGCGACAAGTCTTTAGTAACCATCTGCTGTTGCAACAGTCTTAGCAGTTTCTGGAGCTCTCCATATGATAGTGAAACTGATTTTGAATCCTACATAAACTCTCTAAAGCTAGTGTTTTCAACATCCCAGAAGTTGTAAACCACTTTGGGTATTCAGGTAACACCATTATTCTTTAATTTGAGAATATAAAGTAGAAATTTTTTTACATTCTTTGAATAGTTTTCCATTCTTTTTTTACAGGCAAGGTTTCCGTTAGCTGGATACTCTACCAACTGGCTTAGATACACATGTATTAAAATAGAAAGAATCAATAATGTATCCATCTACTCCAAATCCAACCAGCATTGTAAGATAGTTGGGTACAAAAAGGAATGAAAAAAGTGGGGGGTGGGAGTAAGCAAAATAAGATAACCCAGAAATACTGAATCATATGGAAGACATATCATCAGCAGCTCAAACAACTAGGCTAGACCCTACAACAATTGTCACGGCATGCCACGTGTATATAACATGTCCAAAAAAACTCAGTGCAATAAAGTGAATATTTTAAGGCCGTAACATGAGTGTCCTCTCATTATTTGAAAAATAAACACTTATATGAAAGATGATAATTTCCACTGCAAAGGTCTAACAAAATACTATATGAATCACAAAGTTGATAACTATTGAACAATGGTCTACCTTCTAGAGGTGTCAGATTGGTGATACTTGGATAGCACCTGCATCAATAATGAAACAGGGACCAGGTTGCAGACAGCAAAGAAGTTGAGAAATAAACATGCAGGCATAGTAAAGCTCACACGTGAAAATGATTTTGGAATGCACATAATAGTTGTTCACCCGCATAATTGTTGGTTTACATTTCCTCCCCAATACCAATCATACAATGTGCAGAAGAACTCTATTTAACCTTATTTTAAAGTTCCCTTAGGGAATGATTATCACCAACTTCAATGTTATTGTTTTCCCAACCAGCAGGAACTTTACAATAAATCTAAGATCATGCAAAAAATTACTCCCCTAAGGGATCAACTACAATTAAATCTAATAACTTTAAGATGTTATGATACCTCGTAAGCCCGAATCACTCGACGAATTATGGCATCTGAATTCCTCACATCTTTGCAGACATCAGGGTGAAACTCCTTTACCTGCATTAAGTAGAAATTTCATGAATTGTATAGCCCTGAGTATCTAGTGTTGTGAGAAATCTTGAATTCTAGCAGAAGAGAGCGAGCCTATTATTTTAGGCCTGTAAGACCATGGCCTGAGCGAATGGGCTCATGCCATCAATAAGACAAGAGGATACTACCTGTTCAGGATTGGTGCATATGAAACACGCGCAACGAATGTATCTTTCAACACAATAGGTTTTACATAGAGAACACTTGGGTGGCGAATTTTAGGCATGGAGACACCTTACACCATTATGAGTAGAAGAAATTAATAGAATAATATTATATTCAATAACGGAGGCCAAAAGGTCTCTTATATAGTTACAAGATATACAAAATCCTAGAAATAGAAAAAGATCCAGCCCGGGGAGGCCTACGGCCTTTGGGAGACGTTGCCCCCCAACCCCCGGGCATCCAAGAATAGGCCCAACAGGCCTATTCAACTATAATAACTCCAATATGAGTAACACATGCTTCGGCTTGCGGGACTTTTGTAATAACATTGCGAGGGTATTCCCATTTTGAGAAGGTTATTTTGTTGAATTTCTTGATTTTGTACATAGATCCCTCAATTCCTCCTTCTTCAGGGGCTATTTCCAAATAAGTTTGCCCCAACTCTCTCTCCAAATCAAAGGGGGGTCCGTGGGGGTTTGGGAGCCAACGCCGTCAACTTGAATTTTTGTAACAATATATATATATTTTTTTGTACCCAAATTTCTTTAGACTGTACAGTTTGCTTTGTGAGAAAGGGACGGTGGTAGTGAGGTTTGAGGAGAGAGGCTAAGAGATCTTTGTATTATAAGTACTTGATATAGTGGATTGATCTTGTTCTCCTACCCTGACATAGACAAAATTATCGAACCAAGTAAACCTCTTGTTCTATTTTTTTGAGGATAAATTAAGGGCTTCTTATTCGAAATAAAGATGCCCCTGAAGAAAGGAGACAACGGATCTCCTTACAAAAAAATTTAAAAAAAAGTGCAAACCTCTTGTTCTATTGCGAGTTTTCTCTTTTCTTTTCTTTTCTTCTCCTTTCCTTCTTTTTTTGGATTTGTTGTTGTCAATGTATTCAACATTTTATGAATCATACAGCAAAATGAATTGGGGACCATAGTGGCTATCTTTCTAATCATTAACCTGAGATACCACCAACTATCCCAAATCAAGAACTGCATCAGATACCACCACATACGATCAAATCCGATTCCGATTTGGAAAGCCATAAATTAAGCAATAACAAATGCATCCAGTGATTACCCGGGCGCGGAAGGCGGCCTTGAGATCGGAGGGAGAGCAAGGGGAGGATGGGTCCAATCCCAGCGCCTGGTATGGGGAAGACCATGAATCTGGGACCACACCGCCTCCGCCTCCGCCTCCGCCGCCGCCGCTGCTGCGTTGTGATTGCGATTCTTCATTGTTGTTGCTGGTGCAGCTGACTTGGAAACGCTTTGTGGGTCTTCTTCTTGAACTGGGTCGGTTGTTGTGAGCGCTGATTGATGATGATGATGATGTTCCTTGGTGGATGGGGAAGATGGGGTTTCTGGAGGGGTCGTTTGTGAAGGCTGAGATTGTTGCGAGGCCACTGTTCCACATGATCTCTCTCTCTCTGAAAAGGAAGTTGTGGCGCCTAATTTTGCAGTGTGCTTGGGGATGGAAAAATAAAAGAAAGTGAGTGAGGGAATTAAAGCCATAAAAAGTTAAAAAAAAAATTATTTTTACCGATTATCATGGTGGGAAATCTTCCATATCACTTTAAATTCTCACTTGTGTAAGTAAAAAAAAATTATATTTTTAAATAAGATAAAATAAAAGAAAAAAAAGTAATGAAAAGTTTTTTCTATTTCTTATTTGATACAAATATTAGATTTTTGAAAAGTCAAAGTAAATTTTTTTTTCTTCACTCTCCTTCATTTTCCGTGCATAAACACAAATATTTATGCATATATACCACTATTATATTCTAAAAAATTATCAAAATACCCCTCTTAAAAATCATTGTGCAAAATAAACATCTACAACATGTCCCTGCGATTATGTTCCGTTTGGTGTGATTAAAAACTTCGTTTTATATCGTTAAGGGGCGGTAAAATGTACTAAACACCCCCTTTAAACAAATTATTATCTTTAACATTCAATCAAGACATTCATATTTTCAAATCTCTCTATTTTTCATCTCCTCCTTAATGGAATATCAAAATTGCGTTATTTTTTTATTTTATAATTCCCAATCATTCTTCCATCTCCCACTCTATAAATCGGAGCTTTAACGCACAAATGAGTCATTATTCCATCATCCCCTCTTCTAATCCAACCCATTATGTTTCTACAATGAAACAAAAAAGGAGATCTCGGTTTCATAAAATGAAAAAAAATTGAAGAAAATTGTTTTGGGGGCAATGCCATGTTGAGGGTATTCTTGTATTTTCACATGTCTGGTTACCCAATATAAATATATAATTATGGTTCACTAACGATTAGAAACAACATGTGACGGAATGGTACATTTGCACTCATTTAAAGAATTATAGGGGTATTTATGCACAAGGATTTTTAACAAGGGTATTTTGATGAAAATCCCACAAATGAGTCTTGAGGAGAGCCTGCACGTGTGCCCCAAATGCATAACATGTTGAGCTACACGGCCCGGGCCTGGGCTTCGGGCCCACGGGCGGGCCTCTTCTTTTTTTGACTTTTTAATTTAATTATAAGTTATTCATTTATATATAATGTTAAAATAACACAAAATTTAAAGTATAATGTTGAAAAAAAAACTTTGTATCTATTAAATTTTAAAAATAAAAATATTAAATGAATTAATTACTTTAAAAAATAAATAACGACATGTATTTAACTAAGTTGACACCTACATAAATTTCAATAATTTGTATAATTCAACCACAATTCAAATAAAAATTACATAAAATTACATGTGACTCATTTATTAGATTGCCCCATATGGGCTTGCGGGCCAACCTAAAGGAGCCTAGTTCAGGTGGGCCTGTCGGTCGGGCCAGGCCCCAGAATCATGCCCGCGAACGGGATTTCGGATCTCGGGCTTTTTTTTTTCACCCCTACTTGAAATTGGATCCTGGCTGCATTGTCCACCAACAGGTGTGTTGGCTCTTCTTGAAGATGTTATTTTTTTGTTTTGAGATAATGATATACTTTAGCCCTCTAATATATATTAAAAAGAAAGCTCAAAAGGGAAATTATAAAAGCATTAACTTCGAAGACAACAATCCTTCACATGGGAGAATTCTTTGCTCTTGAATGTGGAACACCCCATCAACCAAACCCACCGATCCAGTGCCTACACAGAACACATTCCACTCTGTGACCAACTAATAACAAAATCCCAAATATTCTCAGCATATGGAATGCTCCCTCTGAAAATAGTGTGATTCCTCATCAGCTAAATCGACCACATGACTGCAAGAATCAAAATTTGGAAGAACTTTGCTTGCATCCTCCTATCAATTGGGTTATTCTGATCATTTCTGATTGTTCCTTTGGGACCCGTATGCGTGATGTAATACCATAATGAATAGCAATCCATGTTAAATAAGCAAAAAGAAATTATTGTTTTTTTTATTATTCTCATTGAAAAACGTAAAAGTGATATTTTTGTTTTTTATTCACCTTGGATAAAGTGATGATAAGTGGTGGATAAGGGATGGATAAGAGTTTATAACTTTTTAAGTGACAATTATACTCTTAAATAAGTGTGAGAGATATATGACTGATTTGATAAATGTGATATTATCCCAATATGCTCATATTCTATTATGTAATATACATAATTACCTTATGCGTTAAACCACATCCAGCCCTTTTTCAAACTTGTATTCAAAATTTACTAAATACATGATAACTTCTCCAATCTTACTTTGTATTTTACTCATTTTTTTTACATTTTCTTCCAATTGTTTCCTATAAAATATTTGATAAATAATTTATATGCCATGGTATCCAGATATTTTTTTAAAAAATCATAATAATTTGTTGTTTTAAAAAAATATAATAACCTCTTAAAAAGAGAATATTGTAAGCCCTTGTTCGGATACAGAATATGATTTATTATTGTGTATACAATTATTCTGACATAAGTGAATATAAACAATGATAAAATGAATTTTTATTTGATTGTGTTTTGAATTATTCTTATTGAGAAGCGTAATAATAAAATTTTTGTTGTTTTGATAAAACGTGAATAAAGATTTATCAAAGATGAAAAATGATGATCGTTAATTTGATATGTAATTTAAGAGATTGTGACAGTTGATTTGACAATAGACCCACATATTATTTGAGTGGAATAACCTAAAATAATTTTAATTCAAAGGTTGGTTGGAATCCATATACCACTTTATACAAGTTTATTAGACATACACTATTCATGTGTATTATAGGCATCCAAACTCTTTATTTAACATATTCAATCTTATTTTTTAATTGATCCGGGTTATACTGCATTCAAACGGGAGCTAAAAGAAAGAAAAAGATGAAAACATGAGTTTCCAAAAAAAAAATCACAATAATTCATTGTTTTATAAATTATAAAAATGAATATCGTAAAAGAAAGAAGAACACTCAAGTTTTATACGTTATGAGAGAATAACAGTTAAGAAGATTTTTTTTAACACTCGGAGGCATTTGAAATGCCATTTGGCTAGTGATCCACTGATATGACAAAAAAAAGTTGGAGTTGAAAAACAAAACTGAGACATTAAAAATTGAGAAAAAAAAATGATATAAGAATTGGAAATCCCAAATTTTTAAAATTTACATCTAAAAGAGTTTTAGACCATTTTAAAAAATAAAATAATTTAATTATTTTTATGTTATCTACTATTTAAACATCATTACACATATTTATTTAATCATTTAACTCCCCAATTAAATAATATTAATCAACAACGATAAAAAAATTTCTTTTATTTGTGTATAAATTTATTATTATTCTTTTGTATATCTTGATATACCATTTTTTTTTATCTAAACGAGGCAGTTAGCTTTCAATTATATATAATTGTATAATGATGCCCAGACAAAATGAAAGACTTGAAAAGTAAAAGTATGTGTAAAAGAAAACATGATAGATGCTCTTCCTAGTAGAAGATGACTCTATTACAAACGGACCCAAGATCAACACATAGGGACTACTCTTGGATTTCTATTTTGCCCCTTACTAGCCTTACCAAAGTAGCCATTGCGCAAGAACGTCCCCAATTACAAATACAAGCAATCACCCCCTCTCAAATATTTTTCCGAATATGTTGATTGACTCTTGAAGATAGCTTGGTTTTGAGTCAACCAAATCGACCAGATCATCGCATGAACAAAATATTGAGAAATCTCAGCCGCTTTACTTCTATCGCCTTGTGAACTGAGTCATCTCCCACGTCTCCTCCATAGAACCGAAGTCCACCATTATGCCTATAGCTTCTCCCAACCAATGCCACAGTTGTCTAACCATAGTGCAATTGAATTTTTTCGTTATAAAATACTTTTTTGATATTTAAAACATTGTAAAATCTTTTGGGGGCATTAATTACCAAAAAAATTATCATGGATTACATTTATAAGATATAATTAATAAAAATTTTAAAAAACTTTAAAATGTTAAAAAAAATTATAAAAACAAATATGATAAATTTATGAATGACAATTTTGATAGTGTTAATATTTTTTGTAGCATACTTTAAAAAATTTTAAATTTGTAAATCACTCTACAATAAAAATTATTTCTTATATTAATATTATTTTTAAATTAGATTATGATATAAAAAAATTTAAAGATGGCGAGAGTTTAAAAATTATAATAGATAATTTTAATTTTTTTCATGTAGAATTTTTCAAAGTAACTTCTTATTTTTAAAAGATTTTTTTGTGTATATTTTTCTTTAAAATTTTGAGTAAATGTTTTAATCTTCCGTGATTTAAGTAAAATTTTATATTTTTGTTGATTTGGTATAGTTATGAGAAAATGATTGGAGAAATTTTGGAATAACAAAAACAATTTAGCATTCAATAAACATTTCGATACGGGGTTGGAGACCCTCTCATGAACATTTCGAAGCCATTTTGACTTTCCCTTTTAAAACCTCAAAAAGCAGACAAAAATCACAAAATTGGATCTGACACCCAAAATAAATAAAAAAAAGCTAAAATTAATGGCGGTTCTTTAGAAATTCAGTCCCTCCAAAACCAAAATCCACACATTAAAAAAACCGACACTCACACCAAAATCGCTTACCACTTCCCCCATTTTGTTCCCTTTATTTCCCAAAATCCCCCTCCCCTCCCCCTCCCCCTCCCCCTCCCAATCCCTCTCTCTCTCTCATGGAGCCGGAGCAGTGGAAGCACCAGCAGAGCCAACACGAACGGAAGGGACAGAAGCGGAAGCTGGAGGCGGAGTCATCCTCCGATGCTTTCGCGGCGGAGATGTCCGGCGCCGGAGCAGGCGATGAGGACGACGAGGATGACCTCGATCTATGCCACCACGACCACCAGAGCCACCACCGTCTCTCCGGTGAGGATCCGGCGGGGTCGATCTGCTACTCCGGCCTGGCCCCCTCGTCGGAGGAGGCCCTTTCGAAGGAGGTCAGGGCCCAGGTCCAGATCCTCGTTTTGGCCTTCTCGTGGTCCGAGTCCGATCGATCTGCCGCCAAGCGCGCCGTTCACGTTCTCGCCGAGCTCGCAAAGAACGGTAAAACTTAGGATTTTGAATTTCTGTCTTTGTTTTGTGTCTCGGTTTGGGGTGATTTTTGTTATTCGTTGATTGTATTCAGAGGAGATGGTGAATCTCATCGTTGAAGGAGGGGCGGTGCCGGCGCTGGTGAAGCACCTGCAGGCGCCTCCGGTTCTGATGGACGGTGATAGGACTGCCAGGCCGTACGAGCATGACGTCGAGAAGGGGAGTGCGTTCGCTCTCGGGCTTCTCGCTGTTAAGGTTTCCTTTTTTCACTTTTTTCTGATTTTGTTTTGATCAACTGTGTATTTTGTTTGTTTTTTATATTTGATGTTGTTTTTAGTCATAGAATATGAAATCCGCAGCTCGAATTAAGCAGTGAAAATCGAAGAAAAAAAAACAAAGACTTGATTTTTATATTGGACTTGCAATCAATCCCTTTGGCATGTGCATATATGTTTGGCTAACTAGAATAATTGAAGGGATTGGATCTTTTTCTTTCTCTCTTAGTAACTAGAAAGTGTTAGATGATTACTGATTATGATTGAAGGAATTATCGATGTTTGCTTTGATGGGTTTGAGATGTTACTGCGTGATTGCGAACAAAAGCTCAGAAGATGGGTGGATACCTTTTATGGGTTGGAGCTCTTACCGAGTGATTGCGAACAAAATCTACTACGACCCTGCAAAACTGCAACACGTATAGAACTTCTCTCTGTTATGACTGTAATGGACTAAAACGTAAAAAAGAAAGTTTTTTACAATGTCTTAGTAATTTTCTCTTTTTGTACGCTTTCAGATGGCTCACAATATTAATATTAGTTGATAGATAGTACGGTTGTAACTTCATGCTTCATTTCTCCTGAACTATTATATGCAAGATAATTATAGTAAGGTTTTTAAATACAAAATAATGTTAATTAATTTCCTCAAGAAGTGTCACATACATTAAAATTTATGCAAACAATTTCTTTTCTTCTAAAAGCAGTCTTTTGGGTGCCTTTTTAATCTGTAAAAAAATGGTTTTTTAGGAAGAGACATCCTTCTTCAGTTGTTTCCAAACACACCCAGTCACCCATAAAATATGAGGTCTTCTTATTACTAAATAAAAAGATCACTAAGGACTGCCCCGCTGCAAAGTTCCAATAAATGTTGGAGTCCACTGTAAAACTTCACGTTTCTAGCAAGCCAAAAGCTCCAACATATGACACGTAGGATTAACCATGTAAACTCTTCTTCCAAACTCTCGTCCCGCTTTTGATTTAGCTTATGCAGGAAGCGCCACATCCTTTGAAGGGATTTAAATGGAGTCCTCAACCCCGATTAAGGGTCTCCTCCAGTTACCCTGTCTGAAACATCATTTGTTTAACAAAAACTTCAACAGATTTCTCCTCCATGCACCACTGCATAGGAAGCATCATATGTTTAATAAAACTTCAACATATATCTCCTCCATGCCACACGGCATAGGAATCTTATGCAGTGATAAATTCATACATTCACATCATTCTCCAACATTCTTTGAACCTACTATCTTAGGTAGAAAAGTGCTTGCTTTTCCATGCTCCGCAAATTGGTATTAATTCATACAAGTTGTTATGAGTTGGTACGAATTCGTATGAATTGGTACAAATTTGCTACGAATTGGTATGAATTAGTACTGAATACCAATTAGTACTAACTAATACGAATTAGTATGAATTTGTACTAATGGGTACAAATTGGTATGAATTTGAATGAATTGATAATGATTTGTACAATTTCATACCAATTGGTTTACAAAGAAGTGTCAATATATTATTCATGGCAATTGACCTTCACTATCAAAAGTGGATCCTCCGCATTAGCAACTTTGATAATCTTTCCAAATGTGATGAGATTTTAAAATGCTTCCTTTTTTTCATTCTCATAAATGAACATTTGAAACATCAAACTTTTTGCATCTTATTGAGAAGATATTTGGAAAATCTCTATCAGAATGAGAATTTACAGGTACTCCAATAATTTAAAGTAGGGTTGATGGAAAATCAAGTGAATTAGTTATGGGGAATTGAGTGCTAAGTTGGTCATAGCAGACAAAATTTATATATTGGTTGATGGAAAATCAAGTGAATTGTTTTTTTTTTTTTTTTTTTTTTGGGGGGGGGGGGGTTAGGTCTACATTGAAAACATTTGGCAAATATCACATCATTTCTATGGGGTTGGATGAGCTTCATATTAGGGCGGATGCGACGAGTTGTATAGGGGATGGGTGGGGTGACATAACAGTTTATCTTTGGTTTTGGTGTACTTTGGGAAATGACTATATGCCTTGTTATTTTGGTCTTTTAGTTTCTTTTATTTTCCTTCTTTATTTTGGAGATCCCTCATCTCCAATGTTTGATGGGTTTTTTTAAACATGAACGAGAGCTCCTACAATTATTAAAAAATAATAATCATAGATGTTAATGCAATATATTTATTGAATACATATTGGTTGGTCATTGTTTGGAATCTCTTTCCTCTTTCCAAGTCTGTAGCATGTCTTGGTCATTGATGTTTCTTTAATCAAATCGTATTGTTTAGTAACTTGTTTAGCTAGAAAAGTATGTTATCATTGTTTCCATACGGAAATGCCATTCTATCCTTCTATGGTTCATCTATAGAGGCTTCTAAAATTTGGACATGCAAAGTTTTACCTTGTGTATCTTTTATTCAAAATGAAGTTGATGAATTTTTTAAAACTGGGTAGATGCATTGTCCTGGCTTTGCAGGCGTTATAAATAGTAAATATCATAGTAAAATTCTTCTGATGGTGCCTTTAAGCATTCTTTTGCCCTTCATTACTCCCCCCCCCCCCCCCCCCTCTTTTCTTCTGAAACTTCTTTGTTTTCCTGATATAACAGCCGGAGCACCAACAGCTCATAGTTGATGCTGGGGCTTTGTCTCATCTCGTGGATCTGTTAAAAAGGCACAGGGATGGTTCTAGCTCTCGTGCGATCAATAGTGTTATAAGAAGAGCAGCAGATGCAATCACTAATCTTGCTCATGAGAACAGCAGTATAAAGACTCGTGTCAGGTTTACTTGCACACTCGTTCACATTTCATGTTGCTTCTTGTAAGTAAATATATCCTTATCACATTGTGATCTCTGAATTTTAGGATTGAGGGGGGGATTCCACCTCTTGTTGAATTGTTGGAGTTCACTGATTTAAAAGTTCAGAGAGCAGCTGCTGGGGCTCTGAGGACCCTGGCATTCAAAAACGATGAAAACAAAAACCAGGTGAGTTGATTTTGTCTATGCAAATTTTTTTCAGTAAACACTTTTGTCAGACTTTTTTTGTATCACTAATTATTTTTTATTTTCTAATTTGCAGATAGTTGAATGCAATGCCCTTCCTACATTGATCTTAATGCTTCGGTCTGAGGATGCTGCTATACATTATGAAGCGGTGGGTTTAGTTAGTTTTGCACCCATTATTGGACTATGGACATAGAACATTGTGGAATATGAAGTTTTTATGTTCTGCTTTGCTTATGTTAGGTTGGGGTGATTGGGAATTTGGTCCATTCTTCTCCTAATATAAAGAAAGAAGTTCTTCTAGCAGGAGCATTGCAACCGGTTATTGGATTATTGAGGTATGTTAGATTTTGAATTCCATCTGGTGGCTCTAGCTCTGCTACAACTTTACCTGATATGATTACTGATGTTACTCTTATTTGCATTTTAGACAAAAAAGAAAACTTGTGGTTAATCATTATTATGCTAAATTGAGCCACATATATATATATATATATGCTCGCGATTAGGTGCGGCGAACGGCAGGTGTGGCCGCGACGTGGGCCGTCCGATCGCGGGTCCATCGCATCCAACGGTCGACGTGAATCGCACCGACCGTCCAATGCGATGGACCCGTGATCGACGGCCCGTGATCGCTGCCGCACCCGCCGTTCGCCGCACCTAATCGGTTCCCTATATATATATAGATCCGTGATCGACGTCCCGTGATCGCTGCCGCACCCGCCGTTCGCCGCACCTAATCGGTTGCCTATATATATATATATTTTGGAGGGGGACGGAGAAGTTGTGTGATCCTGTCTTTAAGGTTTCTACCAAGAATCTTTATCATACCTTCTGCGTAAAAGTGGTATTGTACAGTAATTAATATGATCATGATTTATTTTGCATGGTACTCTCTTTTTTTGTTGCAAACAGTTTTGAGACTTTAGGAGAATTAATATATAAGTCTAACTTTATAAATACTGACTTCATTTTTTTTTTTTTGCTTAAATTTATGTGAAACTCAGAGAGCATATTTCAAAATAAATATCTGAATCTATTGGACTGATCTATTGCAGTTGACATATTTATGGATAACAAAGTTTAATCAATCCTCCTTTCATTAGTGGATGATATATAGTTGATGATATCTGTGTGTTTCTGTGGCAGTTCAAATTGTACAGAGAGCCAAAGGGAGGCTGCTTTACTTCTTGGACAATTTGCAGCAACCGATTCAGATTGCAAGGTTCTCTGATTATTTCTTTTGTTAATTGATTTATATAGTGGAAATTGCTCGTAAGCATAGTTTCCATGTACGAGGATGATAGATCTCAGGCATGTTTCCGTCTTCTCTGTTTGAATCTCTAAAATGGGTGTGCCTGCAGGTGCACATTGTGCAGCGAGGCGCAGTACGTCCTCTGATTGAAATGCTCCAATCACCAGATATACAGCTCAAGGAGATGTCGGCCTTTGCTCTTGGGAGGTTGGCACAGGTAATGCATTGTTTTCAGTTCTCCATCTATCTTTCTTGGCTTACATGCAAACATTTTTATGAAAGAATTAGTTTAATGGATGGATTACTTTTCTATGGAAGTGTTATTTGATATGTTGGATCTTGTTGTTGTTGTTGTTGTTGTTGTTGAGCAAGCAGGAAGCATATGCAGTGTACTCATTTTTCCTTAAAGTTTTTTGCTATTTGTTATTGGCAATCCTACCCTTTTAAAGTCCATTACAGGATTTCAGTTTGATTGTTCTATATCATTTTTCCTTACATAACTGGTATGTATGCTGCTAATGTCAAAACACTTTTTTTCAATCTTTACATACTGTCCTACCCATTGTCATCTGAGATTCTTAGATACATGAAACCCAACATGCACATATGCTTAAATTATATCAGTCCTATACAGTTTTGAAGGATATGATTTCAAGCAATACTTTACATTTCTCTATAGAATATCCATTGTCTTTGCAGATAATTTTCTTCATCTATTATGGGAATACAAGCGTACAACAGTGTTATGATTATTTGTTAACTTTACTGCTGCTGAAATTTTTTTATGACGGATATTTTCAATATATTAACTGGTTAACAGATTAGAGAGGCCGTACAAAAGAAAAAAGAAAAGAAAAAAAACTAGCAAGGGCATAAGGAAAGTTCTGCATCTCCCACTCCAAAATATAGTCTCACCATGCATTGGACCTTCCCTCCGCAGAAATTTTACATGTTTTAAACAAACACACACAAATAAGCCCAGCTGTTCTCCACATAAGCCTGCTTTCCAGCAAGATGCCTCTCATTTTCTTAAAAGCCAAACAGCCCATTGGACTGCCCTCATGGCTTTAAACTTCTCATGGGCAATCATGAATTTTAATATCCATGTACTATATGCTTATCGTGACACTTCCTTGTAGAAAGTCATACTCAAAAGTAGCTTTTGCTGTAGCTTGTAATGTAATTTTATCTGCCCGTGTTCATGGTCTGACATCATTTTTTTGTATTTCTTATTAATAATAATCATGTTATTTGATTTTTTTGGCATTATTTTTGTACTTCATATTAGTAAGCACACTGTTTTGATTTGTTTTTCATATTAACATGCTGTTGGATTTATTGCTATTTCTTATTATTTTCTGGCTTTGTTAATCCAGGACCCTCATAATCAAGCAGGTGTTGCCTTTAATGGTGGTCTGGGGCCTTTGTTAAAACTTCTTGAATCAAAAAATGGCTCTTTACAACACAATGCTGCATTTGCTCTTTACGGTCTTGCGGATAATGAGGTCTGATCAAGTTATATGTTGTTTGTTTTACACATTACTTTATCTAGGTTCTATGTTTTTTCCAATCTAGTTCCAGTTACTCTATTTTCATCAACTTAATTATTTCCATTTTGGATTTTGATAGGATAATGTCTCTGATTTCATCAAAGGTGGAGGAGTTCAGAAGTTGCAAGATGGAGAATACATTGTTCAAGTATGCCTCCGTGCTCGTGCTGAGTTTTTTTGTAAAAAATCTCTCTCAAAACTTTTATTTTTTTTTTAAAACTTTTGGGAAGGATCTTTTACTTTATACCACGTTATATCATGTATATTCTTCTGTAGCTTAGATTGTTTAGAAGCTTGTCATTATGTCTTTTCTTGCCTTTTTTTTCTTGAGATAAACTGTAAAAATATTTGTTTGCAGGCCACCAAGGATTGTGTGGCAAAGACATTGAAAAGATTAGAGGAAAAGATCCATGGGAGAGTGAGTTTTGGTTTCTTTCCTTGTGCAATAAGATTCTTGTTCTCATGAGCCTCTTTGTTTCTTCTTTAGTAGCATTATCCCTATATGGTAATTTAGTTGTAACTTCTGTAAAAGTATTTTGATGATCTCTATAGTACGTCTCTCAAATGCCAGTATGATATTGCTATAAATAGTGGTTTACATTTGGTAAAAAGTAAAAACTAGAGGAACCATGCGGATTACAACAACATTTGGTAACAAGGTTACCTGCTCAATTCTTCTTGTTTCGCCAATTTGTTGGCCACCCTGTCAGCAGATATTCATATACTGTATCACACCTCCGAATTGTCTAGATTTTCTTATCATGATGACTTTAATGCTCAGCCACTGCTTTTTTGTCATATTTATAGGTTTTGAAGCATTTGTTGTATTTGATGCGTGAAGGAGATAAGATTGTTCAGAGGCGAGTTGCTCTGGCTCTGGCTCACCTTTGTTCTCCTGATGATCAACAAACAATCTTCATCGAAAACAATGGTATTCTCTCCTTTTGGTTTAATATTTATTAGTGTTGGATATTGTATCATATAGATGTTAATCTCTCGTGCATGCAGGACTCGAATTGCTTCTTGGTCTTCTTGCATCTACAACACAAAAACAACAACGGGATGGTTGTGTTGCATTGTACAAACTTGCCAACAAAGCCATGTCACTTTCTTCTTTAGATGCGACACCCCTTTCTCCAACACCACAGGTCAGTTTATTTTCGAGGCCAGATTGTTGGTCTTTGCTTGTGATGGTGCAGAGACATGACCGGAAATTTTCCTATTTTGCTTATTTTCTTTTTTTTTTTTTTTTTGGGGGGGGGGGGGGGTTGTAAAATGTGGTGTTACCAATATTCATGGAACAGGTGAATCACTATTGTGTATATGATACTAAAAAAAAAAAAAAAGACAAAAAAAGGAAAAGAGGTATAAGACCTTAGGAATGTAAGCTCCATACTCAGATAATTGATCTCACTCTACAAAAAGATCCTTCCATGGAAGCTAGTTTATCAGTTTTTTTCCTATTAAAATTGTCAGCTATCCTACATCAAATTTCATTGGTAAAATACGGAAAATAAACTGAGAGGTAGAAATGGAATTAGGAAACAGTAAATGAGCATCCTGCTGATTGCCAGGGTACCTTTTACATACATCAATTATTCAAGCAACAGAGGTCAGAGGCTGATGTAATCTCCTGGAACAAATCACATCCTAACTAATTATCAAATAATTTTAACAAATCAAATCTATACAAATCTTCCAAGTTAATCTAATCTTCCTACAAATAAATATTGTCTTAATCATCCGCATCTTTTCTCCTTGGCTGAGAACTTGTCTTCGACTAGAGAAACCAATGATATTGCTCTTTAGGGTTCATGACATGCAAAATTTTGCTGTTGTCTTGGATCAAAGAACCCTATGGGAATAACCTAATGGAAATTTAATTCCCCCCTTTTTTCTCCCACTAAAATGATCAGGAATCAAGATTGCTTAAATGCAGATTTTGAATTTGGGTAAACTTTTTGGTTCTTTATGTTTTCAACTGTTCATGCAGGTTTATTTGGGTGAGCGGTATGTAAACAACAATACACTCTCTGATGTTACATTTTTAGTTCAAGGTAGCATACACCCCCACCCCCTCCTAAACCTCCATTATCTGAATTTTCACATGCATCATTTCTATTACTGAGATCACGGAAAATTGCATATGACCACTGCTGAATGATGTAGTTTTATCCTTTTTCTTTTCTTTTTTCCCCCAATTTCAGGTAAGAGATTCTATGCACACAGAATTGCTTTGCTTGCTTCTTCTGATGCCTTCCGTGCGATGTTTGATGGTGGTTACCGGGTAAACATAGATATTCCTTGAATTTTTCTCCCACAGAGAGATGACTTCATTATATTTTGATCATGTTCTCTCCCAAGTGCATCATTTTTAGGTACATTGGGGCCTTGAAAGTTGGCTGGAAATGCATTGTGAATTGTCATACTTGAATAGAATGGGTGCACAAGTGTGTCTGGCATGCAAGAGTTCATGTACATTTTTGTTCAGAAAGTCGATATTCCAGTTAAATGGATGTACCAGACTCTGCAATCTGAAAATTTCTATAAAGGGGTAAACACATTTGAAGATGCTTCCAAATTAGTTATTTCCTTCCAAAATAAGAAATACAGAACGTAATTGATTCTGAAAAGGGAAGTAAATTTCATTTGTATGCATCATTGGATTAAATCCCTAGTTTTTAGTTTAGCATGGCATTGGTGGATGTGAAAATTTGTTTGATTGTTCACTATGTTCATTTGGTGATATTTTTTAGGAGAAGGATGCACGAGACATTGAAATCCCCAATATAAGATGGGACGTTTTTAAACTAATGATGAGGTCTGTAACCCACGTAATATCATTGGAGACAGATGTTACCATGAATGCATTTTGTTTGATGACTTATATCTTGACTGTGAACAGATACATCTACACAGGCTCGGTAGAAGTGAGTCAAGTTACACCAGATATGGTACAAGATCTCCTCAGAGCTGCAGATCAGTATCTCTTAGAAGGTCTTAAACGTCTGTGTGAGTATGACATAGCGAAGGTGAGTAAACACAAATTGGTTTTAAAGAATAGAGTTTGAACTCCAGTCATGCAGGAGTTACTAACCGGCAAGATTTGCTTGTTTCAGGGTATATCTTTGGACAATATTTTCAGTATGTATGAACTGTCTGAAGCATTCCATGCCATGTCCCTGAGACATACTTGCATCATGTTCATTCTAGAGAAGTTTGATAAACTGATCGAGAGACCTGGGTAGGCACCTGATCTCCCCCCCTTTTGAATTAAGGGTGTGTTTGGAATGTGTTGGTTTTTGGAGATTTTTCTTTTGCATGAATCATGTTTAATCCAAATTCGTTTTCAAATGCCCACAGAAGTCTCAGCTTTTGACCAAAACAGAAAAAAGCTTTTATAGTTGTGAAAATAGTTTTTTTGGTATCTAACAAAACTGTTCTTCTTGGCAAGCTTTTTAAGCAAAAATTCCCTTTTCAAACTTTTGTTAAATCCTTAAAAACCATTTTTATATAACTAAAAGTTGTTTTCACTTTTTCAAAACCTGAAACCATTGGGATGTTTGGAAATGAGCTTGGATTAAGTATGATTCTTTCTTTTATAAAAGCTGTCCAAACTCAAAACTCGTTTCAAATTACTGCCTAATTTATCATAAGAATTCAATTGTGTTTTTTAGAAATCTGTTTTACAAGGTGATATATTTTGCAGGCATGATCAACTGATACAACGAATAATCCCGGAAATCCGCAACTGTTTCTTCAAAGCGTTCAAGCCTAACATTATGAGTCCCGGCTGTAGATGATAGACTTTTTGCTGACACCTTGTACTAACACACCATGATAAGGAAAAATGATTGCAAGGCTGGGATGGCTTGCCCATAATGTTGTGATCTTCCATGGGCAAAAGCTTGGAGAGAGCCAACAAACCACAAAAGGGTTTTGAGATTCATCAGTCCCAGGCATTCCTGTTCATTTTGACTGACATTTTTCTGGGATGAAAGGGGATGACCTTTTATCCCCAATCATGCACATTTCATTCTTGGTGAACCTGCGTGAGTTCTTGTAGCCTTATATAAATGTTGTATCATTTTCAATGTAACTTGTAGTTAAATCCCTCTGGTGGTTTTTCTCTCAATGGTCAACCTTACTTTGCTGAGCTGCTTTAATTTTTTATGCCTATGATTTCAATTGGAATCATCATATGGTATCAATATTTTGCATAGATGTAGCCAAGGTTTTTGTGTTTGCACTACAATTTTATTGGAAATCTGCATAAGTGATGCATGATAATTCATTGGATAAATTAAGCAAATAACAGTGTAAGGCTAAGTTGCGGGTAAGTAGGGGGACACTCAATGACAACATATGACAGTATTATGTATCTCTAATCCTATACTTAAACTTTTATTTAAATTTAAATTTGAGTAAAAGTCATTCAACATCCTCTTTAACTATTTATCTATATTCATATCAAATCAAGTTTTTATTCAAATCTTTACTCAAATCAAGTTGGAGTTAAATTTTTACTCAAATTTTTAACATTTTTTTTTTCATTTGTTACTGCATTTTTTTTCAATGTGACATTTTTTTCTCTTAACTCCATTTTTAATTGAATTATATTAGATGTCTTTTCATCCTCTAAAATTTACACTATCTCTTGAAACTCCCCACCTCCAAAAAGAAAGGGTTTTCTTTCTTAAACCTTCATTTTTTTAAACTCTTTATTTTTATTCTAATACAAAATATTATTTTTTTTTTTTCAAAAAATTGAATGATTATAATTTTTAAATTTGAATATTTTGAAAGGAAAAAAAATTAGTAATTTTTTTTTGAGAAAAGGACTTTGAAAATGTTATAGGAAATAACTAGAAAATATGAATTTTTTAAAAGATTTAAAACACAAAATGATGGTTTGAAATGCATCATATTAAATTAAGTTTTTATTCAAATTTTAAGTGAAATTTAGGTATAGGTTTGAGTAAGGACTGGAGATACCTAAGCATAAGAGAGTATAGTGGGGATAGGCATATGACAGTATAAGCATATGATAAATTAAGGCTAAAGTTGGGGATAAGTGGGGGGTTAGTCAATGACACTTGAAATTAATTTGGCTAATTAATTTTGATAATTTTTATATTCTCTATAATGTCATCTGTTAAAATATTATTTTGAGTAATATTTTCAAGATAATTTTTTAAAATAATGTTTCATTATTAAACTATACCAAATTTATCCAAGATTATAATCCAACCTCCACAGTAATAACAAATGTGGCTGGTCAACTTAAAAAAAATTGTATTTAATTTATATATTTTTACAAATCTCATATTTTGATGGATGATACTTGTCCTTCAAAGAATTAAAAACCTTTCATCAATTAAAAAATTAGGATTGAAAATGTCATAAATGTTTCATGATGGATATATGTCATTCATTTAAATAAATAAAAATGATGTGTTACTCATCAGTATGTATTGATATAAAAATTTCATTAGCCTTGATTCAGGTTGTTCCATACACTCCCCCACACTTATTGCGACACTCTTAAAGAGCGATATTTTCCAATCTTTTTTGCGACTATCTGATGGTTGCACACTTATGGTGCGCTGCAGGTAGGCTACCTAACTGGAGCTTTCATTTTAGCTAGATGGAAGAATTTTGGGAGATGGGCTAGATGGCTGCACGCATGAAGAAGAAGGGCGACAACAGCAAGTCGGGAAGGTGATGCTTTCTATCATTTCGGCGTGTGAGCAATTTGAATCGAATGCGATGCAATTATTTTCAAGGATAACACCTTCTATTCAACAACCTGTGCGAGTTGATGAGGCATTGCAATGCAGAATGGGGAGCGCAGTTAGAGGAAGCCTTTTGATGTGGGGGTGGGGGAAGACAATTTGCGCGTGAGTGATCAAGTAAGGTTGGAGGCGAGATCTGGTCGAAATCTTTTCTAATCAGATCATTTTTTTTTGTTTGGTTTTTATGTTTTTTTCTCTTTTTCTCTCATCCCCTTAAGACATTTTGTCTATTTTGTATTGATTATTGAAATAGAAACGCCTATAAATCTCCTTAAAAAAAAACCTTGATTCAGGTGCAATCAAGTGTACAGGTCCACAAAATCATACCATTGAGTCAGTGTTATAGAATAATCAACATTCTCTCCAAATATCATTAGTTCTTATTGTATTAAGTAAGTCTATCAACAAAGCAGATGCGGATCAGATATGCATTTATTCATATATTAACACTATACTTGTGTCAATAAATTTACTCAACAGTTCTATTCTTAATGATTTGTCTTATAATAGTCATAAAATAAAATATTATTTTGATAATTCTAAGATTGACACTACCTAATATTTCAAATCACATTAAACTATAGATATTTTGAAATCGAAGATTCAAATCGTGCACCCTTTTCAATTTCCTCATGTAATTGAGTTGTAAAGGTTCATGTTAATGACATATATACATAAATACACTACATTTTGGCAAAAAATAAAATATAATAAAAAATCATACCTCTAAATTCCTCCCTACTATATATACTAGTATACTACTAACAATTTACTTTGAATCTACAAATTCCACTAAGATCTAAAAAATCCAGCAAAATTTAAAAGCTACCTTATCTAATCAACCTTTTACAGCAATACAATACACTCCTAAAGACAATAAAATCTTAATTTTTACCATTCATTATATACACATTTAAACTACGGTTACACTTTCCTGTGTAGTCTTCCCCTATATGAGTCTATAAATATCACATATTTCATCATCAAATCCATAGAAATTCAGTGTCAGAGATACACACACATATATAGATTTAGAGAGAGATGGTTGTAGTCATGGCAGCTTTTGAAATTGCAGTCATGGCTGTTCTGTTGTTCATGTCTGAAGGAGTATCTGCCCAGTGGCAGACGGCGCATGCGACGTTTTATGGAGATATGACCGGCGGAGAAACCATGCGTAAGGCTTTTAGGTTTTTCTTTTTTGGCGTCGATAAAACAGTATTATTTTTAGTCTAAATTCTCATCTCAAAAAATGTCTTTACATTTGTTTGGAATGCATATCGATCTGTATGCTTTTAAATGAAGTCATATATTTTTTTATTACATTTTTGAATGAAAAACATGACTGATTATCTAGGAGCTGATTTTGATCAAGATGTAATGTGTGAGTAGAACAAGTATATATAGAGAAGTAATGTTTTGGGTGTTTCTGTTTTTTAATGTAGAGATGATTTTGTTTTGGTTTTTTGTTGTCCTAATTTTTAATTTTTGAATGTGCATGGTTTGGCTTTAGACACAAAAATGGCAGGTATAAAAGAACGAATTTTAAATGATTTTTTTGTCCCTAAAAGCTTGTTCAGTTGTTTGAATATTCCAGTGAGCTTGTGGTTTCATTATTTGGAATTAGAGATGGAAAGTTATTTATTCAATCTTTTTTAAATATCTGTAGTGCATGGTATTTTATACAAAAATTATTTTATATAGGTATCCGCTGTATTTGAATATAATTATGTATTTTATTTCTGTTATTGTTGTTTTTTATAATCTCCACATTTATGATTGCAATTATAATAACATCTAATTAGCAAATTATATGCAGTCCATTAATTATTATGGACTGCAAATTATATGCAGTCCATAATAATTGTATAAATTTAAAATTTTTTATAAGTGCAACACCATTAAATCCTCCTTTCTTTGATAGATTTACACATTTTAAGCATTCATAAACATATAAACGTATATGTAATGCTTCCTGTTTGGGCTATATATTTCATTAGCATATAAGATCATCAAAACAATCTTCTGTTGGTTTTTTAATTTTATGTATACATAGTTAGAGCACACTACATCTCTAATATAATTCAACAACAAATATCCATATATATATATATATTTATCATCAGATGAACCTCCACATATAAGATTAACAATTATATTAAAAATATCTTATTTTCTTCTCATTTCAATTTGTATAAACCTTGATTATACTTCTGTTTCACCCAAATATATCCATATTCTACATCTCTTAATAACATCCATACAACATAACATCACCTTTCCCATTTATCTATGGATACATATTAGATTAGGATCCCTATTCATTGTATTGTACCTTCATAAAATGAATTGTGTAACTTATTTAATCAAAAATAAAAATCACATTTAAAAAAAAATGTGTTTGGATGTGGAGTTAAGATTCTTAAAATCTCCGGTTCAAACTCAGCTTTTGAAAACCGTTGTTTTCTTAGCTTTTAAATAACTAGCAAAAACAAGAGGGAAATTGAAAAGCTGAATTTTTTTGTTTTGTTTTGAATACTTAGATAAATATTTGCCACCCTAATTTCATTTCTAAATAATCGAATTACAACTCTAAAAAACTATAAGTTGAAAATGTGTTTAGATCCACATTTGAGAATCTTTCTCTTTTCAAATATGAAATTCAAACACAGGTCCAAATATAACTGTTTATCTTACAATTCAAGCCTTATCATGCATCAAATGTTTTTTTTTGTTCCAATAGTTGTTTTATTTCTATGATTTGAACAACAAGAGTGGGATTAAAAAGCTAAATACTGAAAATGTATTTGAATCCATCATTTGAGAATCTTTTACATTTTAAACATAGAATCCGTTTAAATGCAAATCCAATCATAACCACCCATATATATCCTAAAGTGTATTTATGCAAAGTGAAAGTAAAAAAAGTGACGCAAAGTAAAAATTTTCCTTTGATTATCCAAAAATCTAGTGTTTGTGATAAACAATGAAAAAAAAAGGTCAATTACTCAAATACCCTTATAGCTCAACCCCAATATTTCATGTCCTCAACTTTTGAAAAAAAAAATTTGTACCCCTGCAGCAAACATCCAATCTTTTCTGTACCCCTGTAGCAAACATCTAATTTTTTTTTTACCTTCATCCCATTAATTCTCCCAGCCGCACAAAATTGCAGTTTCCCCCTGTAAGTGCATATATATTTTCTGTAATTTGGAGAACACAAAATGTAATTTTTGTAAATATATTTATAAATGCATTATTATGTTATGTAAAAATCGTAACTTGCAAAACACTAGAGAAACATACATTAATGCATAACATTAATATATATGTGGTTCTTATATTGTCATGAAGTAAACAATTATTGATGTTTGATTTATTTGGGTGTTTAACTGATTATTGCATCTCTATTTTTTCTTATTAAAAAAGTGAAAAAAATTCATTTCCCGTGGGTGAGAATTTGAAAGAAAGTAACACAAACACTATAAAAATTGATCAAAAGAAAAATATTTTACTTTTCAACAACACTTTCGACCCAAATTCTTTCACTTTCTTTCATTTTTCATTCAAATTTATGCACAAACACCAATATTTTATCTTCGTGTTTTTTTATTTTTCAGAGGGTGCATGCGGATACGGGGACCTATTCAAGCAAGGCTATGGCCTCTCAACAGCCGCCCTAAGCACATCCCTCTTCAACGACGGCCTCACCTGCGGCGCGTGCTTCCAAATCCGTTGCTACAACGACCCCCAATGGTGCACCACCACCACCCCCATCACCATCACCGCCACCAACTTCTGCCCCCCAAACTGGTCCCTCCCCAGCGACCACGGCGGCTGGTGCAACCCCCCTCGCCCCCACTTCGACCTCTCCCTTCCGATATTCCTCCGAATCGCCAAATACCGAGCTGGGATCGTCCCCGTCCAATACCGCCGTGTCCCCTGCATCAAAAAGGGGGGGATTAGATTCGAATTAAAAGGGAACCCTTATTGGACGCTCGTGTTGGTTTACAATGTGGGAGGGGCGGGGGATGTGACAGGGGTTGCTGTGAAGGGGGAGAGGATGAGGGGGTGGGTGAGGATGACGAGGAATTGGGGGCAGAATTGGCAGATTGGAGTAGGGTTGCAGGGGCAGCAATTGTCATTTAGAGTGACCTTGAGTGATGGGAGGACGATCCAGTCAGATGGAGTTGTGCCCAGGAATTGGCAGCTTGGGCAGACCTTTGAAGGGAGGCAGTTTTAGGGTGGGAGGATTTGTTTGAGAATAAGGGAGGGTTGGAGTGTGGGTTTGTTTGTGTGTGTGTGTGTGTGTTTTTTTTTTTGGGGGGGGGGGGATTAAGGTTTTTGTTGTATGGATGGATCATGAGGTTGATTTTATAATTATGTCCAGTTTGGAAACGAGTTGGAAAGTTTTTTTTTTAAAGGTGCATTTAGAAAATGGGTTTACAGAAAGCTTTTTTACACGTATTATGAAAAAACTAGCTTTTTGACATTTTATTTTACAAAAATGTATTTATAACTTTTAACAAAAATGTATTATGAAAAAACTAGCTTTTTGACATTTTATTTTACAAAAATGTATTTATAACTTTTAATTAAGCTGTAACTTTTATTTTTATTTGGAAATGGGTTTGGGGAACTCAGCTTACTGCAAATCCAAAAAGTTCTCTAAACCTGTTTCTAAACTCGATTCCTAGGAAGTGCATTTTCTGCGGTTTTTAAAAAATAACATTTTTGTACTGAAAGTAATAAGTAACTTTTTTTATTAAGTCTGCTTTTTGAAAGGAAATTGATAACACGTTTGCGCTTTTTACTTTATTAAAAAGCATAATCACATCTAAATGTGTTATCAAACAGAGGCTTCATTTAAGTGATAGATTGACACGATTTATAAAAAAATGATATGTCTAAGCATGTGTGTAACATACAATATACACCGGTTTTCTTATTTTTTTTAAAAAATTATAAACTCACTTATTGACATGCATATTGTCACATGAATGAATTATACATTGAGATAGACTGATGTTTTTTAAAAGGTAAAAATGTATATAACCCCTCGAAAAATTGGCTAAATTCATATAATCCCCTCTAAAATTGATATATCCATACAACACCCTGTAAAATGTCATGGTTAAGCAAATAAACCCCTATCAATCTCCGTTAACAAAATCATAATATTCCACGGAATATTCCGTTAACTCGTCTGTTACCTGGATTTGAGTGACCAAATTACCCTTACCTAAATTTAATTGCAAAATCCAAACTTGTTGGAACTCCAAATAACATAATTGGTGAAGAAACAACAAGAACAATGTAGGAGAATTGTAATATTATAAACCTGTCTTCCAACCATCCATTCAAAAATCACCAAAATTTCATATAAGGTGAAGAAAAACAATATCCTTTGGGAAAGAAAAACATTCATTTAAAAATCCCAAATCACAGTCCTAATTAATAAAACCTAATCCTACATATACCACAATATGTGAACCAACCCTAAGGGTCCATTTTGGATATGAGTTTAAATTGATTCTGTATTTGAAAAACTAAATATTTTCAAACTCAGATTTAAATGTATTTTCAGTGTTTAGTTTTTTAAACTACTATCATTATTTTTTAGGTCAAAAAAATCTTATAGTTGAAAAACTAATAAAACAATGATTTTTAAAAACTGAGTTTGAAATACAAGATTTTAAGAATTTTAATATTTCAATCTCAAATCCTAACGCAGCCTAAATCTTAATAAAAATCAATACTAGACATAAGAAGTAATTCAAGCAGAGGAGATTTCATTCAACGGAGGAGGAGGGGACTTTGTTGAAGGTACAAGGAGGGGGAGAAGGGATTTTGTCCACATATTCAGATTGAAAAAAGAACAATCCTGAATGGATCGCTATTGTTTGCATTACAAACTGGTCACAAAAAAACCTAATGAATGAGTACAATCAAATCGAACAAAAAAAAACATTAAAATCTTCTCTTCTCCGCCGATCAGATCTGATTGAAAAAAGAAATTGATGTCTGTTTGCAATACGACTGATCAATCGGTATAAAAAAAGATGGAACTAGTGATTTTTTATTTTTTTGAACATGCAATTGAATTGTAATCTTTAAAAAGGGAAATAATAAGTCAAATTGTAACTACCTCAAAATTAATTGGAACAGTTATGTAAAAACGGTGGGATTAGTTGGGGGGTAATATGAATAATTCAAACTTGCCATCTCACGGGACTTGAGATGGAGCCTATCAATTCATATCAAAAAATTATTATTATTTTTTTAAATAACAAAAACATATTCAAACATATTTTAAAACTGATCCGGTTTTGAAAAAAAAATATTTAAAATTAATTTTTCTTTTTTTATATTTAAAATGATTTCTTCTATAAAAAATAAAAGAGACCCAAGTTTATGGATCCAAACTTTTGCGATTGAAAATGAAATGTATTTTTCTTTTCATTCATATGCAGTTACAAGTTACAACAATCAAATTATAAATGTCATCATGTGATAATATACCATAATAAAAATCAAGAGAAACAGAGACCAGATCCCTGTCGCCTGTCCACGGTGCCCTAGATCCATTACCCGCGCTTTTCTCGACAACTCTCCCAAAACCCCTCCTCATAAATTATTAAAATTTAAATAAAATAAAATAAACCGCCCCCCCCCCCCCCCACCTCCCAAAAAAAAGTTCCATCGATTCAAAGGAGATAATGATGCAAAAAGCCCACCAAGACGGACCAGAAAACGCCGCCGCCGCCGCCTCTAACCCCTTTCCCCCTCTCTCCTCCTCCTCCTTCTCCGACTCTTCCGTCTCCGCCGACGATGACGTCACCCCCGCCGCCGTCGCCGCCGCTCCCGGAGTTCATCGGGAGCGGCGGCGGGAAGGGGATCTTCAAGCTCCCCCTCCGCGCCGCCGTCCACCCCGGCCGTCCCCCGTCGCTCGAGCTGAGGCCGCGCCCACCGCGGGAGACTCAGGCGGGGTTATTCCTGCGGACGGTCGCCTGCGCCTCGGGCCGGATCTGGCCGGGAAGGAGAACGGGGTGAGGGTTTGGAGGATCGAGGACGTGTATGGCGGCGGGGCCGGGGGGATCGGAGGGGACGAGGAGGCCGCGCCGTTCGTGGAGTCGTCGCACACGTCGCCGACGGTTTGTTTGGTGGCGGACGGGGCGAGCGGGTTGGTGTGGAGCGGGCACAAGGACGGGAAGATTCGGTCGTGGAGGATGGACCAGCCGGAGATGGGGTTGGCTTGGCAGGCGCACCGGACGCCGGTTTTGGCTATGGCGATGACTTCTTATGGTGGGTTGTGAGTGATTCTGTTTTATTGGGAGTAGTTGTGCTTGCTTGATTGGTGTGTTTTCGATTTGTATATATTGATTTTTGCATGTTTTGAAGAATATTGTCTATAGTGTATATGATTAGTTGCATGAAGATGATGGAATGCGATTCCCTTTTGATCGCATTGAAAAGCACTGGATGATGAATGTAGAAAGTAGAATAAAAATAGGAAGAAAGTCACCTAATGCCCAAGAGAAGGACAATGTGGATTGTGTGAATTGTTGCCGGGTGTTTTTAATGCTTCAGTGGTGTGGCTGGGAAGAAGCTATTTGAGAGTGTTTCCTCCTTTGGGTTTATGGTTCCAGTTAATTCTAGGCATGGCTGATTACTCAGAATTGCTTCCAAGCCAATTTGTGTCTTTATATAAATTTGGTCCATCTTTAAACATGTATTCTTCTTGATTCCTCAGAATTGTTTTTTTTTCCCTAAGGAAAGGTGGGAACACACCCCTATAATTTTATTAATTGTCAGTGTTAAACTCTGGGTTGGAGGGAGATGGAATGCCACGACCTCTATAAAAAGGAAGAGGTGGTAATGTGTCTCCAAGAAAGCAATAAAGAGAAAAGAAACAAAAGCTGATCAGAAGATCAACATAGAGTAAGCATCTAGCAGTTGCTGAAGCCATTCCCAACTTTCCAGATATAGAGAGTCAACCCCGAGAATAATTCTACCCTGGTCTTTCAAGATAGCAATAGTACTGCCAATGCAGATGTTCCCCAACCCTTGATGGATCCATCTATGAATGCTGATTGGTTTGTACATGATTCCAAGTTTGTCACTTGGCATCATTATGCATTAGCACCTTTTGTTTTGGAGAGTTTGTTGATGCTACTGTCATTAGCTAGTAGCAGTATGTATGCTAATGATCTTAAATTCTTTGAATTATAAAGCTAAAAATTTTCATTCTGTTTTTAGGTGATCTGTGGACTGGTTTTGAAGGTGGTGTTATTAAGGCATGGCCTTGGGAAGCGATTGATAAATCTCTTTCCCAGACTGCGGAAGACAGACACATTGCTGCACTATTAGTTGAGAGGTCTTATGTTGACCTCAGAAGTCAGGTCAGTGTTGGTGGTGTGTGTTCTCTACCAGCTTCAGATGTAAAGTATTTGTTGTCTGATAACTCGAGGGGAAAAGTGTGGAGTGGTGGATATCTGTCATTTGCACTGTGGTAAGTTGTTATTCCATCACTTCTTCAGTCCAGCATCATTCTAGGAAAGGTCAGAGGCATTTCTTATGAGTGATTTTGTTCCCATTTAGTGTTTCACGTGTTCCCCCTCTTTTTTGTCACTCCCATCACAGGGACTCTCGCACAAAGGAACTGTTAAAGGTATTTGGAATAGGTGGTCAGGTTGATCTCCGTGTTGATATCTCGTATGCACAGGACACATATGTAGAGGATGAGATGAAGATAAAATTTGTTTCCGCATCAAAAAAGGAAAAGTCCCAAGGACCCATTAGTTTTTTTCAACGCTCACGTAATGCTTTGATGGGAGCAGCTGATGCCGTTCGTAGAGTCGCTGCCAAGGGAGCATTTGGAGACGACTATCGCCGAACAGAAGCAATGGCCATATCTACGGATGGAATTATATGGACTGGAAGCGCAAATGGCATGTTAGTTCAGTGGGATGGAAATGGAAATCGTTTATAAGAGTTCAATCATCATCCTTCTTCTGTTCAATGTCTCTGTGCTTATGGAACACGACTGTGGGTTGGCTATTTAAGTGGCACCATCCAAGTAATTGATCTTGAAGGCAATCTGCTTGGAGGATGGGTTGCTCACCACAGCCCAGTTATAAAGATGGCTGTTGGGGGTGGTTACATTTTCACATTAGCTAATCATGGTGGTATTCGCGGGTGGAACATCTCATCGCCAGGGCCTCTTGACAATATACTGCGATCAGAATTGGCTAGTAAAGAAATGTTGTACTCAAAACTAGAGAATCTTCAGATACTGGCAGGAACTTGGAACGTTGGGCAAGAAAGAGCATCTCATGACTCACTCATATCATGGCTGGGTTCTGCTGCATCAGAGGCTTGCATTGTTGTTGTTGGTTTGCAAGAAGTTGAAATGGGTGCTGGATTTCTTGCAATGGCCGCAGCAAAAGAAACTGTAAGCTTTATTTAACCTTTTTTTTATTAATTATATTATTTATTATAATAATATAATCTCGTGTAAGGCAATGACTGGAGGATTTTATGTGTGGATCTTTAACAATATTTGTGTAGTAATATTCTTTTCTTTTAGTAGACTTCCTGCATGTGTGATGATTATTCTGATTTTAGGTAGGACTTGAAGGTAGTGCTAATGGACAGTGGTGGCTGGACGCCATTGGGAAGACCTTGGATGAAGGGAAAACTTTTGAACGTGTTGGATCTAGGCAGTTGGCAGGCCTGCTTATCGCCATATGGTGAGTATATTTTAACAGGGATAGTTCTACTTTTTCCTTCTTGGTGGTCCCTTTTGTTGAGTTGTGTGTGGGAAGCAGATCTTCACTTGTTGCCTCCCGTCTCCTATATGCGTGTCCTGTTCACTGGAGAAAAAAAAGAATCTGTAAACTGGATATCCTCATTCAAAGCACCTGTATCCCCCTTCAATTGGGGGGGGGGGGGGGGTCTGCAGCTCTCTAAAGCGATTCACATTTTAAAATTTTATGCCCTACTTTGATATAAAAGTTTTTTTTTTTTTTGAAAAAAGGTAGATATTTGCTACCCGATATTCATTTCTGAGCATCGAATTACAACTCCGAACGGGATTGGTGGGGGGAAAGGAGAGGGAAACCAAAGAGAAAAACAGAAAAAACAAGGAAAATACAAAATGAACAGATGGGTGCCGTGCTCGGATAGAAGAGGTATCTACACCGGAACACAGTCACCACCCTCCATACTACCCCGACCCACTACTCCCCGCGTGCCGGGCGATTGCCCCCCCCCCCCCCCCCCCCCCCCGTTGTACATCGCTCCCAGTCGCTTACGCTTACCAACAAACTGTATGTGTCCCACATGTTTTCCAGATAAGCATTTGCACCTCGGAAGATCACCTCATTGCGGGTTTTCCAAATCGTCCACGCGCCCGCCGAAACGATTGTTTGGGACTTCATCGAGTTCCTGCCATGCGTTGTGCTCCGCTTCAGGTCTCTACCCGCCTTCCATAACTCCTCCGTATTGTGAAACGTACTAAGCATCCCGGTCCTCCGTCCGATCTCTGCCCAAAATAGCCACATGAGCCCACATAAAATTTATCCCTCCAATATTCTCCAATATGAATTAGTTTATCATCTGGATTCCCCATTCCTTGCTTCCACATTTTCGATACGCTTCCTAACATTATGTTACTTTCATGCTAGGTTACCCCAGCAGCTGGTGTAATCAAACCAGGCCATATCGTTGAAGTATCGGTACACCATGAGGACTCCCACACCATGGAAGACTTTGTTGATGGGATTCCACAAAATTGGTGGTCTGAGGATACCAGAGACAAGGAAGCAATATTGTTGGTAAATGTTACAGGAAATTTCTCAAGAGAAGTTAAAACTCATAGAATTCGCATACATCATTGTTTCTCATCCAAACCCACACGCAGCGATTCAAGAGAGACTTCAAGAAGAATCCAATCAAATCTTCAGAACAGGTCAGATTTTCGAAACCTTGGAACCTCCTCTGATGTGGTTGATGATTTTCTGGGCTTGCATTTTCCATAAGTTTGAAATTCATGAGTATTCCAATGTGATTCGTGACGGAGAAAAAAAAGGCCGAGTGCACACAATTTACTCTAATTACATCGTGCAATCTTATCAGAGGATTCCATTGTAAATACCCACGACAAACGCCTGATTTGTTTCAGCATTTCAGCTGTTGCTAAAATTCTTTTAGACACTGATTCTTTAACTAATTGCCATGTCAATATGTTGTAAACAAACCTCGAAAAACAACAGTGAACGAGGAGATAACAGACGAAGGTGTTGTAATTTCTTTGAGAATTGAGCAGTTGTAAGAATGTTTTTTTACAGATTGTTTAGTTAATGAAGATTTTTGTTCCTTCAGAATGATTGATTGCACTAGGTTCATCTGAAACATTCGCTGATTGTATTTTGTAGGTAGGCTAATCAGAAAACAAATCTTTTTTTTTCCCAATAAAGTTCAGTTGCAGAAAGTTTATCTTGGGAGGGGGGCCTTTTTGTAACATGTTTTTCAAGGAAGAACCCTGATAGAACTTCTTTGGATAAGTGTTGTTTTTTCTTGAAGGTGTTGATTGTATTTTATCTTTCTGACAGGAACCTCTGTGTGATTTTGACATTCCTTACACTCAAACCATTTAATGCGAATGCTTGATTGTTAATGAAGGAAAAAGATTGATGTGATGCCACAACCTTCAGAAAAGGATGTATCAAAGTGGAGCACTGTTTCACATAGTTCTTTTTGTTTCAATTACGATCTTTTATATAACTCATTAAGTTATATACTTGCATTAAGAAAGTATCATGTTAATAAAAATTTATCATATAAATAAATGGATTCATACAATTTATTGGAACATACATTTCAATCTTATATAAACATATAACTCGTTAGATGAGATATACAATTTTTAAAAATAAAAATACAATAAAAATAATATCACAAAAAGAAATTAAATCTTAAATAATAATTGTACTTAACGAAAATAAATCCTAATAACAAAAATATCCCAAATCATAAAGAAATAGGAAAAAAATTAATAACAAAAAAATCAACAAAAAATTTGACCCAAATTAATATGAAAAAGATAAATATCCCTTCAACACCCCACCCAAAAATAATAGGATGATATCGTATCATTGATGTCACGATTGATTAAAAAAGAGTCAATAATTTGTTATCAGAATTAACTCTATAATAAATTTGAACGGTCTTAGTTTTCTTGTAAATCATAAAATAATAAAAGTAACCGGCCAGATAATAGATAAATTGTCGAGTGATTCAGTGCGGGAATGCGGGAAGCGACGTCGGTCGTTCGATCGCGGGCCATCGCATCCACCGTCCGATGTGAATCGCACCCGACCGTCCGATGCGATGGACCTGTGATCGACGGCCCGTAATCGCTTCCTGCATTCCCGCATTCTTGCACCGAATCACTTCCCTAGATGAATTTTATAATCCCATTTAACATAAGCAAACTAATTAAATATCTTGTTGGCACTCGAGTAAGTGTGACGTCACAGCACTTGACATTGATGAATATGAAGAGCTGTGTGTGGTGAATCTGTCAAATGTGCTTTGGAGGAAAGTGCAATGCTTTTCTTTCTTTTAATTGTTGCATGACATTTGTCACTGCCCAACTCCATAATCGGTGCCTCATGCATCTTTTCATAGAAAAATACATGGAGTGAGAATAAGGGTCCTCCAAAACAGAACCTAGTCGAAGCCATGATCCTTGAAAGAGGACAGGATGTTTTAAGGGTTAATATGATAATTTTGAATTCTTCATTTTCATTTTTATGAATTCAGTTTTGATAGATTATATGAAAGAAAAAATTTAGTTTAAAATGCTGAAGAATAAACACTAGAATAACTAAAATTATTATTTTTGGGTGTTCTAAAAAAATGAGAATGAAAATAAACGTCAAAGAGACCCTTGATATAATTTTAGATAATGAATTGTTGTTATCCACTGATCTTAAATCCTAATACAAGAATTTCTAGGTCAAGAAGATATCAAACCACATCTTGATAGGTTAGTAGAAGTGCTTCTCTGCACTGAGGGGTCATGGATTCGAGTCTTACCCTTTTGACGGAAGAAGATTTGATCAAGAAATAAAAAAAAATCAAGCAAAAAAGACATAATTTTTAATTGGAGCGTTGAGATGACGATTTAAAAAGAGTCGGTTATCTAAAATTTTCAATTTAGAGAAATAACTATTTTTTGACAAATCTCTTCATCTATTGACCTTATAATATTTTTAGAATTTTAATTAGGATATTTTTAGGAGATTTCAACACGTGTATCTTTATGAGATCCTGCTTGCTAATTGTGGCCTACGAAAGAAGTATAACCACCATTATATATCCAACCTTCTAATTAATGAAATCTCTCTCCTTTGTTTTCTTCTTTATAGATTTCAGGATTTTCTAAACAAAAGACACGATTCTTCTAGTCTCGTGCTGTCACTACATGAATAACTACAAAACTTGTCCAAATAAGATTAATGAGTTTAATAAAGTATGTAGTCTGTCAGGTGAATATGTTGGATGACCTAATACAAATTCATGGCTGTTGGAACTTGGAAGCCTGGAGGTGCTTTTTCTCTGCCTCCAGATATGTGCTCACAACAGGAAAGGAATAGTTATGAATATCAAATAAAGAATGTAGTCTGTTGGGTGTATGTGTAGTCGATAAGAAAAAGTGAAAAAAAATGTATGCATTCAAATCAGTCAAGTATATCTTTTATGTTTTTTGAGTGTGTATGACTCACTGGGGAAATAAGTATTTCAACAAAGTCAAAACTTGTTAGAACCTAGCATTTTCATTTTAATAAAGTTAGCTTTATTATTTTGGGTCTGTTTGGATAGATACATAAGCTATTATGGGGTTTATATATATCCAGGAATTGTTGACTTTATAAATGGAATAAGAGATTTTGTGTTTGATTGTGTTTTCAGTTAGAGAAACGTAATAATAAATGTTGAAGTGTTTTGATTGATGAAGAATAAGATGTGAATAAGGCGTAAAACTTTGATTTGACATGTGGACCCCATTGATGTATAAGAGGTGATGACAGGTGATTTGAAATAATAATAATAAAAAACTGTGGAACCCACTTATGATTGTTATTGGAATAAACTAATTTAATGTGAAAGGAGGGATTACTATACCCTTTAATTCTTGGTTATTCCGGCATACAGATTCCCCCTTATTATCCTCATCCAAACGCTCTTTTTTCTTATTCTATGCCTATTTCTGTTTATCCCTTCTCTATTCCTATAGCCAAACGGCCAGTGAATCAACTTTATCATTGTTAACATTATATGCCACGTATCAAAAAAAAATCTAAAAAATCTTGTATTTTTTTTCTTTCTAAATGCTCGACCTGAGGTTAAAAAAATGTCACTTACCTAACTAGATGAGAAAACTATGATTTAAAGGACATTCTTGTCATGATTGGCTTTTACTCAATCAAACTGTCCAAATATTGAATTAACTCAATTGTTTTGACTCACAACAATAACTCAGAGGTAACTAACTGGTTTTGATATCAGAATTAACCAATCACAATGATTACACTAAAATTATATAATTTTATATTGTACAATTTTCTTAGTCTTTTATTTTATTTAGGTAAATTATCTTGTTTATTTATTATAAAGTGAATTTTTTTTTAGATTCTCAAATATTTATGATGCAATTAATTATAGATTGAAGTTTTTTCACAACTTGAATCACATAATAAGGGCATGCTAGTGTGTTGTACACTAGTTTTTAATAAAATATAGGATTATCGAGTACTTAAACATGATAAGAAACGATACTTTAAAAATATTGCAAATGTAATAGTTTTTATATATGATTTGAAAATTTATTTTTTGAGGTCTGAAAGAGGATAATTGTTTGTACATTGATGGTATACCCACAATTCCATATTTAATGAGGGAGAAATATACTAAATACGTTTCCTAAAAAATGAGTATTCAACATGACAAAATAAATATGAAAAACGTAAATAAGGAAAAAATGGGTGAATTATTCCCAAAGCAAAAGTTATGTACTATTTTTTATGCAATCTCCACGTGTTTTTATCTTTTTCAAAAATATATATTTAATAGAACAAATGATATACATTTTATTTGGATCAATTATAAATATGCTAACACTCGCATATAAATAAAAAAGATAGAATGACATTGGTCAATGTCGCTAATATCTGATTTCCTAAAAATCACTAGGCCCTAATAATGAGGTTAGTTGTCCCTCATGGATCAATCGACTAGGCAATAAATGGAGATTAAAGGTGAATTATCAACCATTTCTTAATAATAAAAAATTTAAAATATACATACATTTATTATTTAAAAATATAAAATAAAGGAAATAAATACACAAAAAAATGAATCCCTGTCTAACCGCTCAGTCCCCGTACAATCCCATGGCCGTTCAATCCCCAAGATGAGGTGGGCTACACCCGATTCAACCTAGGTGTTACATACACTCTCTTTTTCAACCCAATTCAATGACATACATTATCTAATGATATACCTTCTTTTTATAAAAAATTTCTAATGCACTATACACATTATACACCATGTTAATATAAATACATGACGCTAAAAAAACTGTATTGAACAATGTCCTTTGAATAATAAATAAATAAATAATTGATAAGTCTATGAAAGCAGATGACGCTACACCCTCTTGAGACCCTAATTTTGTCCATTGATTAATTTCACTTGGAATATCTAGATACCCTTCAGAGGTCAAACACCTGCATATATTGCAACTGAGTCCAACATCCGGTCCCCAAATCCCCACTGAATCTTTTGTCAAACCACCCCCCCAAAAAAATTAAAAACAAAAATAGTCCAAGATCACACGCTATTCAATTTCTTTGACAAACTCTAGTACCACCTAGTCATCCACATGTACAGCCCCCGAAGTACATCGCTTCAACGGTCACGATTCATCTATATCAACATCCCCCTCAAAATCTTGCCGTAAAAACCAACCATCACAACCCAAACAAATAACAAAAAAAAAATTAAAATTAAAAAAAAAAGAAAAAAAAAAGCGGAGGAGCCACTGCTTCAACCTCTCCTCCTAACCCTCGCTGGATGTGTGTTCATCATCACCATCGCCATCATCATCATCAGATCCGCTCATCGAAAGATCGATCGATTTCGATCTGATCTGAAATCGCGATCTCTCTCTCTCCCCTGTTGAAGATGAAGGGCCCGTGCTGCACGGTCTGCCACATGAAGCACGACGAGGGGGAGCGGACGCCGCACCTCCTTCACTGCGGCCATGGCTTCTGCCGCGACTGCCTCTCGCGCATGCTCGCCTCCTCGCCCAACCCCTCCTCCATCGCCTGCCCCCGCTGCCGCCACCCCTCCCCCGTCGGCAACTCCGTCCACTCCCTCCCCAAGAACTACCCCCTCCTCTCCCTCCTCTCTCTCCTCTCATCCCCCTCCCCCTCCTCCTCCGACGAGGACGACGACGACGACCGCGGCGGCGGCGGCGGCGAGGGGGAGGAGAACGGGTACCTCCACCACGAGACGTGCGGAGGGGGACCGACGATCGATCTGGGGACGCACCAGGATCTGAGGATGGTGAGGAGGCTTGGGGAGGGGTGGACGGCGGGGAGGGAGACGTGGGCGGGGGTGCTTTCGGGGTCGAGGGGGTGTAGGCATCGGGTGGCGGTGAAGAGGGTGGCGAGTTCGGCGACGGAGGGGTTGGATTTGGAGTGGGTGAAGGGGCAGCTTGATAGGTTACAGAGGGCGTCGATGTGGTGCTCGAATGTTTGCGCTTTTCATGGGGCAATGACGGTCGGGGAGAATCTGTGCGTCGTTATGGATCAGTATTGTGGGTCGGTGGAAGGGGAGATGAAGAAGAACAACGGGAGGCTTACACTAGAGCAGATACTCAGGTTCTTCTCTGTTTCTGTCTTATTGGTGTATGTTTGAAGTGAATTTCATTTTTTGAGTTGCTGAATAGTGTTTGTGGAGCTTGTCGGTGTAGAATAGGATTGGTGGAATAGTATGTTCAGTTGGGATTTTTCTTGGCACTGTTCTGTGAGTGGGTATATAGTTCAAATGGGATGTGGTGGATTGTCGTTGCATCCGTGGAGTGTGTATTATTTCAAGAGCTCCTTTTTCTTGGACATGAATTATAGTGGTGATCATATTAGCAACAGGTCTCCTTAGAAATGAGGCATTGACCTTTTAGCTTATATGGTCATACTGTTGCTTGGGTACTGAGTTTGGAGGAATTAATCATTGACAGCAAGTTATTCCAATTTAGGAGAACTACCGCCAGTTTGCTTTCTATAATAACTCGGAATCGCATATCAACACTTTATTTTTGGAACATATAGGAGGATTTTGTTAATAGAAACCCCCGAAAAGAAGGAGACAAGGGATCTCCTTATAAAAGAGAAAGAGGAGGAGAAAGAAAAATACAAAAACCGGGAACTACCTCTTTATTACATGATGGAGGAGATGAAAAATGACAGGCAGATATGGTTAAAGATGTAAAATAAGAGTTCAACATAGCCAATCTGGAAGTAGAGCAAGAAAGTTGATTTTCTGGTGTTTGAGCTTACTTTTTTAACTGAAAAGACTGGGAGTTATAGTTCAATTAGTTGCAGTCAGTTTGACGTTCTTTGAGGGAAGTAACTTTTGGTATTGATCAAACCAACTTGGGGAAAAAGAAACCTTTGGTGTGGATTTTGAAGCAATCTAAATATTCTAATCTCAGCTCAATGAAGCTTACTTGATGAGACGAAATCATGATTTAACTGCAGGGTTAAAAGATGGAGAGATGCTTTTGATTCTAGGGGATTTAAAATAAAGAGGAAGGCGTAATATGTGGAATGTTATTTTATCAAGAGGATAAGAGTTAACAAAATAGTCGACATTGATGGACAATAAAAACCTATGAGTGAGCGCTTCGTTATTTGGGATCCATATATTCATGAGGAAGGTGAAATTTGAACGTAATATCGTTAAAAAAATTAAAGCAATATTTTAAATTGGTTTAGTGTACTGGTGTACTGTGACCCTTGACTGTCTATGAAAGTGAAAGGTAAATTCTATAAGATGTTTATGTATATGTGCACGTATTTATCTGTGTGTATGTGTGTGTGTGTGTAGTCAACAATGGTTTATCAGTTAGTGTTGGAAAATTAAGAAATAACATGTTCGCAAAATGAGTGTAATTGAGATAAGAATATTGAGATGGATAAGTGGCAACACAAGAAATGACGGAATAAGAAATAAGTGGCAACATAAGAAAGATTTGATTTGGGAGGCGACAATTTGAGTCATCTCCGAAAGGGGTTTCCCTTTCCTTTCTTCTTTTCTTCCTTTTTAGTATTTTGTATGGCTCCAAAAGGGGTTTCCCTTTCCTTTCTTCTTTTATTCCTTTTTAATATTTTGTACGGAGATACCTTTTCTCCTTTGTTTGGGGGCTTTTTTTTATTATAAGTTTGCTCCTACTACTTTTTTTTAAAAAAGGAAAAGACGGAATAAGAAATAAGTATACTCATTGAAGGTGGTAGGTCCTTCTGATAGATGATAAGATGAGGGAATAATGTTTAAGATGCTTTATACATGTATGAGGAAACTAATGGATGCACTGGTTAGGAATAATAATATGGTTGTGGTTGAAGGGACTTCTAGAACAAGGAGTGGGGCAAAACTAAAATTGGACATGATTGCTATTCATGTTTTGGAGGACTTGCCTCTTAAAAGAGTTGAATGGTGAACAATCATTTATGAAGTGGACCCCAAATTTTTGGGATAAAGGTTTTATTGTTGTTGTATTAGATTTTTTTGGTCATTATTATTTTTTATGTTGCTTTATATTTTATTTTAAAATCTATTTTATTTAGTGGTCCTTGGGTTTGATGAAGTTTAGGATTCTTTTGACATTTATATAAGGACATGGGGTGTTATTGTTAGATTTAGTCCAATTGATGATTAATTGAAAGACTCTTGATTCCCCTATATCTCTCGTTCCCCTCTTTTTCTTCTTAAGGTTGCATATGGTTGCACGATTGCAAAATTGATTTTGGGCAAAAGCTGGGTTTAAAACTGATTTTGCAAGAAGTTGCCTCTCCACAGCTTTTGGAAAACTCAGGTTTTGGACACTTTCTTCACAGAAATCTGTTGCAGCTTTTGACCCTAGTTTTTTTGTTTGGAAACAGGTTTGGGAAAAACAGCTTCCTGCAAACCCAAAACCTGCCCAAACTCATTTCCAAATGGGCCCTAATCTTTTTCTTACCTAAAAAAAAACTTTTTCTTACTTCTTTCCTAATATATGTTTTTTCTTTTTTTTCTTCTCTCTCTTGCATCATTTTTGTATCTGAACAAATATCTAATCCCCTTTTGCTTCATTCGTCTCTCTCCTAGCTCTCTATCATCGTTTCATCTCTGTGTCTCCCATCTCCTTTTTTTCCCCTCTTTCTCTGTCTCACCTTTTATATTTCTCTTTCTTTTGGGATAAAGGTTTTATAGTAGTAGTAATTGTTGTTGTTGTATTAGAGTTCTGTTAGTCTATAAGGTTTTTTTTTTTTTTTAAATGTTACTTTATGACATTAAATAATTTTGTCTTATTATCTATTTTGTTTAGGGCCCCTAGTTTTGTTGAGGTATTTGGATTCTTTTGACCTCCATATAAGCACATTGGATTTTATTGCTAGACTTCATTTTATCAATGATTATTGAAATACTCATTATTCCCCTATATCTATAGTTCTCTCTATCTTTGTGACCTTCAGATAAGCACATTGGGTGTTTTTGTTAGACTACATGAAACTTGCATTCTTACCTTATGTTGATACGCCTACCAAAAAGCGGAATCCATTGAACTGGAATATAATACATTTTATTTTACCCCAAGAATTTTTTCCATTTAACTGAAATTTATTTAAGATCATCATATATCCTGGATATTGATCATTATAGTGCGAATGATTCTGCTTCTTGTGATTGGCAACAGAAATGAAAGTTTTAAAGATGGTGAAGATGACATTTTCTGTTTGTTAGCTGTAAATTTATTATTCAACCGAAAAAAATCTTGTTCATTAATTGAAATATGTTGAAGCCAGTGACTGCCTTTCTTCATTTATTGAACTTCATATTTTAGTTTCTTTGGAAAACAAACCAAGTCTACATGAATTTTCCAGATCTGGAGTAAATTTCAAACTCCAATTAATATCTAATTTGTTATTTATAGATATGGCGCAGACATTGCCCGGGGTGTAGCAGAACTCCATGCTGCAGGTGTATTCTGCATGAATATAAAACCGTCAAATCTTCTATTGGATACAAGTGGCCGAGCTGTTGTTTCTGATTACGGGCTTCCTGAGATCTTGAAAAAGACATCATGTAGAAAAGCTCGAGTAGTTCCAGATGATGATACCTCAAAGACACATTCTTGCATGGATTGTACTATGTTGAGTCCACACTATACAGCTCCTGAGGCATGGGAGCCATTGAAGAAGTCTTTGTTTTGGGAAGATACTATTGGTATATCCAAAGAGTCTGACGCTTGGAGTTTCGGCTGTACCCTGGTGGAAATGTGCACTGGTTCAATTCCGTAAGTGGTGTAACTTCTTTTTAATAGATTTATTGGTTTCTTATCAACATGAGCTAGATGGGAAATTTGGTTTATCTTCCTGTAGGTGGGCTGGTTTGAGTCCAGAAGAAATCTATAGAGCTGTTGTGAAGGCTAGGAGGCAGCCTCCTCAGTATGCGAGTGTGGTAGGTGTTGGAATACCTAGAGAATTGTGGAAGATGATTGGTGAGTGCCTGCAATTTAAGGCATCAAAGAGACCCACATTTCATGACATGCTTCCGATATTCCTTTGTCAATTACAAGGGTTACCTCGCAATCCTCCTGCAAGCCCTGATAAGTAAGATATTGCTCCAGAAAAATGCCTTTTCTCAAAAATAAATTTAATTTCTTCTAAAATTATGCTTTATTTAGCATTGTTATATGATCACCAATGAGTATTACTAGAGATATACATGACTGTCAATTTTGTGTGATGGTAAGGTCATTGAAGAATTAAAAAATGCCAGCACACGGGGCATTATCCGAAGAATTATGACACTGCCAAGCCATCATAAGTAGGAGATTGCACCAGAAAGATGCCTTTTTCTCAAGATTTATTTAATTTCTTCTAAAATTATGCTTTATTCATCACTGTTATATGATCACCATTTTGTGTGATGGTAAAGTCATTCAAGAATAAAATAATGCCAGCACATGGGTCTGAAGAATTATGACACTGCTAGTGTTGTGTGATAGATACTCAGATGCTAGCCTGGCCATTTTGGTCAAAAGCGACAAATGCAATGGATTATGTAACTGTTTCTGATGCAGCATTCTTCACTTCCATTTATTGAACATCTGAAAGTTAAAGCAATACTTCGCTGTCATATGAAGCAATGTCAATTGTGCTGTGTGATGTACAGATATTTACATTGTAGACTTTCTTTGTCAGATACAGTGATTTTGCACAGGCTTCTAGTCCGAATGCCAAAGTGCCATTGCCTACACCTGTTTTAGAGGTTTTCCAGGATAATCCCAGTATCCTACATCAACTTATATCTGAGGGAGACTTGAATGGTGTAAGGTGAGTTTAATACCATAGTGATCACTAGAACTCATGGTATAGACACACACATATACATGTGTGTAAGAATATTGGATCTACATTCTCATCTTTTCTGTAATTATTTAGAGATCTGCTCATGAAGGTTGCATCAGAGGGGAACAGCAGCTCAATCAGATCTCTTTTAGAAGCGCAAAATTCTGATGGCCAAACAGCTCTGCATTTATCATGCCGAAGAGGCTGTGCAGAACTTGTTCGTGCTATTTTGGAATATGAAGAGGTTGATGTTGATATCCTAGATAAAGATGGTGACCCCCCAATTTTTTTTGCTTTGGCTGCTGGCTCCCCTGAATGTGTTCGTGCTCTCTTAAGAAGATCAAATGTTAGTTTGAGGTTGAAAGAAGGCCTTGGTTCATCTGTTGCTCATATTTGTGCTTGCCATGGGCAACCAGAATGCATGCGTGTGAGTTGTTGTTCACTAAGTGGTTTTTTGAGAGTTCATATTATATTTGTATGTAATCTGAAACTTGACTTTAAAATCTTTTTTGTTATATATAATACAGGAGCTATTATTGGCAGGTGCTGATCCAAATTCAGTGGATGATGAAGGTGAATCTGTATTGCATAAGGCTGTTGCTAAGAAATACACCGATTGTGCAATTGCCATACTGGAAAATGGAGGCTGCAGTTCAATGGGTATTCTGAACTCAAAAAATAAAACGTAAGTCAATGTGGCATTCCCTATAAGGGGGTGTCTCTACTTCCTCCTCTGGATTTCTTATTTGTCTCCTTTCCTTTTTTTGAGGAGGTCCCTCATCTCCGTCTTTGTTTTAGGGGCATAATTTATTACTTTATTGAATCTCCTACCTTTCTCAAAAGAGTTAATGTGGCATTCATTCACTCAAGTATATATTTTTTTTCAAGTATAGTGAATTTCATTTGGTAAATTGATCAGTAAATATCTTATTTGTTGGAACTTGGAAGTGCAAGCTTTTAGTGATACACACAGCTTTCTGATGTTAGAACTCAGCATATGTATTCCGTTACAAGAAGCTGATGTTTGTTTCTTTATAAAGACAGTCTAGATAAATGCATATATATTTGACCAAATGCTGTGTACGATCACTTGTCCTGTATCTGTTGAGCTGTTGTACTGGGATGAGATTGACAGTAGCAGCCTAACTGGCCTCTGGTACTGTGTGAAAATGTTCAACTGAGGACAAAATAACATTTTCTTGTACTGTAGAAGACTGGAAAGTTATTTCATCTTAAAAACCTGAAGATCTTATAAAGAGAATTATCAATAATAAGAATTTCAACATGGCCTATTTCCCAATTACTTGGTGTTGAAAAATGCACAAGCATTATTTTTATTTATTTATTTTTCGCACATATGACTGCTCAAGCAGGATCTTGTTTTGCACGTCATAAAACATTCAAAATTTTAATTGTCAATAGTTTTTTTTTTATTCCCTAAGAAAAAACACTATTGAATTTCGAAGGGAATTGTAGCTATAAAGTGTTTTTGGTAAATTTAGTAGTTATAAAGATGACCACTGTTCTCCCCGTCTTGTTTACTTGAAGTTAAATGTGATTTAACTTTTCACCCCACCCTATTATTCACATCATTTTAACCACTGTCTCTTCCTAGTGTACTTGAGCTGTATATTTCTCTTTTACAAATTAGTTGGTATCTGTTGTTTGGGGCTATGATCTCAAGAAGTTAAATAGTATATAGTTTTACGAATAGATGAATTCGTCAACTTTTGATGAAACTATTTTATAGATTTATTATATGTTGTTTTTTGAGCTGTAAGCACTTGCCATTTTGCATTAAAGAGAGCATCTTACACATCACCAGGACCACAGGGACAGTGGCAGTTCCTTTTTAGATAGCTATAGGAGAATCAGGAAATTGTCGAACACAATCATTTTGGCTCTTTAGATGTTGATTGCCCATTTATATGATCGCAACTTAGTTTGGAATCCTTGTTTTGATCGGATTATGTATTGAATTTTCTGATCCATCCATATGTTTGGTTTTATGGAAGAAAGTTCTGTCTCTGTCTCATTTATAAAGCTTTAATTGGTGCAGACCATTGCACATTTGCATAGAGACATGGAATGTGGCAGTGGTGAGAAGATGGGTGGAAGTTGCATCCTCAGAGGAGATCAAAGAGGCAATTGACATACAGGGTCCAAGTGGGACAGCATTGTGTATGGCTGCTGCTCTGAAGAAAGACCATGAAATTGGTAATTAGATATTTTGAGAATCTTGTTATCATATTTTCTAAGAATACCCTATGGTTCTACTATATATCATATATATATTTTCATTTACTTGTTCAAGAATGTAGTTGGAAATATTTCACCTTTTCTTTTTGTTTTTTGTTATTCCTCTAATGTGCATGTTTATATATCCTAGTAAATGAGATAGTTTTAAAATTTGGTTAGGACACATAATTCAATGCCTGACATCAGTGTTTTTGACCAAGAAGTTGTGGGGAGTTAGCCCAATTTATCTATTAGAGGAAAAAAGAGAGGGCTTACATTTGCCAAATCAATTTGTTTGGTTTTATCAATATATATGCAAACCTTCTATTTTCCCGGTTTGTGTGTGTTTACAGGTCATCCGGAACATTTGAACCTCAACACCCCTTCACAAAATTTTAATTTTTCAGAATGAACAGAAGTGGCATATATTGCTAGAGTACATGACACCCAGTTTATAAGAAAATAATTAAAAGAGAACGAAAAGCTTAATGTAAAAGTAATTGAGATAATGTAGCCAATTTTTCCATCTTGTTATGTTTTCATTGTACTTTTTTCATGGATATAGACTTTTTTTTTCTTTCATATTGTTCAAAATGAATTCAATTAGTGGGAATTTAATTCTACAGAAGGTCGAGAATTGGTAAAACAATTGCTTCATGCTGGGGCAGACCCAACAGCTCAAGATACAAAGCATGGTAGAACAGTTTTACATATGGCAGCCATGGTTAATGATGCAGAGTTGATCAAAGTAAGGTTTCAGATCTGGTAGCCTATTTCTTTCAACCAAGTATATTTTCTTTGTTACCCTAACTTTATATGTTTTGGTGATGACTGATAAAATCTTTGCACCATGTGACAGATTATTTTAGATGCTGAAGTCGATGTCAATATTAGGAATGTGAACAACACAATACCTCTACATGTTGCATTGAATAGGGGAGCTAAACTATGTGTGGGGTTACTTTTATCTGCTGGAGCAAATTGTAACTTGCAGGCAAGTTCTTTCCCATTTGCCTATGTTAAAAATCTCATATAGTTTTTACCCTTTTGTTTGAGGGGCACCATTCATTAATGTGATGCTCTATTCTTTACAAAAAAAAAAGTTGTCTTTTTTACATTATTCTAATTTGCTATTTGAGACCATGGGGTGCAAAATTTGCGTTCTTTTGTTTTTATATTATTCTAGTTTGCTATTCAGGATGTAACATTTTCATTGGTCACTATATTTTGGAAAAAAAGAGAGCATACGAAACCAATATTTCTGTTTCATGCCTTGAGTTTTGAAATTTGTTTCTTAAATAAGTGTATATTATTGAAAGGTGGTTAACACAGAAACCTTGCATGATACAATCATGTTAAGAAGGCCTCACAGACATCAATCATAAAACAAAGGAAAAAGCAGAACATGAGAACATGATGGATTTTCTGATGATGGATGGTGTCCATGTCTCCAAATTTTTCTGAAAAATAGAAGATTGAAAATGTGACCAAAGGAAAATATAAGAAAAGTAGAAGACATTTTAAGGACACTAGAAGATTTCTCATATCTATTCCTCGTTACAGAACAACCCCCTCTTCCTCCAGGAATGGGGACAATATGAGCCTTGAACACATTACACCAATCCCTTAGTAAGCTGACTACACTATCCCATGTAGGTACAGACCTGCTTCCCCTGAACAATTTCTCATTCCCTTTTTTTTTTTTTTTTTGGAAAATAGAATTGGTAGGCCTACTGGATCTCTGTGTTACTAAAGAAGAGCACACCCAAAATACATGAAGACAAAAAGATAAAAGGGGTGTGTCAGTATAAGAGACTTAAAAACTGTCATCCCCCCCCATATGAGCTACACCTTAAGCCTCAATAGTAAGAATATTCCTATGAAACAATACCTTTGAGGCTCCTGCACAAAAACAGCCCCAAGCCCTGAAGAAGCACTTTGCATTCTCCTAAAGGCCCACCGAAGAGACCATAGATCCGTTGAAGATAGCATTCTCCCAAAACACTTCACATTTCTCATTCCTTATTAGCTATAAGGCCCAATATACTGCCTGTGAGAACATAGGGATTGCTTTTCCCCTTTTCTTTGGCTCCTGTCCATTCTCTTGATCTGTCTTGTGAATCTGCTAAACATATTATTCATTGATATTAGACTGATCTTAGTGCCCCTGCCCCAAGGAAGTTCCAATCTGTTCCAAATGATTCCACTAAATGAACACTTCACAAATAGATGGTCAACACTTTCATCCTCTCCCTAGTAATTTTCATGTCACAAAGGACCCAAGAGCTCAAGTATCCCTGCTAACCTTAGTGAGAGTCTTGATAAAACCGAACATCTTCATGAATGCCTGGGCTTTTAGCGGGGTATACAGACTTCAAGCTTCTTTGAGCACTCTAACTTCCCCTCTATGGGGTCACTTGTCCCTGGCTGCCATATCAGTGAGGAATCTGTAGGCTGAATTAACTGAAAATCCCAAAGCCTATGTGCTTCTCCATACACTTTATCCTCCTCAATAGAAATGTTACCAGAATGGAGAGCTGCAAACATAGCTGCTACCTCCACCATTTTATCCCCCATTATGTCACTTTGAGGCTTGGGCACCAGCATCATATGATCTCACAATCCCTCCAATGGAAAGCTGTCTTCACCTTATCTTCAGTGAAAGAGGTACCGAAAGCATCTTCACGAAGTCCTGGGTTGAGGCTACACATGGATTTTTTTTGTGATGTTCTTGAGCTGCTCAAATCGCTCAAGTCGTCCACGAAGTGTTTAGTTTGGTGGACGACTTGAGCAGTTTGGTTTTATACCTGGTGCGACTCGCGACCTTTGAGGTGAGCGTGCGAGAGTTTTCTGAATATCCTTGCTGTGGCCGCCAACAAGTCGGGCCGGGTTCAGGAGGTATGGAGGTATGTTGGTGGGGGTAGGGTAGATTTTGGGAGGTGGAGATGAGGAGAAACCTCCTGGATGGGGAGGTTGAGGTGTACACAGCGTTGTTAGCCTTACTGCAACATTCATGTTGTAAAGGGATCGTTGGATATGTTGAAAAGGGAGTCGCACCTCAGAGATGGGTTTTATGTCCAAAGGGGGTATGATTGGTTGAGTGACAAACTTTTCAATACGTCCTTGGCATCCAAAAATAGGGAGATTTGAGGCATAAAGACTTCCCTTAACCCAGGGAATAAGTGAGAATAAAGCAGAATGTGTTTTTTGTTGTTTGGATGCTGGGAATACCCAGGGATAAACTGTTAGAATAAACTGGTATATGGATTCAACCAACCCCTAGAATTAAAATTATTCCAGGTTATTCTACCCAAAGAATATGTGGGCTCATTGTCAAATCAACCGTCATCACCTCTAATAAATCACCTGTCAACTATCCTTATTTTTTCATCTTTTATAAATCTTTATCCACACTTTATTCTTATTTTAGCTAAACAACAAAAATTTTATTATTGCGTTTCTCAACGAGAATAATTCAAAACACAACCAAACATAAAATCACTTTATTATTATTTATACTCACTTGTACCGAAATAACTGTATACTTAAGAATAAGTCCTATTATGTATCCAAACGGGGGCTTAAAGTCCAGGCATTTATGTGGCTATTGTATCAAGAGGGACTCCTTTCCAAAGCCAATAGAGCTCAGTGGTCGGAGGACAGATGGATTGCGAATTTTGTGGGGTCCAGATGTAATCGACCTTGCACCTATTTTGCGTATGCCTGGTGGAAAAGCTCATTTGAAGGGCTCTAAATGAGGTATCAGGCTTTAATCATGATTTCAATACTCTTGAGCAAATGTGGGAGGCCGGTAAACACTTAAAGAAGAAGGTGGATCAAAGTAAGAAGGCTAAAATCTTGCAAATCCTTATCCCGGCTGCTGTGTGGGCGATTTGGCTTTCCAAAAACCAACTCTTATTCAAGGGGACCTTTTGTTTTGAAAAAGTGTGGGACTCGGTGGAAAAATTACTCCGATTGGGAGCATTTTGTGCTGGTGTTTCCCGTGTTAATTCGTGAGGGGTGACCATTGCCCGACAGTTCCTCTCTGTCAACCAGTCCTTTCAATACTTCCCCAATAATCTATTATAAAATTTTATCTTAACAATCTACTCAAGCAACCTATTTAAACAAATCTCCCAAATAAAAACTTAGGTAAGACTGAAATTCAAATTCAAATTTGATCAGTATTATCTGAAATTCAAATCCTTGATTCAAATTTAAAACTTGGGGAGTATTTTGGAATTGAAATGCATGTGCTGCTAGTGATGATAACCAGTGGGTCTCACCCTTGGGTCATTGCCAATGACGGCTCTGCTTATGTGCTACTCTTGCTACCTCATCTGACTGTTCTGTTGTCTGGACTATCCCATGGCGGCTTGGAGTGGATGACTGCCTCCATTGCTGCTGCCACCCTTTTCATCAAGTGGGTGCTATGCCGTCAGTTGATTGATTCTTGTTAGGATCATTCAGCTCATTATCAGGAGCTTGTGTTACATCTACTTTTTATTCACAATAAACCAACTCTTTTCTAATTGGAGAACAGATCTGAGCATCTGCTTCTTGTTTTCCAAAATCCTCCACCTTTCCTCTCAGCTTGCCCAGCAAAAAGTGTTTCCGTATCCAGGCAGTTTTGTGTGTTGCGTAGATGTGTTCTTTGCAGTGGAAATTAGGAGATGTTAATTTAGAATGAAACCAAAACTTCTGGCATTTTATTAGTTTGGAGTTGGATTTCTCTTGTACTATTTTCTGTAGAAGATTCATTTATAAAATTCTGATGCTTAGAGTTTCAGATTATTATCCTATTATAGTAATTGACTTGTACATAATATGGTCTTTTGACTTATAAAATACCTTCATTCATCTCTTATCAGGACGATGAAGGTGATAATGCCTTCCATATAGCAGCTGATGCAGCAAAAATGATACGGGAAAATCTTGGGTGGATTGTTACTATGCTGCAATATCCAGATGCAGCTCTTGAAGTGAGAAACCACAGGCAAGTACTCTTGATAAAAAAATCCAACTCCCTTGATGCATTAGGCTAACTGAAGGTTCTTTTCTGTCTTTTAAGTTAAAATTTCGTCTTCATTTCTAAAATATCCAAACTCTCTGTTAACCTGTCAACCATGATTCTATTTGTCTGACTGATGCAAACTTATGTAGGGTTGCAGTAACCTGTTCAATAGTTATTTATTTTTATTCAAAATTAGAATATATTAATTGATAAATCTTTTTATTTCTTAATGGATGATAGTGGCATGACATTTTCTGACCTTCTGGAAGCTCTTCCTCGGGAATGGATCTCAGAAGATCTGATGGAAGCACTAATGAATAAGGGTATTCATTTGTCTCCAACAAGGTCAGCAAAAATGGATCCTTTTCACTTTAGTCTCTTCACCATCATTTACGTTTTCTCACTATATGAGTTCTTTCTGATGACATATTGCTACTCCGAGTTGACCTTTTTTCCCCATGGTATCTAGGTATGAAGTGGGTGACTGGGTGAAATTTAAGAGAAGTGTGTCGGCTCCTGCATATGGATGGCAAGGTGCAAATCATAGAAGTGTGGGTTTTGTTCAAAACATCTTGGATGATGGCAGTCTGAATGTATCATTCTGCTCTGGAGAGGGTAGAATTCTGGCTAGTGATGTTATCAAAGTGATACCCTTGAACAGGGGACAGCATGTGCAGTTGAAACCGGAAGTTAGAGAACCAAGGTGAGATTTATTGATGTTGCATGCTGTAACACATGTTTACTTCAACTGTTTCTTGTAATGCTATATTGTTTACATGCGTTTCCTTGTTTCTTATTCCTCCCTTCATCGCTGAAGGATTATCTCTGATTAGTAATTAAGTTCTGTTGGGATCTAATTCTACCCACCTGGTATCTCTGATTTTTTCTGTGTAACAATATTCCTGCAACCTGAAACTTGCATGGTATACCTAAACCCATTAGACAGACAGTTGATAGGTAGTCCTATAAGTTAGCCTTGTTTCAAATAGGAAGAAGCATCAGGAGTTGTTCAATATTTTAAAAAAATTCCATTCTCTGTGATGTATTTACATGGTGGACTAGCAAGACATGCATAGACAGCCATATGGTCAGGATTTGATAAACCACTTGTAGCTATGTTTTTGGTATTGATCATGTCTGTTACATACATAGATGATAGAACTGGAGGTAGTATCTTACAGAGGGTTTCAAATTTTTACCTTTCCTGCTTTTTTTCTTCTGTCTTGAATATTGAGGCTTATGTGCAATTCAAAATAGGGTTATTTAGTTTCCACCACCTAGAAAACAAGCATATTATAAAAATACCCCTCCAAAAATTGAGTTGATTATTAACCCTTGTAAAGTTATTACTTCTTATTAAAAAACCCAACCATTTCGGGTTATTTATTTTTAGCCCCTCCTAAACAGGTAAATTATAAAAAAAACTTCTCAAAAAACATTATTATTTTAAGACCCCTGCAAATTGTAGCCGTCTTTGCAAAAAGTTCAGTTATATCTCCTGTCATGAAAACCATTAAAAAATGATTGATACAAAATTAGCACGAACAGTTTCTGCAATAGATAAAACGTATGTAATTCTTATGAAGAAAATCTGCATTTGAAGGGTTCTAAAATAATAATGTGTATTTGGAGGGGTTTTTAAGTAATTTATTTATTTAGAAGGGGTAGAAATTAAACATTGTGTTTTTTTTTTAATAAAGTGCAATAATTTTATAAGGGGTTAATAGTAAATTCATTTTTTACGGGGAGGGGGGGGGGTTTCAATAATTCACTAGTTTTACAGGGGGTGGAAACTAAAAAACCCTTCAAAATAATATAACACCTGCAATTGAAACAAATAAAATCTTGATATTATGGTACATTAAAATAAGAGCTTATATCTGCTTGCAGGCATATTAAATCTGATGAGTTGTATCCAATCCTCACATAATAACTCTAATTCTTCTGATAAGAATGATTAAAAATTCCATTCCACTATCCTCATGCGACAACAAAGGTGAAAATGTTAAGATTCTGTAGTTGCGGATAAAAAAATAACACTAATAATGGAAGAGCCATTTCATCAGTTATGGAGAGATGCAGAAATATGACCATTTCTTCCTTTCTGTACTTATCCCCCTTCCTTGTCACACAGCATTTAATTTCAGGGACTCCTGGTTGTAGTTGTATTATATATATATATATATATATGTCATGGTTTCTCTTCAGTGTAACTTTATTTATGGAGTTTGTTCAGGTGGTGAGCTACCACCGTGTTACAAGAAAATGCACTTGGAATGGATTGCACCTTCTCACTATTGAGAGTGGTGCATGTAAAAAATGCAATCAGGGCAAGTAGGTCCCATGGTCCAGAGTCTATGAAGTACATTGCACACTTCATATACATATTGAGGCTTAAGCTTGGGTAGAGATCTCATGGTCCCACCTATTATGACATAGTTATATCCACATATACCTTGCAAACAAACAATTTTGGGGCTTATTCACCCCTGTTCTATATTCCACATCTATCCTTTTGCCCAAACAGGGGCTAAAGGTAATCTTTCAGGTCTACAACCAAGAATGATGGGATTAGTTGTGATACCTTATTTATTTTTTATTTTTTTTTGGGGGGGGCAGGGGGGGGGAGATCACCTTCAGATTAGGAAACAGCCAACAAGAAACCCTGTTTACACAGCAATACAGAAATGAATTGTTATCTTTACTTTGTTCATTTTGCAACTCTTCTTTCACTACGGTACAACGTATTGTCACCATTATGTTGTTGTACGTTACGGGTGCGTTTGCGATTGCAGGAAGCTACGTTTACAATCGTGCAATAAAAAAGTTTTGCAATCGCAGTTTTAAATCCAACGATTGCAGGCAAATAGTGTCTAAAAGCTGCGATTTCAAAAAGCTGAGAAAGTGAGTTTCCTGCATAATCAGTTTTGCAATCGCAGATTCTTGCAGAATCAGTTTTGTAATCGCGCAACCAAACGCACTCGTATACGTCTCTCTCAGGCACCATAGTGGATATATCACTTGTCTGTTGAATAATTTCCCATAATCCCCGAGATTAGTTTCTTTTCTGGGTAAGTGAAGGACAATAGTATTAATATAGAATAGAGTTAGAAAATATTGATTTGAAGGTTTGAGATAGCTATAAAATCAAGCATGGCCAAACTTTAGTTAGTTTTACATAAAGTTGTGGAGATGACTTGAAATGTGAGTCAAAAAAATGGTCAAGGAAACTGATGGGAACACAAGACACTGCGTAATGGTGAGACCAGATACATTAGTGGATGAGCTGGATTAATGTAACCCTGCGCCAAAGTCAATAATTGCTACTTAAAACATATCCATGTTAAAGAAACTGACAGTTCTACAATGGGATGAAGATAATAAAGGCAAAACTAATCTGTGAATGTTGCTTTACTTTCTATTTTACTTAAACAAATTTGGAAAGAACAAAGACAGATAATTCAAAGAGAGAAGGAATGGGATCTGTTGAGCTTTCCCTGGAGCCGGTCTACACCATATGTTTAATGCATTGTGTGGGAGTTTCTCATTTCAAAGATCGGCGCAGTTTTGCCTTTATAATCAACTCTTGTTTTCTTCAATGTGTTCTAAAATGTCTCCTTCCTTCAGTTTTATATGGTTTTTCTCTTTTTTTAAGCTCTTAAAGTATCTTATGAGATCCCTCTAAATGAAGCTGTTTCATTTTACTTGTGGTGCAAGCATGTTTCACAAGCTGAAAGAGTTACAATCTATGAGTCCATGGAGTAAGATCATGGACACGCACACCAAAACTTCTGGACCCATTGGGACCTTGTATCTACAAGATGGCCGACATGGTTTGGCAAATCTTTGATGTCAACTTTCAAAGATATATAAAAATGTGCATACTGATATGACTAAGATTATAATATATGATCAATGATAACATGTCATATTTATGATTAGAGATAGTCTCGTGATGACATCCTTTGGCAGTGTGTCTATACAGTGGCAGTTTATTTACGTTTTATGGCCACCTGATAATAATTTTCTTCAACCTATTGCTTAATGTAGTAATAATGGCATGTGTTACTCCCATGTATATGTGATGACACATAATTTGGTTGTGTGCAGTTTATTGGAAATTCATGAAAGATCAAAATTTCTTAAATTTGTTGGAAAAATGCTAGAAAATGGGAAGAAACGAGGTTAAACTGTCAAGTTTTTAAATAAATATCATAATTCACAAGTGCTGTCACTAATATGATTATGAGACGTAATATGAAATGCTTAAAATATGTAAAAATGTGAGTATGTCCATGGCATGTGAAACTGAGGCTTCTGAAATGGCGTGTGATGGCATGTGTGCATATGAGATGGCATTTGACTACATAGTATCGCTTGCCTCTTTTTTCTTTTTTTTGTTGGTTTTCTGTCACAATTGGAAGGACGATGGTGTTGTCAGGTATGGTTGGCGTGGCCAGTCACGTGACAGTATTGGAACTGTACTTTGCGTTGATGATGATGGAATTCTGCGTGTTGGATTCCCTGGGGCATCCAGAGGATGGAGAGCTGATCCTGCAGAAATGGAAAGAGTTGAAGAGTTTAAGGTTGGTGACTGGGTCCGGGTTCGCCCTTCTCTAACAACTGCCGTACATGGATTGGGATCTGTAACACCTGGGAGCATCGGGATAGTCTACTGTATCAGACCAGACAACAGCCTATTGTTGGATCTCAGCTATTTGTCAAGCCCATGGCTTTGTGAACCAGAAGAAGTGGAACTTGTTGATCCATTCAGGGTAGATTACACATGCAACCATCTTTTATAAATATCTTGGGTTCCTTGTTTGCTTAATCTGTTTTTAGTTTATGGTTTCCTCTTTTCTTTACAGATCGGCGATCAAGTCTGTGTCAAAAGATCTGTTGCAGAGCCGAAATTTGGTTGGGGTGGCGAGACTCATCACAGTGTAGGAACAATAAATGAGATTGAGAGTGATGGTCTCCTCATAATCGAAATTCCAAATCGACCCATCCCATGGCAGGCCGATCCATCTGACATGGAGAAGGTGGAAAATTTCAAGGTGAGTACCTGATATGGAACTTATTATGATATTCTTCTTTGCTTTATTATTTGTGTTGCATTCTGCTAATTTATATGATGCAACCATAGTTTTCTAGGTGGTCAGGTGAGCTTAGGCAGTTGGGGCCATGCGCCTAGCCGTCTAGACATGCTTGGCTGATGGTTATTACATGTATTTTTAAGATAATGATTTTAATAGTGATAATTCTTTAATTATTCATGCCTTTTTGTTTCTAGAAGTGAATCTGGGATGAGAAGGCTATATTAATTAATATAAATGAAAAGCATGAGGTTGGAATGCAACCCAATGGTCGGGGAAAATCTACTATTGGGCTACTACTTCATGATGTTGCTTCCTCTATATGTTGTTGCTTGTTGGACACCAAAAAAGAGGAAATCAATGCTAGTCTGGCCCATATTATTATTAAAATTGTTTGATCAACATATTTTAAATGGAATTTTTGACTTTCTTTATCATGAATCAATGAATGATATATTAAAACTGTAATATTTAGTTAGATTAGTCAATTAGGTTAGCTATTTATATTTTTGTTGTTTCGATTAAAATCAGCTATTCTTTTTTTTTCAATCTCACCGGTTCGCAATAGATGAGTGAACTCTGTTAAGCGTTCCTCTAGGCCGGGTTGAGCAACATCTAGGTGCCTCTACTGGCCGAGGTGCCCGCCTAATGAACAGGTTGGCTAGGTAGATGGTCGCCTAGGCCCATATGGATTTGCTTAGTCACTTGGCATCGCTCAGAGAACTATAGATGCAATCTCAATTTATATATTTCTTTTATCATTTCAACTCATCCAATGATTATCTATGGAGTTTCGCTAAAAAAAATGCTATATGATGGGTAAATTCATGGCTGATATTTTTTTTCTATTCTGAAGTCCGGTCTTTTTGACAGTCTCAGTGGCAACAGTCTTGTCACCATCCACTGTTTTCAGTTTAAGAAAAGAGCATGTGTATGTTATATTTGTGTAAGTTTGAATTTGAATAATTTTGACCTTTTGTCACATGGGGCAGGTTGGAGATTGGGTGCGAGTTAAGGCATCTGTGCCCTCCCCAAAATACGGATGGGATGATGTTACACGGACCAGTATTGGAATCATCCATAGCCTAGAGGATGACGGCGATATGGGAGTTGCTTTTTGCTTCAGGTGCAAGCTTTTCTGTTGTTCAGTGGCTGATATGGAAAAGGTGCCCCCTTTTGATATAGGACAAGAAATCCACATCATTCCATCTATCACTCAGCCGCAGCTGGGATGGTCTAATGAAACAACAGCCACAACCGGGAAGATATCAAGGATAGACATGGATGGAACACTGAACGTGAGTAACCACATTACAAGAGTTACCTTTACTCATTTATATTCCATGCTGTCTTTTCATGAATCATGAACTTCAACAATCTTGAGGTTTTATCTTTATGCAGGTAAGGGTGCCTGGGAGATCTAGCTTGTGGAAAGTTTCTCCGGGAGATGTGGAGCGCCTCTCGGGGTTTGAAGTGGGTGACTGGGTTCGTCTGAAACCTGCGCTTGGCGCTAGACCGAGCTACGACTGGAATAGTATTGGCAAGGAAAGCTTAGCCGTGGTGCACAGTGTACAAGACACTGGTTATCTGGAACTGGCGGGTTGTTTCCGGAAGGGAAGGTTGTTGACTCATTACATGGACGTTGAGAAGGTCCCGAGTCTGAAAGTCGGGGACCACATCCGATTCCGTGCTGGGATAGTCGAGCCAAGGTGGGGATGGAGGGATGCTCGTCCTGATTCGAGGGGAGTAATAACAGCTGTGCACTCAGACGGAGAGGTGAGGGTGGCATTTTCAAGTCGTCCAGGACTGTGGAGGGGTGATCCTGCAGACCTCGAGAAGGAGGATATATTTGAGGTCGGAGATTGGGTGAGACTCAGAGATGAAGCCAGCGAGTGGAAATCTCTGAAGCCCGGAAGCATCGGTATCGTGCAAGGGATAGGGTATGAAGGAGATGTTTGGGATGGGAGCGTACTTGTCGGATTCTGCGGGGAGCAGGAAAGGTGGGTCGGACCTGCCAGCGAGCTCGAGAGGGTGGACAGGCTCGTGATTGGCCAGAGAGTGAGAATGAAGCAAAATGTTAAGCAACCAAGGTTTGGGTGGGCAGGCCAGAACCATGTGAGCATTGGAACCATATCTTCTATTGACGCGGATGGGAAACTTCGAATATACACGCCGGTGGGGTCAAAGGTGTGGATGTTGGATCCCGCGGAAGTGGAAATGGTAGAGGAGGAGGAGATGCGTGTGGGGGATTGGATCAGGGTTAAAGCGACGGTATCCACTCCCTCGTATCAGTGGGGAGATGTTAGTCATTCGAGTGTCGGTGTCATTCACAGGATAGAGGATGACGGGGAGCTGTGGGTGGCGTTCTGTTTCTTGGAAAGATTGTGGTTGTGTAAGACGTGGGAGATGGAGAGGGTTCGACCGTTCAGAGTGGGAGATAGGGTGAGAATCAGAGAGGGATTACTGAGTCCCAGGTGGGGTTGGGGGATGGAGACTCATGCAAGTAGGGGTGAGATATTGGGAGTTGATGCGAATGGGAAACTGAGGATCAGGTTCAAGTGGAGGCAGGGTAGATCATGGATTGGGGACCCTGCTGATATTGTTCTGGATGAGAGTTTTACAGTGTCTGATACCGGTGCCTTGTAGAAGAATTTTTTTTCTCTTCGATTTTTATTTTTTTTGGTTTCCTGGTTATAATATTATTTGAGTCCCCCAGTTGTCTTCTTGACCTTCATGTGGGGTTCCAATGGCTCGTCTGGCGTGGTTTCTTTTCGATGTAAAAAATAAGAAGGGCTGGGGCTTTACAGGAAGGTTTGGGGTGTGTTAAGTTGGCCGAGAGTATGGAGAGAGCTATAGAGTTGAGAATGGCTTATCAGCATCCCATTTTAACAGAGAAAAATAGTGTATTAGATATCAGCTAGGTGTAATTTAATTGATTTTTGTTGTTTTTTTTATTTTAAATTTTAATGTACAGGGTTGTAGACCTGATTGACTTGAATGGTGCTTTAGGCATTCCTTTTATTTATGTTTACTGATTCTTATGTATTTTCTTGTTTTGGGGCTTCTGATGGTGTGGAGAGATGATGAGGTGCAATTGAGTTCGAAATTGTTCTCCGTCGTGGATGTAGAATTGTCATGCTGTTCCAAATTTTTTTTTTTGGAACAAAAAAATCTGAGTCTAGGGTTACAATTGGGAATTTCAATTTAAAAAATATCCAATATTTAAATTGTGTTGTTCATATTTATTAAATAATCCCTAAAATCTTGATTTTAATTCTCTTGTCTATCATATCACTTGTACATTTAGAAATCATATCAGACAAATATCCATATTCGATCAAAAAATTAATATTTGCACGACTAATTTAGAATAAAAAATGGATATCAACATCCATATCCGAATGGTTGACATGCTATATACACATTCTCTGCTGACAGCTGAATTAAAATGTGAAAATTAATCTCAGGCCGCCGAAAACTAGTCTACTGGGAAAGGAAAAAAAATGTACAGATAATCAATGGAAACGGGCGGATAGGATTCAGAATACCACTTCAGTACCCTCCATGAACCACAAAAAAAAAAATAAATGAAAGTCAAGTGTCAGTAGAAGGAAATCCTACTCTCAAACTTGGGATTAGGATGCATCTTCCTTGTCCGCGTGCCACTTACAGAAGCCTTGGAGGGCACCCTTCATCCAAGGGTGACGACATTTTTCTGGTGCCTCCGTGATCTTAACCCACTTTCTCTCCCGAGTATTCTCCGGCCATGATGGGAGCAGTTCCTCCACAAGCAGAGCAAACATCGCCGCCTTGCACTTCCCCTCTGGACTGAACTCATCAACATGAGTTTTGCTATTGAATTCATAGCAACCCAAAAACTCCTGAAATCGATATTATAGAGGATAATCAATGTTATATGATATAGATATAAGAAAAGGGCAGATTAGTTGTACATTTTCAGGAAGATGTATCTGACCAAAGGAAACTTTACGCAAAGCAGGCAATGAAGACATTCAACTTCATATGTACATATGCATAAGCATATTCCACAAATTCAACTTCAGTCAGTGATACACAAGCATATTCCAGAAATTGAAATGAAAAGCAGATGTTCTACCATAAAATTCTAAAAATGATTTTTAACTCCTTTATTCCCCCAAGTCTCGGACCTGGAGAATAAAAAATGCTATTGCCAAAGGATGGAAAGTGGAATGTTGTGCAGTCTTACAATCACGATCATTGGATTTTGACATCAATCCAACTGATGGAGGATGGCCCTAAGAAAATGTTTCGGAAAGATACAAAAGGGTTTATGTACTGATGGACGATATGATCTGGCATTTGGAATAAACATCAGTCGAGGATTTGAATAGAAACTCCAATAAATATGACCATGATGTAACAAGCACACAAAACAAACACTTAATATCACAGCTCAAGCATCGTTGCTATCATCATCAACAACAGAAGAACAGCGTATATCCTTTCATTTTGGTTTCACTATAATTTCTATTAGATAAATATTTTTTGGTGTAAACTACAAATTTGTTAGGGTGAAATTACAACCAGAAAAGTGGGAAGCTTCATATCTATAAATGCCCCATAAATTTCTGTAGCGCGTCCATGTACACGTCACAGCAAAACAAGTTTGTTGAATTAATGATAACCATCTCCAAATGATGTAATGCAAGGTATTTATTATAAGCATCAAGAGGATTTGCATATTTTAGCCAATGTTGGGTAAACCAGTACCTTCAGTTCTCCCCGAACACCAGCTTCCTCCATAGCTTCTCTCAATGCAGCCTCCTCCATAGTTTCATCATTTTCCCACCCTCCCTATAAGGAAACAACAATTAAGCTGTGAAATTAAATAGGGAACTGGAACTCCTACAGAGGATTATTAGAATAGACTCTCCAAGGAAATAACATATATAGACAGTCATTATTTTGGATGACATAATTGAGCAAGTGAATCTTATTGACAAATCCAATATCCATTGGAACTCAAAGGGAAGAAAAACAGATATATAGTATAAATCATTTATGCAAGTGCGCAGGTATTTGATCCATTTCTTTGTCAAATAAACAGCAACCAACTACAGAAGAGCAACTGCTAATGCTGTCAATAAGTAGAAACTTGATCTTCTTCCAATAAAGAATATTACACATAAGTTTTGGATCTGCCCCAACAGAAGAACTGCCCTACCATGAGGACTCTTTTGAGGACCTAGACATTTAATTGTACCATCTATATGTGGAGCCTCCATCTTAATTGCCAAAGCAAAGCATGCCTGAGTAAGCTGCAGAAAATTTGATATTAAAGGTTTCTAACTGGTTATAAATTTTTGATGATATCAATAAAGTATACAACATAGCAGAACGAAAAATCTAAATGTATCAGCAACCATATTAAGATACTTATTGTAGTGGAAGAAGAGGTTAGGGCTCATTTGTAATGGATGATCACAGTGAATGAAGAGTCAGTGACATTGTCACTGCAAAATCTGGTTGGCAATAACTGACACTCATTTTTTCCTGCCATGTTGACATGTACAATTTAAGGTCCCTTGCATATTTTTCTATTTGTTTAATTGTTTCTCTTAGTTGTCTTTTTGTTACGTTGCAAATCCCTCATTTTACTACTCTCTTGACTCTTAGGGTTTATCCTAGTTTTGAATAAAAGCTATGGTGGTAAACTCGCCTTTGGTAGTTTTACATCCAATAAAATTGGTGACACCAACTTTAAAAAAATATATTCTAGATTCCAACATTTAATTTTCTTTGAAAGGTTTTAAGTTGATACTGAAATAAAAGACGAAACTATCAATCTTGATTATTGAAGTCTAATCAATATTCATGATCCCTTTCTTTTCATACTTCCAAAATAAACAACTATGTCGTTAAAAGGGATGATCAAATATATCAAAAGCAAGCGTTGTGTTGATATCTAGGGAAGGCATCTCATTGAGCCTCAATGAATGTCTACAGCTTCATAATTAAATTTGATTGGAGATATATAAATGAGGTTTTTTTTTTTAATATACGGTTTATTTTTTTAAACTCTACCAGTTTGCCAAGCATATAGCAGTGTACCACTAAATCCCAAAGCTTCAAGAGCAACAGTAGTTAAACCATGGGTTCTCAAATTTGAGCTGACACATACCAAAACCTGACAGGACATGCACATAGGGAAGGTTCAAATCTGGATAATGGACATTAATACACTGAAAATTGGGTCCAAATTCAGGTCTTGTAGTCTCACTGTAAGGGTCAAAGCCACCCATACCAAAAAAGGGAAAAAGATTTTCATCTGATATTGCTCTTGACTCTTGAGCAATCTAGATACCCTCATTCAATATCCTCTTGAGAACATCTGATCCACCCTCAATCTGAAGAGGAATTAAAAAGGTGATATCAACCATAAAAAGGAAAGAGATCCACCCTCAATCTGAAGAGGAATTAAAAAGGTGATATCAACCATAAAAAGGAAGTCTGCATGATTTTGCTTACTTCATGTAGTTATATTCCATATAATTGGTTTTCGCTAATTTTATAATCTCTATCCCTTGCTCATAGTCACATTATTCAATTTTCGGAGACCTCAATGCTACACAGAAAATTGAACCCAGCCAGACCCAACTTGCTGACAGGTCAAACAGATCGGCAGGTTAATTCAAGCTTGAAAGTGCAGCGCCCAATATGACATGATGGCATGCCTGGTTGAAGCTAACAATCCCTTTCTAAATGTGATGTACGATCCTTTTTTTTTTGCCCTTCATATCAAGTATAACATGAATTATATAGGTTACATATTTGAATTTAATCTACGTAGTTGAATAGGTATATACTATGACATGTGTAATAGGTAGACCAAAAAGCACATCATTGTGAATCATACCTTTGGAAATAGGAGACCCGGTCCACTAAGTGAATTGATCATAAGAACTTCAACTTCCTTTGCCTTTGCACTAGAATTTTCATCGCACTTAAATGGAATGCACCTATCAAAAGAATCCCAGAAATAAAATTGGAATGATACAGAGCACCTTAGCATGACCCCTATGCAATGACACACATCAACTTTCATAGTAAGCAGAGAAGAACAGCTGACAGAAGCAAAAATGGCACATATACAATATTTTTTTGAAAAATAAGAGCCATTAATATAAAAAGGCCCCTCAAACAAAGGAGACAAGAGACCTTTGGAAAAACAAAACACAAACTAAAGGAAAATAAGAGGAATTCCTCTATAACACTGCTTTACAATTATCCCTCCTTACATTTTGCCCCCATAGTAGATGAGCCTGATTCTCTTGCCCAATTCACCCATATGTTCTCAATATAAGTGCATTTTCCATGAAAAATATGCTCGTTTTGTGCTATCCAAATACTCCAACACACTGCACGGGGATGAAGCCATGGAATTTAGCTTTATTGTTTGATCACCTTTTTTCGTCCTTTCCATAACCAATCCCACATAACTTCTGTGGTGTTAAGGATTAATTGCATTCAAAGAGCCTTTCCCACGAATGCCCAAATAACGTGAGCTTATAGGGAAACCATAAAACAAATGATCTCTATTTTACCGTCAACCACACTACAAAGGTCAAAATTGATATTCCCATCATTGGCCCACTTCAACCTTTTAGCTTTTGCTAGAATTTTGTCTTAAGAGAGAGCTTACATAAAACATCTTATCTTCAAAGGGGAAATGGCTCCCCAAATTTGAAAAGAGAACCATGAAGAGGGAATCATCCGGTTTGGGACTTTGTTGATCCTTCTATAAAATGACTTTAACAGACAAGCCATAAATGTGAAAGGGCTTCCAAATCACCTAGTCTTCTCTTCCAAGTCCAAATTCATTTGATGAAGGAAAGCTAATGTCGAAGTATACTCTTTCCCCTTTCAAATGCATCATTATTTCATGATGCTTATCCACTACCACTAAAAACGAATTCAGCAGCCATTGTTCCCCCTTCAAGCCATTTATAATTCCAATATTGAATTATTTTTTTTGCCATTTTCAACTTAAACCCTGATTTCTTTCCGGAATCATTCCCTACCTCATCCCCATTTAGCAATCCAAACCATTTCTTCCCATGAAAAAGAAATCTATCAAAATGTAACAATACAATGACGATGATGATCGAACGAAAACATTCGAGGTGATGATGATCGAACGAAAACATTCGAGGTAACAACACTTAAATAAATAACATATCTTTATAACACACGAAGTAAACTATCCCTCCACACAAGACTCACATCTACAATCATTATGCAAGAAAACACCACCCATTGCATCAAAACTCCAACCCTACAAAAAAAAATCTTCCCCAAACATAAAAAGCTTCGGTGATTCAGCGATTCTTCAAGAAATCTTTCCCAAACAAGACGGGACAAACCATTTACACATCAAGCAAACAATCAAACACAACAGGAGATCACAATGTCGAATTGAAGCGAACAACAACAACAACAACAAAAAAAAGTCCGAACATGATCAAACAATGCAATGAAGAGAAGAATCGAATCGAATAAAAAAACGAACCCCGCGATTAGGCGAAAGCCATCCTGGTACCGCTGCTGGTGACGACCCGTCCGGGCCACCAGATCACTCATGCTAATGCTTGTCGGTCTCTTCAGAGACGACGACCGAATCGTCCGTACTTACACATCGACATCGTCGTCGTCATCGAAGGCGCCCATGGATTGTTTGGAGTGGATTTGGGTCTGTTTAAAGAAAGTTTTTTTTTGTGTGTGTATTTGTTTTTTTTCTTAAAAAAAGAAATGTGTATATATCTATTGATGTTGCCGCTTGAAGAAGTCCAAGTTTTTTTTGTGTATGTATATACCCATACCCCCTTTATTTATTTATTTGTTATATAAAATGGTAGACATGTATTTTTTTATAATATATTCTAATAACTTATACGGCTAAAATAAGGTATTTGAGATGGTAAATAAGGTTGTAAAATGGGTTGAGTTTAACCGTGTTATTTTTTATTTTGAAAAAGAAAAATAAATTTTTAGAGTTTATTATTAGATTAAAATTTAAATTCATTATATTAGATGAATCAAATACTTTATTTTTAGATAGACAAAGGAGACCGAAAATATTAAAATAGTGAAAAAATAGAAAATAATTATTCTTGTACTTCCCGTCTGGATAGCGGGTTAAAGGAGTATAAGAGAGGTATAAGGGTGGTATAAGAATGAATAGGAAAATAGCTGTTTGTTTGCATAGTATAATTTGGTATTACTAAGTCAGTTTAAACGAGCATAAGAGAGTATAACAATTCTACGTAACCTTTAAGATAAGTTATACTCAGTTTATCTATTCTCATGGGCCTACATGTCAAATCAACTTTTCACACCTTATCACATCAAATCACCTATCAGCACCTTTATACATCAATGGGGTCCACATATCAAATCAACTTTTTACACATTATTTATATTTTATTCTTTATCAACCAAACCACTCAACCTTTATTCTTACGTTTTCCAATGAGAATAAAAAAAACACAACCAAACATAAAATCTCTTATTCCTATAAAATTGTTATCTATATCGACATAATTATCTATCCAGAATAACTCAATTCCTCAATCCAAACAGAGCATAATGTCTCTTTATTATTCCCTCTCAAATTTTGAAAAAAGTATAATCCCCTTTAAACTTAGTAAGAAAATGTAAATTTTTTTTAAAATCCTAATAAACACATCTAATATGGGGAAAAAAGTCTTTCTGGAATATCTACAAATAAATCACAGATAACTGACCAAAAAGAATTTCAATGAAATGGAAATACCTAGAGATGAATAAACAAAATTGATCAAACTCACCATATGGAGTGCTAACTAAAGGGAATGAATAGATGTCTTACGGAGCGATGTAAATAGGTAATATGAAACATGTGGCATAGAGAGATGATCATAGGGATGTAAATGCACCAAGCAAAGCACGCAAGTCATGCACGATGTGTCTAACAAAACACGGAATGCGTGCATGAAGCTCTGAAGAAAGAATTGAAGAGCATAACATTCATGCATAACATCTTCGTTGTGACGATATCATGCACATGAAACAGAGAACATAGACATGAAATCACGAGCACGAGGCAATGGATGAATTGCGGGTTTACACATAAAAAGTACAAGATAGTGGATGTGCAGGACAATGAATGACAATGGATATGGCGTGTGCAAATCAACAGATGCGAGTGGAAAGAAGATGTGTGCGAGGTGTAAGAACAAACAGGGGTGCATATGACTACAACGATGGTCTAACAAGCAGTGATGATAAACAAGATGGCTAGGGGTGGTCAATGATACGGATGACAGGCAACGGTAGTAGGTGGCGGAGATGGTGGTCATGACAAAAGTGCTCGACATAAGATCTAAAAAGCACAGACACTCAAGCGCTCGAGGAACAAATGAACACTCCCCAGGTGGCCAACAATATACTCAAAAGCTTATTGACAAATGACAAGCATCGTACTACATCATATCATGAGCATGATGAGCCTATATCCTCTGTGTTAGACATGTTAGTAACATAATGTTTTATTGTGACATCCGATCATAATGGCACATAAGTTACAAAAATTAAATTTTATTAAACAACCCTGACTTTATTTTTTATTTATGAAAGTGCCACGCATGCACTCAATATCATTCTTGCACCCCATACATTATGATTTTTAATCGGATTCTGCATATATCCCCTGTTTTATAAGAAAAATATTTTTTTAAAGTGGAGATTGGGATGTAGTAGTAGTATTTCACATGGTTCTTCAAAAACATTATTATTATTTTTCATTAGGGCCTCTGCGATAGAAAAATCTATTGGAGATGATTCTAGATAGTGAAATCCAAATGTCATATGCTCTGTTATGGGGAACAAAAAACAAAAATTTAAAAAGGGGATGTTTTGTGTGTTTTGCATGACAAGTAGGGAATGCAAAGCATGTTCCTATTCAAACCATGGACTAGCCAACAAATTGAGACCCCTTATTATTGGAATTTTGTGACAAAAAATACACAATCAAATTTCTTTAACATGTTGTAACTGTCCCTATTTCTCCTCAAACGTGTTGTAGACGTTGCATGTTGCATGCATTATTAGTTCGAAACGTTGAAACCGATCGGTTTCTATGATTTGCAACGCATAGCCTCATAATCCATCTCATTTTAATGTGTTTTATTAGTGCGGTTACATCTATTCCCACTAAATATATTACCTATGTCACTATGTGAGTATAAGAAACATTGAGTCCATATTTCCTTTTTAACACTCGTCACATGTGATGGTCCCCACTTGAAACAAGACATGCATTCCAAAACATAGGAATTTTGATTTATGAATTCAAATGATAATGACATGTATAGCCTTGGCTCTAGTATTCTCATGCTGTTATTTATTTTACAAATATATATTTCATGTTACGAAATATGTGTTTTCATAAATAAAATTAAAGCATATATAGGCTAATTCTGTTTTGCATATAGGTATAAAACAACACATTGTTATTGGGGAAACATGCCTTACACATGAAAAGCGGAATGATGTATGTGAGAGATGTGCGGATAACAATGCATATGAATAGGATGCATGAAAACAATATATAATCGAATTATATGTGCGTCATTGAGACATGCGAAAGTGTCGAACAATAAAAATGTGAAAGTCTCGAACAATAAAAAATCATGGGTATGAAAAGTCTTTCCTCTCCTTCCCCATTCTGATTGTGCATCAGAATGAGGAAGAGCAGGGGAGAAACATGTGAATCTGAAAATTTTGGGGTGATGGCAGTGGTGGAGCCACCATAGGATCAGGGGGGCATGTGCCCCCCTTGGATTTTTTTAATTTATTTTCATATTTTTTTAATTTATTTTCAGGTCTTTTAATTTTTTATGATAAGTTAATTTTAATTAGGGTCCATATATCATAGGCCCCATCTACATATGAAATTCCCTAAACAGCAATCACTCACAATTAAATAAAATAAAAATAAAATAAAATTAAAACAACCATATACTATCCATCTAGATCATTCATGTATATGGTGTGCATTCATCCATTCTTTTAATTAACCCTTCCCCCTGCACATAATACAAAAGTCATTTTTAACTCTTTTTTTTCCATTTACCCCCAAGCCTCCTTTTATCTATATTCCACAAACAGCTATAGAAGCATGTATTCCACTTCTCAGCGTCTTCACCTAGGTTCCCATCTTGAAAAAAATAAATTTTTTAATCTTTTTTTTTCTTTTTCTTTTTATATCTCAACTGTTCTTAATATCAATTTTCATCTCTAAATAATTTTTATTTTTTGTTCCATTAAATATCTCACAATTGTTATTAATTTATTTAAAGTTTAAAATATTTGTATAAATATATAAAATAATCAAATCATTCAACATTTTAAGAATATGAAACTTCATCGAAGTCAAATTTAAGTGTATGTATGTATTGCTTATTAGATTTATGTTTTGTCATTTTTTTTGAATTATCAATATGAAATATGACATATCGTTTTAAAATATGATAATTATTTTTATAATTATTTAGTGATATGTTTTTTTATGAATGTCTTTATTTCATTTTATACGTATTTTTAATCTATGCTATTGAAAAAAAAAAACATAATGATATAATTTTAAAAAATATTTATATGAGCCACATTAGGCCCCCCTTTGTAAAAATCATGGCTCTGCCACTGGGTGATGATGCCTTTGATACCGTATTAGATTGAAGGAATTTTTTATATAGTATTTGATGAGCAAAATGCTCTATTTATACACAATGTGAAGCCTAAAATATTGAACTAGAAAAAAATAAAAATAAAAATAACTACTTTCATATTATCTCTTTAACGATTATGACTATGATGGATGTCCATAACCCCAAGAGCATCTTCAATGTACATGTTAATTCACTAGTTAGTGTCATATTTTTATAAAAGATGTAAAAATGGTGCTCCAATGGAAGTGTTAAGGGTATGTTAAATGTGAGTCACATCTGTCATATGTTAGTTTTCATGTTAATTTTAGCAAGTGTTTTAGCCAACCAAATGTAGGTCCCATCATTCAAAATATTCAAAAAATATTATTTTGGATGGGTGGAGAGTTTTGAGTGGGTGGAGAGATTGACACATTATTGTTTTAACTAGTTATTTAGCTAGTCCATTGGAACAACAACCATCAACTAAATGAGAATGTAGTAAATAAGGGTCTGGTTGATGGTGCTGATATATAACTTTAACATCTTAATTAGTTAACATATCCATTGGAGATGCTCTAAACGCCAGTCTGACTCTATAATCTCATCTCTCCAACACCCATAACCCCTCACTCTGTGGCATCCGACTTTTGACCCCCTCTCATTTGTAGATATAGAATGGCATTATAATGTATTGTATCACCAACAATTTGAGAATAAGAAGTCTTTCCATATTAGATACAAATATTTTTTAGATTAAATACCATCACATCCTTATCTGATCTGAAATATTTCGGATACAAATATTTTATTTCAGATACAGTTTTTATATATTGGATAATGTTTTAATTTTGATATATGAATTTAAATCACACACATATATTTTTTTCATATAGTCGACAAGTTCAGTAATATATGGTGCCATATAATATTGTATACAAATTGGATTCAAAATTAGTTAAAAAGATGGTGTCTCCACATTGAGATCATCAGAGTCAGTAATTTATTTATTTATTTATTTATTATTATTTTTAAAAAAATTAAAAAAAAAATTTGTATAAAAGCTCGCGAGCTATAAACCCCGCGCACACTAACTAATAAACACATAATTATAACGTGCCTATAGTAGACCTACTGCCCATGAACCAAGCCCAATCGTTTCCTTTTTCACTTTTTTCCACTTTCCAAAAAAAAAAAAAAAAAATCATACACCTCTAAGAGCATCTCTAATGGAGATCTCTAAATAGAGGCTCAAAAAATATTAAAAAAATTAAAAAGTGAGTTTAGAGTCTCACTATTTATTTACCAACTCCAACCATAATATTTATTTTCATCTCTATTCTATTTTATATATTATTTTTCATAAAACTTCAATTTATAATATCTCTATTAATTTTTTATATAGTATATATAATTGAGAAATATTAAGAAATTAAAAATATATCTAAGTTAATATTATACATAATTGAGAAATATTAAGAAATTAAAAATCCATATAACCTCCTAACTTTTCCTAAATGTCGTATAACCTCCTCAAAACACCTATGTAAATCCAAATAGCCCCATGAATTAAATTTTCGTTGACAAATAAGGACTTTAGGAAAAATCAGGGGGTTAGATGGATTTTAGATAGTTTAGAGGGGGTAATTTGGATTTTTTCATTTTTTTTAAACATATGTTAAACATATTCAATATTAGACTCGTTTGAATCATATCGAAGATATCTATCCAATAATACTAATTTTATGAAAAATAAATTGTGTAGAAGTAGTTACACACCTTGTTTTATAAAAAAAAAAATCAAGCTTCCATATTTGGAGGCTCAAATAGTGAGCCTCCAAGTATAGATGCTCAAATGTCATCCGCCAAAATGCAAGGCCCAACCGTGTTCCTTTTTAAAGAAACGGAGCACGGTTGGAGGTGCTCTAAGGTGGGGTGTCTCTTACCAAGATATCATCATCGTCGGATTGAATGTGAAGAAATTCATCCATCAACCTATAATGTCAAGAAACAAGGTATATGTAAGTCCACCATGAGATCAAATAAATTTAAAAGAAAAATATTTCATGGGATGTAAAATACTCTTTATCATTGAATAAGTCCATAATCGTATTCTGTTGTTTTTCTAAGTGTAACTTTTAATTGTATTCTGTTGTTTTTCTAAGGGTGTGTTTGTGCATGATGGAAAGTGAAGGAAAGTGAGGAAAAGTAAAGATTTTTCCTTTGATCACTCAAAAAGCTAGCATTTGTGCCAAACAAGGAAAATAAAAAAATTTCCATCACTTTCCCTCTCCTATTTTGTCTTATTAGAAAAAGTGGGAAAAACTTTTCCTTTCCCATAGGTGAGAATGAGAGAAAGTGATGGAAAATTTTTCCACCACATGCACAAACACCTTGAAAGTTGGTCAAAGGGAAAAAATTTTACTTTCCACCACTTTCCCTTTGACCCAAATTCCCTCACTTTCTTTCATTTTTCCTTCAACTTTGTGCACAAACACACCCTTTAAGTGTAACTTTTTTCCCTATATGAAACTACATCAAGTATTAGATCAAAAGAACCGTAATGGTTCAAGTGTAGCCCCATCATGTGAAATACTTCATATGGAAAAACCTTCAAGACCAAGTTGAAAAATAGGGACAATTCATGTTCACGCAAAGAAAACTCACACCAAATCAAAAGTTAAGCTCCAGCTAAGTGCAGCTAAAGTTAAAAGGCCAAGCTACACTTGGGGATAAAACAAGAAAAGTTTTCCATCAACCCTTTGAAAGTCAAGCTAATGGTGAGCAACTTCCACACAGATTGCTTTTAGAGTTTTGGACATTGGAATACATGGATGAAAGTTTTTTTTCTAAGAATTTTTTTTTTAAAATTTTTTTTTTAGGTCTCTCAACTTTTTTAACATATCAAAACCCTCCTACCTCATGTCAATTGTTGTATTTTTTAGGATCTTTATTTATGCAGGTAAGTTAACAATGTATTTTAGATAATTAATAGTATTCGAGTTTTGATAATGTACATAAAATGTATAACAATGTACACGGTTGATATAATAATATACAAGGGATAAATAACAATGTGTGAGTTAATTATATACGCGGATTACATAAGGATGTACAAAAGGTATTTTATAGTGTAAATAACAGAAGAAAAGTGTAACAGCTAAAATGTTTTGATACGCTGAAAAGAGTCTAAAGATTTAAAAAAAAAAGAGGATTGAAAAAAAAACACTTAGAATTAATCCCCCCTCCTCGGGTGGCCCGGCCTAATTATTTATGATACAAAAAACTCAAAAGCTTATTGACAAATATCGTACTACATCATATCATGAGCATGACTCTGAATTCTCTATGTTAATAACATAATGTTTTATTGTGGCATCCAATCATAATGTCACCTAAGCTACAAAAATTAAATTTGATTAAACAACCCTCACTTTATTTTTTATTTATTATTTATGAAATTAAGAACTACGCATGCACTCAATTAATATCATTCTTGCACCGCATACATGATTTTTAATCGGATCCTACATGTATCCTCTCTTTTTAAAAGAAAAATATTTTTTAAAAATAAACTAGAGATGGATATTGAGGTGTTGTAATAGTATTTCACATTGTTCTTTAAAATCGTTATTATTATTTTTTTTATTGTATTTAGGGTCTCTGCAACAGAAAAATCCAATGTGTATATATATATATATATATGAGATGATTCTAGGTAATGAAATTCAAGTTTCACATGCTCTGTTGTGGGAAAAAAAACTAAAAACGAAAAAAAGGGGATGTGTATATATGAACAAAAATAGAATATAAGTAGGAAATAGTGGTTGATTATTAGGTAGTTTAAGGTAACTTTGCACTAATATATTCTTTTTTTAAAAAAAAAAATGTGCATGCTTTGCGTGACAAGTAGGGCATGCAAAGCATGTTCCAGTTCAAACCATGGACTAACAAACAAATTGGGACCCCTCATCACATGTGATGATCCTCATTTGAAACAAGCATATGCATTCAAAAACATGGGAATTTTGATTTATTACGGTAGGTGTAACTATCTAAACACCAAATCTCCAATGATGATAATGCTATTTAGCTTTGTTTGCTGTCCTCTCCTTCTATGATTTTTATAGTGAAATATGTTTTTTCATAAGAAAATATATAGCATATATATTCTGCTCATTTTGGATAATGACATAAATTATTATGAAATAGATAACTATTCTAGTATAGATAAAAAATAAGTCATTTTATAGTTTGATTGTGTTTTTATTTATTTTATTTGAAACATGTAATAATCAAACTTTTATTGTTTAGTTGATTATGAATAACTTATTAATAACATGTATGTGAATAATATGTGGATAAAAAATCATAAAGTGTAAAAAATTAATTTAACACATATATACGGATCTATTAGTGATGATGACATGTGAGTCCCAACTTATTTTAGGGGCTGGAATACATATATCAACTTATTCACTCATATTTAATTTAGGCATACCTATACAATACCCACTTATTCATTACAAAAAATACATATGTTTTTTTTTTTGCTTATTCACCCATATTCCACCATATTTCCTGTATATTCCACTGCCCAAATGGACTAAATATACCCACTTATATAAAAAATATATGCTTCATTAGCAAAATATGACTGCAAGCAATGCTGGAAACAAAGACTGCATGTAATGAAGCAATAGCAACTGAATTATATAAATACAGCCAATGAAAGAGAAACCAATTGGCTACAACTGGTGGCTCTGACTTTGAAAACCTACTTTGCTGAACCATTAATGTTGGCTTTGTATAATTTTAATGTCAACACACTTTCCTCATATGTAACGCTAACAATTCCAAACACTCAACACATCACTTTTTACAAATTAAACAAATGGGGAGACCTCACATGCCTTATGAACTGGCAAATCTTTCCTATAATGCAACCTGATTTTCTGTTTCATTTGAAAGCAGTAATCTATTAGACTTGATTTTGCTATTGCATTGTTGCTGTATTTCTACTTTCAAACATGTTTGGTGTGGAAGAGATGGTGGCCTTCTTTGATGCTTCAGGAGCCTTAGTTTTCAAGTAGCCATGTACATCAGCATTTGAGAATAGACTTTGTGTCCGTTTGGATTGAAGAATTGAGTTATTCTAGATAAATAACTATGCCAGTATAGATAACAATTCTACATGAATAAGAGATTTTCTGTTTGGTTGTGTTTTTTTATTTTAATTGGAAACCGTAAGAATAAATGTTGAGTTGTTTGATTGATAAAAAATAAAATATAAATAAGGTGTAAAAAGTTGATTTGACATGTGAGTCCCATTGACGTATAAGAGGTGTTGATATGATGAGATATGATTTTTTTTAATGTGATGGTGAGCCCCACTTATCAATAAAAATAAATAAACTGAATATAGCTTATCCTAGGGATTACTTAGAATCGTTATACTCTCTTATACTCATTTAAACTGACTTAATAATACCAAGTTATACTCTGCAAACAAACAGCTATTTTCTCTATCCATTCTTATACCACCTTTATACTTCCTTAACCCGTGATCCAAATGGGAGGATTTATGAATACTATGAATGGTTACTATGCGTATGTTATCATCTAAAGTAGATATCAATCGCAATTATGAGTTCCTGTATAGTAAATATTCAGTTAAATGTCTTGAATTTTTTTCAGATGTATTTTGGTCATTTTCTCTGGTTTATTTAATCTTTTTCACATTACTTTTAGCTTTGAGAGAAACAGGTGGTGGCGGGGCGACATTTTTTGAAATCTGTTTATTTGATAGAGTGAATCAATTCTTTTTTACTTCTCTGTGTTATGGATTCATTATCATTGTTGTTTTGCAAGTGTTAAAATCTAAACTTAAAAGGCATCATTACATCAACAGATAATTACGACTGTTTTTTAAAATAATGAAAAATATGAACCAGATCGTGAAATTACTAAATACAGGAAGTACGGAAATTGCCAAACTTTTTTAAGATTGGGAAATTCAAAAATCTATGTTATCATGATACCAACGGTTCACATTCTTCAAATCATCCTCTACAATAACCAAGATCTTTATTCTTCTTGATGATGATGATTGATGAAAGAAGCGTGCATAACAGGTTTACCTTGATAGAGATTTGAAATGATATCAAAAGAATTGATAGAGGCTTATATTAAATTATCTCCCTTTCTTTATCAATTTAGTTGACTCTTCCTTCAACTATTCACATGATTCATTCATTCACTCATTCATTTGTTAACACCAATACTCTTAATTTCAACATATACCTTCCTCTCATTCAAAACCTTTCATTCCACTTTGTCTTCTCGTTCACCTTGCAAGAAAAGAACAAACACAAAAGCCATGCTTCATGTCCAAAAAACCAAACACATGCCGCCTCCATCGCCGTTGATTTCTCCATTGAAGCCTGTTGGGCATCTCCACCGCCGCCTCTTCTGGCTGCTTCTAATGCTCGTTTACACGGCCGCCACTGTTTTACGCCTCGCCTCGACTCCCCCTTCTGGTATCTAAGGATGATGACTAGTAGTACTAAACACTTGTTTCATATTGTTCTCGCATAATTTTCACTAATAAAATTGAGTTTGATTTAGATTTTTCAGTTGAAGATGTTGATGATCCATTGAAGACTCACATGGCAATGAAAGAGGAGCCGCTCGAGGTGCGGCGAGAGAACGTCCCTCCTTTGTCGATCTCTTGCTCTTTGCTCATCAACGGCCAGTGGAAATCACGTGTCAGTCCTTCATTGGAGACCGGGATGACTGGGAATAAAAGCGACGAGGGAGGACTACTTTGTTGTGATCGAACCCAATACAGAACCGACGTTTGTTACGCTCGAGGCGATGTAAGGATGACGCAAGGATCCCCGCCTAGCATCATTGTATACGATCGTTCGAAATCGATTGATCGCAAGGAAGAGAAGATCCGCCCATACACGCGCAAGTGGGAGACGACCATCATGAGCACCATCAACGAGGTCTCAATGCGAAAGGTTCCTCCCACGAACACGACGAGCGCGAGAGATGCCCCGTGCGAGGTTTGGCATGAATCGCCAGGCATGGTGTTCTCGACCGGGGGGTACACGGGGAATGTGTACCACGAATTCAACGACGGATTGATCCCGTTGTATTTAACGACGGAGAGGTTCAAAGGGGACGTCGTGTTTGTTGTGTTGGAGTATCATCCATGGTGGCTGACCAGATATGGTGGAATAATTAGAAGATTGTCGAAGTATCCGGTGATTGACTTCGCGAAGGACCGGAGGGTTCATTGTTTCCAAGAGGTCATCGTTGGACTGAACATCCACGGCGAGCTTATGATCGATCCGTCGCTGATGCCAAATGGTAATTATGTCTTGATAATGACCCTTTTAATCATTCTATATGGTATTATACAAAGACAAGTTGATGATTATTTGTCTAACATGGTATTTTTAATTAGAATAGGACCCAAATTAGATCTATTGTCATTGTCTAATTGAAATAGATAATGTTAATAAAAAATATGAAAATGGTAATTGATGATATCTTAGAGATCATTATTATCAAATACATGTTAAAACATACATTGGTCTCATTTTTAATATCCTTCTGATATGGAAATAGGCTAAGAATTGAATTCGTATCATATAAGTTATATTAGTTTAAAAAAATAAGAAATAGAAAATGAATTTGACTATATGCCAAAAAACCCCGCCAAGAAAAACAGTTTTAAAGGTCCTTGGATTTTTTTTAATTGAGAATTAAAAAAAATGGCGTGCTAAGCTAGAGTAATTCTTTTTCAAAAAATGCTGTGGAATTATTTTATATCATTATAGATTTTTTTCGTTGGGATAACATAATATATGCATTAACAGGAGATAAAGTAAAATATTTTAAGTAATCTAAAATTCGATCAATTTAGTGATCCACATTGAACTAATTAGATGAAAAAATAGACTACTATTATTGTCTTTTTATCATGATCCATGTCAGCTCGGTTCACCTGATTGGTCATAGCCATTGTTATTAAAAAAAAAAACTATTTGTTAGAATAGCAAAACAAGGATAAGAATAACTTTGTCCAAATCAAGCTGCATAAAGTTTTTTTTTTTTGGTGGTATTCAAGCTGCATAAAGTTGAATGACATAAGTTAGGTCATCCATCCTATTCTAGGGGCATGATGCATGCATGATTTTCTAAGGAACATTGACCTATTTAATTTTTTATATTGGCTGAACAATCTCATGTTGATGATTTGATGCCAGAGTGGCACTTTTTGGAAACACAACTGTATAGAAGAATCCATGAATTGAAAGAAACTCACAACCTAACATAGTATTAATTATCTGTTGTCAATCTTTTGTTGCTGCCATATGCTGTGTTTGATTGAGACATATTTTAAGTAACTCACTCAATAAAAAAAGAAAATTAAGTAGGTCCTATGAAATATGTTTGTAAGTACAGTTCATTACTCTGTAGACATTATTATAGGATTAGTCACAATTTGCATGCATCACTGTACAACTAATCTTTTGGATGAAATAAAACATAACACAACCAAAAAAACCTAATCGGCTGTTGGAGCAAATAAAAAATGAACAATGTTTTCTGTACTTAAAAACTGTATTTTATAAAGAAAATATTATACTCCCAGCACGTATTTTACATTTTTTTCACACAAGTGTACATCATTTTATATTTATATTGGTATAGTCATATAGTAAAGTTTATACTCTATTATTGATTTACCGAGTAGAGACGATGAATGATGGTACCAATTCAATGCCCCTTTTAAATATTAATTCATCTCATTTGCATGATACCATGTAACATTTGTAACAGTAATTTGTAAGTGTTACATTATTTTTGAATGAAATAAGCAATGTCAAACACATTTATTTTTTACTTGTATAATTCTCATTGGCAGCTGGCATTTTTTTGGGGTAAAGTTTGGAAGCTTACATTTTAATCATTATGGCCCAATAAATTAAATGGAGCACATATGGACATATGGTGTAGACTGTTCTCATAAGGCCTGATTCTGACAGCCCCAAACATTGACCAGCTGGATGGTGGCCACCAAAAGTTGAGTCAAGAGTGGTCAAAGTCAAAGAATTACCAGTCAACAAAGTGCCAAAAATGATTTTACACTGATATCAAATTTTATAGTTTTCTTATACGTTAATAACCTTATTATTTGTAGCCTCTTTTCAATGGCTAATGATAATTCACATTGGAATATGTATCATTGACATAACATTTGCTATATCGATTCACAGGCAAAAGCATTAAAGATTTTCTGACACTTATCGGCGAGGGCTTAGGAAGCCAAAACCTACTCAAATCCATCGTGACCTACCACAAGAGGAAACCAAAGCTCGCCATCTTCATCCGCAACCGGTCCGGGTCATCCTAAACCTTAAAGACCTAGTCCGATCGTGCGAGCGGATCGGGTTCGAGGTCCAACTCCTCAACCCTAAAAAAAACACCCCTCTCTCCGAAATCTACAACGCCCTCCAAACCGCCGACGTGATGATGGGAGTCCATGGGGCCGCCATGACGCACTTACTCTTCATGCGGCCCAACACTGTCTTTATACAGATAGTCCCCCTGGGCCTGGCCTGGGCCGCCGACACCTACTATGGCGAGCCGGCCAGGAGGCTTGGATTGAAGTATGAAGAGTATAGGGTGGTCCCGGGGGAGAGTTCGTTGTTGCGCAAATATGGTCGCCATGATCCGGTGATTGTGAATCCAGTTGCGATCACGAAGAAGGGGTGGTCGGAGACGAAGAGGGTGTATTTGGAGGGACAGAATGTGAAGGTGAATCTGAGGAGGTTCAATAAGATCCTTGTAAGAGTGCGTTCACATGTGTGCAGATCATCAGGGTTGAAGTGTTTATAGTGGGGATTCTTTCATTTGTTACAATATAATACAAGAGAAATATTGATTTTTGATGTATGTGTATACATGCATTTTTAGTCGCAGAACACTGGATTACGAAGGGTATTTAACCCCCCCCCCCCCCCCCCCCCCCCCCCCCCCCCCCCCCCCCCCCCCCCCCCCCCCCCCCCCCCCCCCCCCCCCCCCCCCCCCCCCCCCCCCTCTTTCCATTGACCGTCTCTCCTCAACAGCTAAATCGATTTTTCCCTTTCATTCACCACCATCGCTGGATAAACACATTTCGGCCAGTCCTAATATCTCCCTTCGAGTGATGGGTTCCCACACGAGATTTACTAGCTGAGGAGCTCTTCATCATCTCCTTCATTACCTCTCCATGGCGAGGCCTCAGCCCTCGTCATCATCTCTCTTCTTCGGATCTCCTCACCAGATCGATATCCACCACCATCCGACCAGAAGACTTGGTCACAAGAAGAAAATGAAATAGAGAGAGTGAGAGAGAGAGAGCGCTTGAGAGAAAGAGACAAATAAGTTCCCTCATTTGGAGATTTGGGTGAATGAGATGGGGGGAGGTGGTTGATTTTAAGCTCTTCTCACCCACACACACAAAATATCCCACATTCCCACCAACCAAACCCAGTAATAGAAAACTAGGATACCATTCAAAACTGTATAAATTTTTAAAATGATATCAGAATTTGATAAAAATTTTCAGGTAAAGTTATGCCCATTCTAGGAGAATAGATATACAATTAAATTTTTGAATAGAACACTCAAACTCATGTAGATAAAAAAATGTAAAATTTAGCAATTCCAAATGACACAAGCATAAAATATATATAAAAAAAAACTTATGAAAATAAGCACTATTAATAAGGAGTGAACCTAACACTTATAAAAATAAGTGCTTATTGTTTCAACTGATTCAAACATTTTTTTTCTTTTAAATCGCTTATAGTGCACTTAAAATCAATATTCTGTCGAACCAAACACCACATTATATTAATTGTTCAAGAGTCATTTGCATGTGCACGCATGTCAACGCGATGATGATACATTGGAATATAAGGTGCTGCAATATTTTAAGTGATAAAAATTGGACCCAAACATAAACACTTCATTGGAATACAAAGTGCTAGTGATGTAATAAGTAGTGAATGTCCAGTGAATGGTTTTGAACCAAACCTTGTTGAGGCTTCGTGTGCGAGCGCGTGTTTTGTCTTGTGACGAGGCAATGCACGTTAGGACTATTGTTTATCAATAAAGTTTGGACAGTTTTTTAAAACTTTATACTGGAATCATGTTTAATTCAAATTCATTTTTAAATATTTCTACTATCCCAACTTTTAAAGAAAATGAAAAGTAGTTTTTCGTTAAAAAAAATAGTTTTTCAAAATGTAAAAAAAGCATTTAAATGAAAATTAGTTTTTCAAACTCGTTTTTAAATGTTGCTTTAAGATGGAGCTAGTAATTAAGTCTCTAGACTGCGGGATTCTTGGATCAAGTAAAGTGTTCCGTGTAATCATAACTTTAATCACTTTTGCATCCCTTTGTGGGTATATATTGTTTAATGAATATCTATACAAAAAAAATGAATATATGCTTAAATGAATTGAATGCATAATTTTTATATTTTTTTATCTAGGATATATTCGTCTAATCTAATATATATTCAATTTGAAAAAGAAAAATGATATGGTTATCCTGTGTACAGTCTCGTTTGCAGCCTTAATTGGTTTCTTAAAAATATACTGAGATTTGCTAATATATTTTTTCTTTGAAAAATAAAAAAAGATTTGCCCGCAGTTCTACACATTATGATAGTGTAGTAGTAAAAATAAAATCCATCTCCTAACCATTTGAGCCCATCTTCATTGGGCTAAGTCCTCACTAATGGAGATTATGCCCTAAAGCTTTCTTCGGCCTCCTCTCTAGGCCTCTCAACATATCATATACAAGTAGGATAATATATATGAAGCTGTTGTTTTTTCTAAATAAGTGTAGTCAAGTTAGAGGTCCGCCCCTAGGTGAAAATTCGCGTCCTCGTGCCTGAGACTTGCACCAAGAGAGTCTGGGATACCAGTGTAGCGCTGGCCAAAGAGACTCTGACGTTCAAGTCAATGGAGTGAATGAAGAAGATGAAGATGAAAAAGATGACTCAAAGAACCAGAAGACTCATATATTTTTTAGTGCATACTTGTGTGCCTAACCTCTCTCATTCTCTTGCCATTTTAGCCAAGTGAGTGACCATGTCATTCTCTCCCAAACATCCCTCTATCTCTACAAGAATCTTCTAACATGGAAGATTCCTTGAGGTACAGGATTGGGGGTTTATTAAAATGTTGTGGCCACGTGGCGTATCTTCATTGGCTCTAACTGTGACTCCAATGAGTAGTGGCATGTGACTTGTCGAAGCCATGGCACATCTCTACCAATTCGGCGGGGCAGAGCAGCCCTGACCCTGTCTTGCAGAGCCAGTGTCCCCCCCACCTCCTTGACTTATAAATTTGGAGCCAGATCAGGCTGGTTGGACTTGGGGACACTCCAACAGTCATGTTTTGTAGTAGGTCAGGCCGATGGCTAACCATGGTCCTCCTTGGGCCATTGCTAGTCTGGTTGTTTTTATTTCTTCTCAAAGTCATACCTTTGGTTCAGAATCTGTGACCAGAGCTGTTCTACTTGGGAGAGGAGCCAATTCTTGAGTTGGTCTCCTCCAGTGAAAAATTAGGCCGTGCTCCTAGTCTGGTCAGTATTCGATCGTAGTCTGGGCCAGGTTTCGTTACTTAGCTTGTTTACCACACATGGCACCCTCAAGAAAAGCACAAGATTTTTCTTCTTCAATATCATAAATCATTCAGATACATATATTAATATTCAAATTCAGATCTTTTCAAATATTGATGGGATCTCTTCAAACATTGATCGGATATAGATATGTTAGGGATGGTATGTAATCAAATGTGCACTTTTTGCAATTATATTTAATAGGAAAATATAAAGAATAATTTTACGTGTACTCACATGTGATCTCACATTTAATTTGTTTATAAAGTATATATACTTCATATATTTCATAGAAGGGAAAAATCCATATAACCCCTCGCAAACATATGAAAATTCAGAAACCCCTTTTAATTTTTTAAAATTCAAATAATCTCGTAAGCATATGAAAAATCCAAATCACCCCCATGAGTTAATTAACCACTAACAAAATTGCTCCTTGAATATTCTATCAACCCAACCCAGAAAAAAAAAATAAAAAAAGGGAATTAGTAAACTAACAAAAATCCCAAAAAAAAACCTACCAATTACTGTTTTACCCCCTCTCTATTTCAACAGTTCTTCTTCTTCCATTAGTGCCCCCCCTCAAAACGACGACACCAAACACTCATCATCACAAACCCTCCCCATCTCAATAATCCTTCTCTGACAAACACTGGCGAAGATGATGGAATCCAAAAAAGTCACCAAACCCAACAAACGAAACCCTAAAAATCAATTCTCTCCCCCCATCAAACGCCCATGGCTGAGCTGCCGTTCCAAGAACACCATCACCACCTCCTCCCCCTCAAAGAGGGATTGGTCAAAACTACTAGGCCCAGCACTCCAAGATGGTGGACTTTTGGGCTTTTTTTTTTCGGGATTTGATTGTCCATGGCTGTTCAAGATAACACAGAGGCCCTCTCTTTGCCTTTCTACAATGAGCATGAATGTGTCGATTTCACGGAATGCTTCAATGGATCCCTTCAACAAAAACAACTTCTTCAACAGCGAAAATAGCACAATAGAAGATATTGAATGACCAAGGTTTCTATTCCTCCTTTTTCTCCCTTCAACTTCTTTGATGGATATCCTTATAGAGAAACAGAGGTAGGAAATCGACATGTTTTTAAGGGTATTCAAAATAAGTTAAGATTGGATTTGTGGCAGAGGACGGGAGGGACGCCGAAGCGGCTGTTGTGGCACTCAAAAACGCCCTTCAAAGGGTCAAATCCGAGGATGCCAGAGATGGCCATCCATCGAACACGCAGTGGCTCGAGGAGAGTGGATGAAAGTCAGAAAGTGATAAATGATGTTAAATGGTTTAAGGTTTCTCATTGGGTTAAATTGGAAGAGGGTAAATTGGTAAATTCATACTTTGGGTTTAAGTGGAGTTTGGTTACAATTATGGACCATAAGATCAATATTGAGGACCCAAATGGAGGATTATGGATGATTTGCATTTTTAATTTTTTAGTTTATTTGTTAGATTTATCCTATCTTTTTTAGATATTTAGGATTATCTAATATTAAGATATCATTCAAATATGATTTTTTTTTTAGTTAATATTTGAATTTGAATTTTAAATTTAAATTCAAATTTGCAAAATTAGGATTTGCTCAAATAAATGTGTGATTTAAGATATTTATTGAGATCCTAGTTTGTTTAGGATTCTCATCTATGTAAATAGAGGCTTGTAATCACATATTTTGATTAATAAAATTTATTTATTTTCTCTGTTGTATCCTGTTATCCAAGGAGGATTAACAACTACATAGAATTTTCATCATTTTTGATATATCTTAGGAATCAACGTCGTTGGAGCCTGCAGATCTCGTATCCTTGGAGGTTGATCGGGTCAGCAAAAAAACGTAATCCTACACTGCATCAGTTGGTATCAGAGTCAAAGTTGCGACCACCACTGCGAGCCGCTGCTGCCATTGAGCGCTGTCGCCGTCGAGAGGCATTGCCTCCGAGCCCCGCCACCGCCGAACATTCATTATCACAGCTGCCGTCAAACATAACCACCACTTCTATCGAGAGTCACCGTGCGCCACCGTCGTTGTCATTGTCGTTGTCGCTACCAGTGTTGAACCAGTATCCCATTTATATCTCATTTATCCACTTTATCTCTTCGACTCCGAATACATCCCATTCAAAAAAAAAAACACATCACCATTACATTCAATCAACCCGTACCCCCACCAATCGACATATACCTCTCCTTTCATAAAAAAAAAATTCAATTAACCCCTCATACTCAAGTTTTCATTCCAAAACATTCAACCCCACATATTTCTTTTCATTCCAATCCAATATAGATTAAAAAAAAAATCCCATGATCAACCCCACATATTTCTTTTCATTCCAATCCAATATAGATTAAAAAAAAATCCCATGACCCTGGCAAAACAGTATGCATTCTCAATCAACCCGATGTTTCTCATTTAATGAACAATGTTCAATAAACATGTGTTTTTCATTCTCAATAAAATTAATTCTCAATCAACCAATGTTTCTCATTCAATCAACAATATTCAATATAGATATGTTTTTCATTATAATCAACTAATTGTATAAACAATTTTCAATCAACCAATGCCACAACCGATTCTCAATTAATAAATTTTCCTCTTTCAATCAACAATGTTCAACAAACATGTTTTTTTCATTTTCAATCAACCAATGGTACAAATCAATCTCAATCAACCAATGTTTTTCATTCAATTTTCACAAAACATGTCTTAGCAAATGTACAAAATATTTTCAATCAATCGAAGCTATCAATCATAAATGTAGGTTAGGTTTGTTGAACAATAGCCTGGGGCTTCTATGAAATCTAGGTTTATAAAATCAATTACTTTCAAACAAATGTAACACATTGGATAAATATGATTTCTAAGAAGAAATACAATAAGAAAAAGAATAAGAAGAGTTGTAAACCTAGTGATGGCCAGGTGAAAAGAGATGGTGGGGGAAGAGGTGACGGCGATGACAATCAGGGGAAGAGAGCTCAGGATCGGTGGTGGAAGAGTGAGAGCAATAAGAGTGAAAGAAGGGGGACAAGGTAACTAGGTGGGGAATTGGGACGAAAAAATCAAAGAAGAGAGATCAAGAAGAGGATGGGGTGGATTCACTAGATATGAATCCAAGTATATATATAGAGGGGTGAGCTAATTTGTAAAAAAAATTGTTGGGTGGGTTTTCAAATGGGGTTGGAGTAGCCCAGGCAGTATCCGGTCATGAACTTTTGGAGATGCTCCTCTTGAGCATGCATGCATACTTCGCGAAGAGCGTGCATCTGACTATTCAGGGAAAGAAAGGTGGCATTTGTTGTCACAGCAAATGCTCAGATGAACATGTTGGAGCCAACTCGACATTGAGAAGGCGATACCCGGGCAAGGAAGATGCATCCACACCAACATCGGAAGCTTCTTGTGATTCCCTGAGAAACATCAAAGGTTCCACAGGGATGACCTCATCACCCAAGTCGACAGAGGGAGAGGGAGCATCTACTGTGGCACGTGGAGACGACGATGATGAAGAAGACAGATCCACCCATTGGACAGTTGAACATGATCCAAAACCTGACGCCAGGAGCCTTTGCGACCGTCGATGCCTCCAATGGCCACCATGAGAGGTGAGGGTTGCAGAAACCGAACCCGCATCCCCAACCGCTCCATCACACCGCCAGGAGAGGTGGTAGCTGGTGGTGCACACCTCGGAGGGTCCATTTGTAGAAGCTCCCACCATAATTGGTCTGGACATTCCATAATTGGTCTGGACATTCCATAATTGGTCTGGACATTCCATCACCCACCATATATCATCCACTCCAGCGGCATCCATCTCCGGTTGAGGAATGACCACCTTATACTTCCGAGGGCGGCACAGGTGATGGGAAATATTCCATCCATCTGACATCCATGTGCCCCAGACAGGAATCATGTGGTCCTGCCAGTTGTAAACCTCACCCAAGGAGAGATTCAATGATCTCCTTTTTTTTTTTTTGGGATTATGTTAGGAGGATTAATGATGGGAGAGGATTCAATGATCTCCCTCTTATGGGATTCCGTTACGAGCATTAATGGTGATATTAGTTAGTTAGAGTCAATTTTGAAAAATCTTAGAGGGTGGTCATATCATTGTCATTTTAGTGGTTTGAAATAGTTAAACAGAAAACCAATATGAGAGTGGCACCTATTGTGGCTCACCAATGAGACTTAATTTTTGGAGCTCAAGTAGTAGCACTGAATAAAAAATTAATGATCTTTATCACTTTATTGGCAAATATAGTATCTGAGAGTCCAGATACAGTTAGGTCTAGATTTGAACGGTATCATCAATATCAAACTGTATAACATATGAATCGAAACAATAATTGATTGTGGAGTTTGATTTATTTGCTGTATAGTTCGATATTGATGGTATTGACTAATTTAAATCTAACAGGATCTGAACCCCTGGATTTGGACCCCAGGATTGAATGAATTATGGATTCCGACTATTATCTTTGGTGTTTAGTATTCAAAAGAATATTTAATTGTTGAGTATTACTTTTTGATGTTGATGTAATCTATAACCAATAGAAAAAGAATATTTAATTGTTGAGTATTACTTCTTGATGTGGTGGTGGCACTAAATCAATGATCAATACTTGTTTGGAGAACAAGAACAATTTAACCATATAATTGAATTTTTAATAAGGTATATAAAATTGTATTTTGGATTGTAAAAATGACTGAGTGTAGCAGCGCCCTTTAGAGTCTGATCCAGTTAGGCATGGGTTTGATCAGTATCATTACTATCGAATTGCACAGACTATGAATCGAACTACAAAATCAAGTGTTGAGTACATGCGTCACTCTTCTACTGAATAATAATGGTACTGATCAAATCCAGATCTGACAGAATTCAATAAGAGAGTGACACGTATACCAAAAGATTAACCGTGCAGATCCATTCATAAACTGACCCTTTGACTATAGCTTTGCGCATCCCCCCTTCATAAATAACAATCCACCCGAACAACCAATCACTCCAAATCCCCCTAAAACAAAAGAAGAAAACCCACGCCATGACCGCCGCCGCCGCCACCACCGAGTGGAACGACTCACCGACCACCGCCACCGTAGACGCTCGTGAGCGACACAAGCTGGCGGAGCGCGAGCGGCGGAAGTCGATGAGGGAGCTGTTCCTCTCCCTCCACTCCCTCCTCCCCCACTCCTCCACCGTCCGCAAAGAACAGTCCGCCATCCTCGACGAGATCATCAAATACATCCCCCTCGCCTCCGCCCGCCTCCTCTCCCTCCGCAATCGCTCCTCTTCTTCTTCTTCTTCTTCGGCCAATTTCGAATCGGATGCGATGATGGTCTCGTCGGGGGGGACGAGAGAGGGGGACTGCGATATTCGGGTGGCGCCCGAGCCGTCGTTGTCGGTGGCGATTAGGATGAGAGGGGACGGGGTGAACGTGTCGCTGACGGATGCGAAGGGGGGGACGACGACGACGACGTCTCGGTCGCTGATGCTGTCCGCGGTGGTAGATGAGGTTGAGTCGCACGGGTTGTGTGTCGTGAGATCCACGCACTGCCGGGATGGGACCAGGGTCCTCCATCACTCCGAGTGCAAGGTTTTTGACTTATTTATTTATTTATTTTTTATTATTATTATTATTATTTTATTATCATAAATGTTATTTAAACGATAAAATAATAAATTAATGATCTTTATCACTTTATTAGCAAATACAATAATCTTTTGATGTTTTTATTGGATAAGGAGTGTTAACCCCAAGCTTCCAGTTTATGAAATAAAAGACGATGATCATAGTCACGTGACAAAAAAAATTGATTAATATTTTAATCTATCCCATTTTAAATTTTAAACCAACCAAAATGTTGATTGGACATTCTATTAATATATATATCACTTTTGAATATATTAAAAAATATGAGTTGTAATGCTTTTATTGGTTTATATAATTTTTTGTGATAATTTGAGTCAGCAAGTCATTCCCTTCTATTAATTCTGAAAACCCAAGGTCAAATTCGCTAATATTTTTTTACAGGTCAATTCTATTGTTCTTATTTCTCCTACTAATAGATGACACAAAAATAACAATAAATGTAATCAATTGTATTTTTTTTTATACAGATTAATGAGGGGCTGAACCAGTCGCCGGAGCTACGAAAGGCGAGGCTTCAAGAGCTCGCTGGTAAGCTCCACAAGCTTGGGAAGTCGGCCATCATTTCGATGGCTCGGATTGACTGATGGATTCGAATCTTGACTCTTATTGGCTTGGCACACTCATTATAAAACTTGCATTATGGACTGAGAGTCCAGATATAGTTAAGTCTAGATTTAATCAATATCATTAATATCAAATTATACAATCTATGAATCAAATAATAATTGATCGTGCAGTTTGTTTTATATCTTGTATAGTTTGATATTGATGGTTCTGACTAACCGAGGGCTGACAGGATCTACACCCCTCGATTTGGACCCAAGGATTGAATGAATTATAGATTCAGACTATTATCTTTGGTGTTTAGTACTCCAAAAGAAAATTTAATTGTTTGAGTATTACTTCTTGATGTTGATGTAATCTGTAACCAATAGTAAATCCCTTTTGGGGAATGAATTGTGGTGGTGGCACCAAATCAATGATCAATATTTGTTTGGAGAACAATTTAATTCAACCTAAAATGTGAATCAGACACCCAGCAGTTGTAAGTCCTAAACCTCTATATCTTTTTGTATAATAAAATAGAGGTAAAATAACAACGGAATAAGAGAAAAAAATGTTTTGATTAGAAGAAAGTATTGGTATTTCAGGTTCTTTAGAATTGAGTTATTCCACTTACAGATATAAAAGGGTCCATTTGTCAAATCACTTTTTCATATATTAAATTATTTTTTTATTTTTATAAATCTTTATTTATATTTTATCTACAAGTTAAATATAGTTAATCAAACAATTAAAATCTTCGTAATTATGTTCCGAAACGAGAATAATTAAAAAAGATTTGTTCCACTAATATAATTATCTTTCCTGAATAACTCAATTCATCACCCAAATAAAAAAATAAAATATATAGTTTGTAGTCCGAGTCGTAGATTAGGATAAAAGTAAAAAGATATACTTTCAATTCATATATGTGTGTGTGTGATTTTAAAAAAATCAAAACTCGTTGGGATTTAAAAAATAATTATTTTTATTTTTTTTGGTAAGGAAAAAATAATTATTAGTTGGCTGAACTACTTTTTTTTATTATTATTTACCTCCCAAAATATGTATTATTTCATGTGGAAAGTACATGAATACATATATTTATTTTTAAAATAAGATATTTTTTTACCTTTTGATTCAATAAATATGATTAAAAAAAAAGAATGGTATTTTTTTATTAGAATGTGGTCATGTAAAGGAGACAGAGTGTTGGTAGATCATATAAAACAACGACATTATTTATCTCTAGTCACATCAAAAGAAAAAGATATCACCTCTGAAGTAGTAATGAGAATTTTGCCTCTTTTCATACTATTTTTTTTATTTATTCAGTCAATGAAAGATGTGCTTTTTCCACTTTTAAATCACATGTGAAGTATCAGATTTGAACTTCATTGTGACTTATTTTAGGCTAATAAATTACTTGTTTATATTCACATTGTGACATTGTCTTCCTCTTGAACAAGGTACCTTGTTGAATTGCAATATAAAAATTCCTTTATTTTACTCACTACCAAAGTCTAATCCTAAACTATCATTCATTTGCCTTTTTTTTTTATATTTCTCTTCTTGACCAAAGCTGGCATGGATCGCGTGGGTATTCATTTTTGACCCATGAAAGATTTATACACATTTTTCTATTCAAAGAAATGAAAAAAATGTTATATTTAGTCCATTTTACATTTCAAAATATAGTCTGCCCATATTTTTTATTTTTCTAAAATTATATACCTCGTAATTCGTATAGTGAGGTATGAATTTTTATAAAAAGTTAAATATATGTTCCGAGACTTGAATCGTATCACTACATAAAATATCAAATTTTTTTGAATTAGATAAATATCTCGTTATAGTGAGCGAAGGAGACTAACAAGATATATGAAAGGAATTTGTAAAAAAGACCGAGTGTAATGAAGATAAATCAGTTGTGAGTGTAAATGAAATCAAATATTCCTCGGTCAATCCATGCCTGTCAACATTGTTGACTTGAAACAAAAAAACAAAAAAAACATTGTTGACTTGATTAATCAACAAAACAAATTGCATCTTAATAAAGAAAATTTAATAGTCAAAAGTTGAGTTCAAAGAAAAAGACATGGGTGATGTTGGACTCGTGTTTGGTGACATTGGCCAACATTGGTTGGCTGAGTCTTTTCCTTCTTATTTTCATAGCATTTTTTTATTGGTTATTATTATTATTATGTACAATCAAGTTACTTTATATATATATATAGTCGAGTGATTAGGTGTGGCGGCCGCACGGTGCGGCAGCCGTCCGATCGCGGGTCCATCGCATCCAACGGTCGACGTGAATCGCACCCGACCGTCCGATACGATGGACCGTGCGACCGCCGCACCTAATCATCCCTCACACACACACACACACACACACACATATAAAAACATATATTTCTATATAATGAAACACATGCCTTGATAACATATATCTTAATAACATTCATGGCAAAAAAGAGTGTGTGATGTGCGGAACCAAGGAAGAGACGGTGGAGCACTTGTTTTGCTAGTGCCTGATGACAACACAGATTTGGTCCCTCTTTAAATCCCCTATTGCAATCTCAAGGAGTCCCTATAAATTTGGATGAATTGTGGGCCAAAAGGAGAAGCAGCACCAGGTTGGGGTCCTCCAAGGAGTAGAGGTGGGTGTCTCAAATTATTGTCCCAGCGGCATTATGGGCGACTTGGCTTACTAGAAATGGAGTGATCTTTCGAGGTCACCATTTCTTTGTGGAAAACGTTTGAGAGTCCATGGTGGGGTTTATACGTCTTCTAATGCAGCACATATCTCATAGGGGTTATGAAACTGCACGTGGGGTTGAAAATAAGTAGTACATGTAACAACACCCTGTTCAATAATTAACACTGGCCAGATTTGCATTCAAGTGTACCTTTCCATATGATTTCAGCTTTCAATTGAAAATATACCACAGTGATGAACTTCATTTAATTTCCACCAAACCCAATCTGCATGCTCTCAATTTTCTCCTCTGATATGTCCGTTTGAAATTAATACAATCACCAGTATTGTTTGTGTGCTTGATTTTCAAAGTGAACCTTTCATCAAATTTTCTACTTTAGTTTAGCTGTCCTGGCATGACTGGATATTAAACATAGAAAAGTATACAGCAATTGCTTGGAGCCATCAATGAAATTGAAGAAGAATGACTTTTATTATAAAATGAAGTAATGAATTTTACATCAAGTATACATCAAGAATCACCTCACAAAAACTTTCTGAATCCTTACTTTGTGTTAATGATACAGAAAAATTTTCTTTATTTTGAAACACAAATTTTGTAAAAACGCTAGTGGAGTTTATATGACAAGTCCATCCTTGATTGTTGAGTTCTTAAATATGACGGTAATACCGGAACGGATGTAGAATCCTTCTGAAGTTCTATCCGCCTCTTGTATGCACTGAACATAATCAAATGAATTAGCACAACATCAGATCAAATAAGCAGTGAAAGAGTGATTTATATCTGCAACTGCAATTGTTAGTTACACATTTTATGAGTCTAAATAAAGATCATGTCATAGCTTTCCTAAGAGATAGCTTACTATCTTAGACCCTGCAGTACTAACTCATGCACTTAGATGTAGTAATTTGAGCTCAACCCAACTCACTAGATTCAGATCAGACCATCTTGGAAACCATAAGAAAAAACTAGGGCCAAAATATTTATTTGGCATAATTCACCAATCTTTGGCCAATGCATATGTTAGAAAGATTTTGACACAACCATATACATATATCTATATATATACACATGTATATACACCAACAATAGCTCCAACATTTTTTTGGTTGATCTTCTTGTTGTTTGGGGATTTAAATTGGAAACTAAAAGTGTTCAAAGACACATGTTCCTAATTGTTTAGAAGGTGAAGCTGATGATAGGACATTATTTATGGATTAAGCCACATTTGGAACCAATTATTATACTTTTTTTCCTTTCGGCAAAGTCAATTTTCAAATAATCGGTTTCAACGGGGGTTTATTTAATTATAACTTTTGATTTCAGATTTTTGTTTTTATGTGTTAAAAGTTGATAATAATATAAAAAAAAAGCTTTTACAATTGAGAGAACATGAAGATGTTGTCTTTGAAAGTTGGTACCAAATGAGGCCTAAATGCAAGATATAGAGTGATGAAGGAATTGACACATCAGAAAAGGATACATACATCTGAATTAGTTATAGTAACGTTTTTTCCAATGCGTGCATTTTTGTCGATGATACAATCCCTGCACAGAATAAAGATAGAATCCTAAAAAAAGAACGGACATTAAATAATAAAAAAACAATGATTTGGCAATGAAGAAAACCTGATTTTCGTGTTATTCCCTATTCCGACGGGAATCTTTCCCTCAGCAAGCATTGATGCTACCTCGACATCAGTTTCATAATAGTCAGCACCAAGCATAACAGTATCCTGCATGTGTTTTACTCATCAAGGTTGACATACATTTACCAAGAAAGGCATGTACCAAGGAAATGATATTATTAAACATTTGTTGGAGACTCATACACTATAGAAGACAAACCTTAAGGTGCACATTGCTGTTTATACGTGAACGGATTCCCACAACACTATGTTCTATCAAGCAATTATCCAAGAAACTCCCATGGGACACAATTGAGTCCACAATCTGAAAAATATATGAAAATAGTTTGAAAAATGATATCAAAAGCCAAGTCAAATGGTAACTGTATGGATGAGCTGTGGACTGACATCAAGAATGAGATTATTAATGCATACATTATTTTAGACTTTGAAATCTATGTGGAGACACTTAATACCATACTCAAATTCCAACAAAAGATCACCAAAACCAACCTTGCTGTTATCAACCTTTGTTGGTGGAAGGTTTCTTGGTGATGTGTAGATTGGCTTTGTTGCATCATAGAAACTGAATCTCGGTGGCTGCAACATATAAATTATGAGATACATATGTACTTCACATACTTAGTAAGAATTTATAAGAACAAAGAAAGGTTGAAAGCTACTGTATAACATTTCTAGACAGTATATACCAGGGCAGTTAATGAGTACAATGGATGTAATAGATAAGAACATCTGACCATGTCATCTTCTGTGAGAATTACATTCATGCCTTGACGCACTAACCTTAAAAAATTGGCATGTAGACACTTCCATGAAAATGAAATATATATTTGATTTTATCTATTCACCATACTATAATATATTAGAACAAGATGGAAAAGCCATGGATGTAAACCTGTGATGCACATAAAAGCACATGGATGGGATACAGGATGTTAATCAAATTTGATTGATTGAGTTTCATAAAGGTAAAATCACCAACTTTGACGCCTCTCTCTATGAATAGTTTAAAAGCTTACATCATTATCTAATGCAGAACCTCTATGTTTTACTAATTACTTGTTGATTAATAGGTGTAGAAGTACAGATCAGTGACTTTTGTCATAGTGCCAAGCTTCATATCGAAGTATACAATCACAAAGAAGTGCACTCAAATAAATTTGGTGATAAAAGATAATAATTATTGCTTGTGGTGCATAAGCGAAGTTATGAAACTGAACCTGTTTGCGATGGGTCTAGGAAGAGTGGTATTATGGTGAAAAAAAGGGTGAACATTTATTATTTCTTACGTGTAATCTGTCTATTTTTTATTTTCTTCTTATTTTAAAATATTTTAAGTTTTTCAATAATTTTTCTCATTATAGAAAGCTAGTTACACCAAATTATTTAGTAGCATGCTAGATATAGGTGCTCATCCAAAATACATGTCCTACTGAAACAATAAAAACAAAAGAGATTCTAGAAATCTATTTTGCCACATCTTTAGCCTTCATAAGTTCATGATTTCACATTTTTTAAATAACTGAAATTTGTATGCTCAATATCTGATTTCATCTTGATAGGTTTCACAAATTTTTATGACGATGTATTATTAAGTAATGGTGATAAAGATATTAAGATTGTGATGACATATTATTAAAAAATTTCACAAACTTCTATTAATTTTGCAGCTTCAACATAAGTAGGTCAAATCTTATATTCCAAGTATAAGAATTACAAAGAATAATCTAATTTCTTCCAATGCTTACATGTTCTGTGAGGGCAAGATTTGCTTCAAAGAAGGATCTGATCGTCCCAATGTCCTCCCAATATTCATTGAATAAATATGCCTGCGATAACCTTATGCGTAAGATTATTACAAGTATTCACTAACAATGATTCAATCATGATGTATTGGAATTATACATCCAATACAATAATGTAAGTACAATAATATAATAATTTTTTTAAATTTGGAAGAAGACAACATATTGCCAGTGTTGCTTAAGGGGGAGGCAATGGACTCAAACTCTGACAGATTTTGTAGATATTATTTAAGTTATAGATTTTTGTAGACTTTGCAAACTTTTGTAACTTTCACAGACTTTTGCAGATTTTCACATATTAACTCTCATAGGCTATTGGAGACTTTTATAGACTTTTACAGTATTTCAGAGATTTTTGCATGCTTTCACAGACTTTTATAAAATTTCATTTATGGATTTCTATTGACTCTCATGTACTTTCATAAACTTTTAAAGAGGAACTTCTATTAACTCTCATAGATTTTCATATACTTTTATAGAGTTACACCGATGGACTTATATTAACTCTCATTGACTTTTATAGACTTGTTTTTTTATTTTTAAAATAACAAATTCAAACACAAGTTTATCCAATGTTACCAACATGAGAATCATTATATGAAAATACATAATTCAAATAATTAACAAAAAAGAACTCAAATATTCAAATTCAACACAAATTATTCATTCCTAACATAAAGTGTAATTTATTTAATAAATATCGATCTTCACACATCTGAAATGCATACGGCAACAATGTTCCATATAGAATTATTGCACATATAATCAAATAAATAATAAATAAATCTATATTTTAGAAAATAATGGTGGATGATCTAGGCATATATTATATAATATACAATAATGAAAATGATTTATTGTAACACTAACAAATCTATCATTCTCAGATATTCATCAAACATATGAAATGATATCAATATTTTATACATATGCACATTCATCAAAAAAATTTTAAAAAAGAGATGATCAATAGAAATATTACAAAAAATGGAGCAACTACTCCCACAAGCCAACTTGCCAATCCCACCACCCGAATTTTTTTGGGTGGTGGGATTGGCAATCTGGGAAGGGAAGTGTTCCCAAAAAAATGGGAAGGGGGAGGGGTAAGGAAAGAGGAGGAGTGGGAGAGGGGGGTGGAGGAGGGTGGTGGTTGGAGACGGTGGTGGGGCAGAGACGGTGGTTAGTGGTGAGGTGGAATAGAAAGAGAAAGAGAAAGAAAGGGGAAATAGAGAGGGTGAGAGAAGGGGAGAGAGAGACATTAGATAACAAAAAAATAAAAAAAATAGAAAAGAAAAGGAGTTTTGTAAAACGAAAAAGATGTTAATAGTGCTATAACAAAAATTCATGACAATCTCACCCATTTGGGTGGGATTTCAAAATGACATTTTCCTTTATATTTCTCTATCTAAAGTCTACGAAAGTTCATCACTTATGAACAGCTTCAAAAATCATGTTTAAATTGAATAACACAAGACAATATGTAAACAATGAGGAGTATCAATCAAATAACGCTTGACTTTTTATCCACGAATTTGTGTCTCAATCGAATAACATTTGACTTTTTGTCCATGAAATAATGTCTCAATCGAATAACACTTGACTTTTTGTCAACGAATTGATGTCTCAATCGAATAACATTAGACTTTTTGTCCAGGAAGTGATGTCTCAATTGAACAACTCTTGGCTTTTTGCTCACAAACTAATGTCATGATTGAACATCATAGGATTTACAAATTCATGGACGTGGACTTTTTGTCCATGAAAATCCAAATTGACCACATCCACCTAATATTTCTATAAATAATTTTTAGTGAGTTTATTCAATTTCTTTAAATCCTTCTACGCAAAAGCCTCTGGTTTCCAACCAAATATATATACAAAATGCATAACAATATGACCCCAGTCAACTGAAGATCATGGAGCATGGTCATTAATATGAGAAATACTTCACCTGTCCTTGTAGGATTTGAAGTCATCTCTGTGCGGTCAAATTAAACATGTAGTGTTAACTATGGCATAATCACAATAAAATTGAGTGAAAATAAGATTTTAATTCAACGCAGCCAATGGATATCTCTTAAGAAAGAAGATATCCATTCGAAAAATGTTAAATTTATTCTGACCTTGATGAAGTACTCATTAGCAGAGGCAGGAATTATTTCAGATCCAAAATCATTTGCTGTAGGGAATCTCCATCTAATATGAAAATTTAAAGAATTCAATCTTCTTAATTAACAGAGTTACCTATATGTAAGAAAAAAACATATATCCAGTAAATATCAATCACGATAAATTTATATAACAAGAAAACCACATTGATTATACAATGTGGTTGTTTTTCTGTAGGATTCAAAGTAACACTCAGTGATGTCTGCATAATCATATTAAAACAGAAAGAAAGAAATCAATGAAAAAGGTAAAAACCAAAGTTCAGATAGACAAAGGACTGTATACTTGTATCATTAATGGTTCATGACAGCATTGTGGAGAGAATTGCAATGTCCATAGAGTTGTAGATTTTCCTTGAAAGCTATGGAACACAAAACATGATTTCACTAAATTGGACAAGACACAATCAAGCAATGAAGTTATAAATCAGCCATGAAAGTGAAGATATCACATAACTTGCAAAACAAACAGAGGAGATGGAAAGGATCCATTATGGGACAGTTCAATTGTGATGTATTTGTAAATCACTTGTGTGTCAATATGTTATGCCTTCAGATTTTAGCGGATCATACAATTGAATAATAATGTTGAAGATTCCAATTGATAAAGTGTAAGAAGGTAATGAATTAGAGAGTTGGTGGCTGATTATTATTAGACAATCTAAGGGACTTATTAGTACTGCCAATGATATATGAGAAGATCAAATAATGTGGAAGCATAAGTAGTTGGCAATATAAGCATGTGCAGTTGCATTAATGTTTGTGCATGGGTAGCCTAAGAATAACATGATGATACCTTAGAAGATTTAAAAGTATATCTTTTTTGAAAATGTATACTCCCATGGAAGCAATATATGGTTTCTTTTCCGCTTCTTCTCTTGACAGCCCCAGTACTGTTGTATCCACTTCCTAAAAACATTGGCTTATCATTTGTCTGAATTACTTCATATACACATTATTTGAAAGTGCACATCAATAAAGTTCAAAATGAAGGCTTTCTCAACCGGAAAGGATTTACCATTGCTTTCAGGTCTTCTCCTTTTGGTTTCTCACTAAATGAAAGAACTCTTCCTTTGTTGTCTATTTTCATCAGGCCATAATCTGAAGCACGACTGATGTGGAATGGAAGACACAAGCAGGAAATAATGTGAAACACAAACCATCATCAAAACAACCAAGAAAAATTGATTTTTGATGAGAGTACAAATACATGAAACCTTGTGCAAAGTTACAAGAAAGAATGACTTGATTAGTAGTTCCTTGCTAGACTAGCATTTATTCCATTGCATGTTCCAAATAAGTAAATTCGAATCCATGTGAGCATTTGAGTAATGGGAGATCATGCCCTTAGTCCAAATTATCCAAGTATTATATTAGACTTTATTTCACAATTTTGGCTCACTACATTTTCTTCAACTTAAATTTCTTGGTTAACTTGTATGTTCGAGCACTTCCAGAAATTTTTTTTTTCCTCTAATTAGAAATACGTGAATTTATATTTAGAAAATAATAAAAAATTCCATCATCTATAAATAGTTTATTTTCTTTAATCCATAACCAACTAATTTTGTCTAATGTGCAACAACAAGTCTGCAGCTCAATCCAAGTGATCATGAAGGGTTTAATTAAGAGTATCTTCTCTTGCAATACACAACTACATATTTAGACTTACTATTTCTGTCCACCTTGAAACTGTAAAAAGCTAATATCAAATTACATTCTTTATGTGCATCCAATGTCATACTTTAATTTCCCAATACACGCTCAAATATATTCAAGTGTGTTAATATATTCATGTTCAGTTAACGAAAGCATTTAGTTGAATAAAAATACCAAATTAATCCACAAAATTGTGGCTTCAAAACTAATGTTGTGATTAAAGTAAATATGCCACAAACTTACGGAAAATGATTACCTGTCATCCATGGGCAAAGATGCAATTGTAATATCAGCGCCACTTTGCCTGTGATTCTAAAAGGAAGCAGGTATTTTCAGGTGTAATGATGAAAATTTATAAGCACAACATGATATAAACAACCTGATTATTGCATGATCAAATTCCAGATTTCATATTTCAGCCATTTAGCGTCCCACCTGAACAAAATCCATATAGTCCATACGATACAAATGATCACCAGAAAGAATTACAATGTCTTCAATCTCCTTCCCTTTAGCATCCTACAGTGTCAAAGATTAATAGAGTCAAACCTTATCAAAGATAACCTGTGAAACGAAATTGTTGAAAGAGTGTCTAGAAGAATGGGAGCCAAAATGTCAAAATAAATAAATTTAATTATTAGATTCCACTTGTAAGAGAATCATTTCTATTATATACTCATCCCAAAAAAGTAAACAAAGAAACACAACTCTTCTTTCAAAGAGAGTGAAAAATGATCAAATGGTTTTAAGAATAATACGTTATCAATCAACACATAATCACGACGATTATGATTTACCTATATTTTGATATAAATAAAACTCATATAAAAAAACTGTCATAAGACTCACAGAACAGAATTTCTGAGCAGCATAAAAAAATTTGCATACCTCAAAGAGCCAGTGAAATTGTCTAACTGCATCTGCAGTCCCCTGAAACCACCTCTTTCCTGTCTCACCTGGAGTTTGAGTAGCTGCCAGAACCTGATATAAAATAAAGGATCTGTGTATATTAATATTGCAATACCCAAGTAACAACATTATCAAATGACACTTCAAGAAAAAAAAAAGAATATAATGAACAAGGAAACAATGCACCAGTATAAATCGAGATATTGAAAATAAAATTATGTTGCAATTCATATAAATACATATATATTGTACATGATTGTTCTGTTGGTACTCCAGCATGAAAAAACTCTTTCAAATATATAGTTAGATTGAGAAAATAAAACTTAGGACATACCTCAACAAAGCCATCCCCGAAGTTCACTCCATTTCCAAAGTTGTACGCACGTCCGAGATGTCTATTAAGTGATGCAGAGTTGAATTGAGTGAGGATGTAAATTTTATTTATCCCGCTGTTTATACAGTTGCTCATAGGCACATCGATCAACCTATATGCACCTCCTATAGGTACCTACCAAAAGAAGCAACAAGATCACTGTATGAATAGCTTATAATGTCATTGTATTTCATAACTAAGAAAATCGTGCTCAAAAGATCAAATCTACGTGGCATGAAAGATTTCTTCTTAAAAGTTTGTGTATATACTCTTTATTTTAATTGGTGCATGAATGGGATTGAAATAAATGAATATGTGTTGATAAAAATAATCTAAATAGAAAACCTATCCTTCAAAAATGTCAGGTAAACCACATAAATATATTGTGCTACTCAAACTCAAGGATATTAGCATATATCACATATTCTGACATTATACAAACTCATGCAATCAAAAGTTAAGAAAAAATATTTTTTATTCCAATAAATACAAATCAAATGAAATAACATAGAAGATAACTTGACACACAAGGAAGCCGTGGAAGTGAACCCCATTGGATTCATTTGTCCACCGCTAAAAGACGGTGGGTTATTACATGTGTAGGGCCCATTTTCTGAGCCCATTAACTATGCTCCACATGCTCGCAGGTCAAGACCTGAATAGAAAAGGCCCACGGCCTGTCTAGCCCACCATATCCAACGACCAACATATTTCAAGTGATCAAATCTCAACAAAAAATATGATTTTGGGATCACTAATGAAAAGATTTCAAAATCTCATGTAAATCTCATATTATATATTGGATTTGGAACTATCATTTACTGATTTTTCAAATTCTAACAATATATATTTTTGGAGCTATCAATAATTAATTCCCAAATCCCAACAATATATGTTAAATTAGGAAACATCATTAATTAATTCCATAAATCCCATATATTTAACCACTGGTAATCAATTACTGATTATGTAAATCCCTAGATATACATATATTTGATCACCTAAATGAAGGATCTCTTCTCGTCCATCTGATGGGGGGAGAGATGCACCATTGATTCTAGGACACCCACCAAAGTACTACAAATATGGAACCAATTCTCCCTATTGAGGTAGGTGAGAAATATTTTTCCACTAAATCCCTTTTACAACATCGGCTGACTTGAGTGTCGGAGGATTTTCTGCAGGTCACCCACATCCTGTTTTTGTTACGCTCAAGGAGGAGGATCGCCGACAACCTAGCAATATCCGTCGGAGGAAGTGGAACGGACAGATCCAACTACCCGAACCCGATACGTCGATTTTTGCTCCAACATGCATGAAGGAATTATTAAGAATCAATGTGAACCTAAAATACTTTTTCTGATAAGTTCTCTTGATTCCATGTTTTTTGTGAATGACATGGAACCGTTCGACAAAATGACAAATGTATATAAAAGCTATACCGAAAATATATGGGAACATAAGGTCGTTTTTCTCAATAATTCCCCACAAAGGTGCTTCTTAAAGCAAGACTTCTCGTTATTAATGTTTGAACATCCAATATCAACAATACCTTATGAAATGTACAAAACAAACAATGTTTGAACATCCAATATCAACAATACCTTATGAAATGTACAAAACAAACAATGTTTGAACATCCAATATCAACAATACCTTATGAAATGTACAAAACAAACAGCAGCAACCATGCCTCGAATAACGCAAAACAATAACCGTAAACATCAATCATGAACCATATGAAGAAGATACAAAAAAAAACATGATCTCACAAATACTCACAGCAGGTTTTGCTCTTGTCTTGGTGAGAGGGAAGAGACGAGTCCCGGCTCCTCCACCCAGGACCACCGCAACAACCGTCCGAGGGTCTCTCTTCTCCATGTCTGGGTCCCTCAACTGTCAATCACAAACAAAACAGGAACCACCAGACCCACAATGTCAATGGTACCTCCTCTAACTTTCATTTATTCAACCTCACAAAAAAACCTGCCAATACTATAGAAATTTTGATACCCTATTAGTGAAACCACTTTTTTATAATTATGTTGGGTGCTAACGTCCTTGTCAACGCATATAGTGAAATCAATTTGAAAGAACCCAAATTGTTTTTTCCCCAATTTGATAAATCAATAAGACAGTGATGAAAAATCCAAACAAATACAACAATTTGTGGTTGACCCCATGACTCAAAATCAGTTTCACATTCACCAATCCTCTCAACAATGAATGCCAACATAGTGGAAATCAACCTCCCATAATCAAGAACCAGTCATAGTCACAAAGTTCAAGTACAGTAAATATCCAGTAAATATGCCATTTGCTAAGATATGTGCATTTCCATAAACCTTGAGGGATAAATACAAAGATAATACAAATATTTTCTAGATGTACGTATTTTTTCAAAAACTACAATACTAGGTGTGAAGTCCATGACAACAACTTAAGATTAGTTTTTAAATAACAAAAAATGTGATAAACCATTCAAACTGAATGGATATCCGGATTCTGAAGGTACTAAATGCGCAGTTCGACAAAGATAAGGGAAAAAACTGCCTAACCTTGAGCCCAGTCCCAAAATTCATCTCAATGGACATGCGAACCGACCGCTGGACTACCTGCGACAACACCTGACAACGACCGGACGTCCGATCGAAATTCAACCTCTTCCCCATTATCTCCCCATCCAAAGCCTTCAATGGCCTCTTCCCATCCTTCCTGTTAACGCCGCCGCAAAGATGGCCCGCCGATAAAATGGAAGCCATTGCAGAGAGAGAGAGAGAGAGAGAGAGTTGGGAGTTTTGTTTTTCCTGGATACTCTGTAATGTTATCCAGAGTCCATGGTGTCCACCGGTTTCAATTTTAGGGTGCGTTTGGTTGCGCAATTGCGCTGCGATTGCGATTGCGATTGCAGGAAGCTGCGTTTGCAATCGTGCAACTAAATAGTTTTGTAATCGCAGTTTTAAACCCAGCGATTGCAGACAAATAGTGTCCAAAAGCTGCGATTTCAAAAAGCTGAGAAAGTGAGCTTCCTGCAGAATCAAGTTTGCAATCACAGATTCCTGTAAAATCAGTTTTGCAATCGCGCAACCAAACACACCCTTAAGGAGGGAGGGGTAGTTGGGTACAGTTGCAAGAAACCCCTTTGGTTTGAATGCAATGTTTGTGAAGAGCAGCCAAGAGAGTCCCTTCGATTTATATATAAAAAAAAAAAAGGTTTGTGAAGGGCTTTACTATGGGACCCGGGCATTGTGTATTTGTGTGGTGCGTATGAACTCCGTCGTCTGTTCTCATGGCATATTCTCTCTATTCAGGTTTTTTATTTATTAAATGATAGACATACATCTTTGTATTAGAAGAACTATGCTTAAATTATATGAAATAAAGGAAAATAAAAATTATATATGATGGTCTACGGAACAAGACAACCCCACCTCTCTACCAATTACCGTGAATGACCAAATGACCCCTAACCAATTCGACTGAAGTAACCCTCGCAAAAAATCTACCCTAGTTGTTAAGGCTGCAACTCGGGCAGGTTGGGTTCGGGTTGACCCCAACCCGAATTCAATCCGAATTCCAAATTACCCAACCCTAACCCGACCAACCCGATTTTCAACCCGAATTGGACCAACCCGAACCCAACCCGAAATTAAATAAACCAACCCGACCGAACCCGACTTAACCCGAATTGGACCAACCCGACCCCAACCCGATTTTCAACCCGAATTGAATCAACTCGACCCAACCCGAATTTCTAACATGATGTGTAAATTAAATAAATCAACCTCACCCAACCCATAAAATTAGCTAGGTTTACCTAAAATTTGGACTACCCATATTAGAAGTTACAAAATAAACGGCCATGATATTTTTTTAACTATTAATTTACGGGTTCGGGTTGGGTCGGGTTGGGTCGGAGGCCAACCCGAACCCAACCCAATTTGTGAGTCTACCCGAACTGGCCAACCCGAACCCGATTTGATCAACCCAACCCATGTAAAAATCGGGTTCAACCCGACCCAAGTTGCAGCCCTACTAGTTGTGAATGAAGCACAAGGCTGACTCCCAAATGTTCTCAGCACACATGCTACCACCTTTGAAGACTCTCATACACTCTATTCAAGGTTGTCAATTTTACATTTCCTGAATTTGACTGTCTCTGAAACCGTATTTGTGTCATTTTCAGTCCTCACATAACTAGATATATCATTTTCTTATAGAAAAAATGCCTAACATAGTATATATTTTATTGGGCATTGATATACTCAATCGATTTCTCAACCCTTTCTCTAATTTTTAGAGTAAGTCATCAACTGTATTTCACATTTCATAATAGTATATATTTTACTAAATGAATATATACATAAAGAAAGAAAAAAACAATGGGGGATTGCAAATGAGACTATACATGTGACAGGATATTTCATTTTTGTATTTTAAAATGTCAGTAGAGGTTTTGGTATGAAAAACAAAAATGCATACAATTTATATGAGTATGTATTTTATTTTTTTATAAAAAGAATATTCTTCGTATTCATTAGTCAAAATTATGCTCGAAGAAAAATCAAAACGTCGTGTGGATTACAGAGTGATTTTTTCATGTAAAAAATAATTTATTTTGTTATATAATTTTTTATTGTATTAAATATAGTGATTGATTAATTCAACTCACTTTAAATGGGGTGGGTGGGGTGGGGTGGGGCAGATATGGATTTTAATATGGAAAACCCAAAATATAATGGAATGAATATGAATTTCAAATTATAAAACTCGAGGTGGGGTGGGGCGGGTATGGGGTCTAACACTGGGGAGACGAGTTGAGTTTAGATTATGGTAAACACGACTCCAACCTGACCCATTGCCATCTCTAATTTTAAGGAAAACGATTCGTTTGGTATCTTGTTCAGTCTCAATTGCAGTTCACACATTTTTTTTTTTAAATCAGTGTATTATTTTCCTCTTTTTTTGTGTGTATCTAGATAGTTTGGAACTAGATTCGAGCATATTCTGTTTCGTTATTGAGTTTGTATTTTGTATTGGGATTTTTATTTTTAAATCCCTGTAAATTATATAATTTAACGATCGTTCTTTCTCTTTTTTATATTATTTTTTAAGTCCCTATGTTTACATGATATTTTGCTTATTAATCCCTGGACCATACCTAAACTACCCTCGTCCCCATCAAAAGAAAACCTTAAAATGAAATCCTACACACAAACCTCACACCACACCAAAAGAATCACTCCTCCCCACCAAAATAGAATCCTCAACACAACAAATGCGCAGTCCAACAATTCTTTGATCGTACAGGACCGCAAATCGCAGAACGGAAATGAAGTTACCGATGATGTTTTTTGAACATAATGATGATGTACGCGCATTACGCGAGTACATCAATTATATAATGAAAAATATTAATATAAACATAAATATGAAAATGTATTAGAGATAGGAACTATTTTTCAGGGATCTGTTTATAAATAAGACGGACCTGGGGCATCTCTGCAAATTTCCGGTCCTGGGGACCTATTTACAGATAACCACAGAAAAGGACAAATCTAGCAGATTTTTGTAAAGACCTATTTATAAATAAGATGGATACGGGGGCTTATCTGTAAAATGTCCGACTATAGCCGATTTTTATAAGGACCTATTTATAAATAAGATGAATACAGGGGCTCATCCGCAAAATGACCGTCCATAACCGTCCGAGCATGGCTCATGCAAAATGACCGTTTTACCCCGTTGACGAAATTTTGTCGCCATCGTCGCGCTTTATATATAGTATATAAGATAAGAAGGAGGGGAGATAATTATTGGCGGTCAGACCGGTTATAGATATTTAACCGGGCTTGACACCGAGGAATTTATCTCGTTAAGTCTTGATCCTCAAGCACCCGTCATCGAAGTTATCGATGATGTTGGGTATGTGTTTTATTTGTTCTTTCTTTCGTCCACTTATTGTCATGGGGTAGAGCTTTTTTTAGCCATCTCACTAATTTTAGTAAGAATTGTTAAAAAAATTGTAATAGGTTTGAATTTTGAGACTTAAAACATAGTTCCACATTTGAAGTGGAAAAGGAATTTTTTAACTTATATATTGACCTACTACTTTAGTGGTGTGTAGAAAAGACAAATGCGCATTATTAGACGCACTTAGCACTAAAGTAGATTAGCGCGTGTGCGAGTAAAAATAATCAGATATTATTTTTACTGATTTTTCTTTTTGAATTTTGAACTGGGTATGCATGAGACCCTTCCATTTGGTATGCATCCCTTCAGAAATTCTCCAACCAACAAACACCCTTTTCCCACTTTAATCAACAACTGAATTTTTGAAAGGTTACAAAAGCAACCCTTTAACCATTATATATAAATGTTCAGTGAATAGATTAATCATCAGAAAAAAATCCATTTGAAAATAGTGTTATGAGAGTTCTTCAGAGTTACTATCTGCAGAACTCTGAGTTTGTTGTATCCTGGAAGTGAATTGCTTGAACCCATTAGCAAACTCTTTATGAGTAGAGACAATAATCACTTTAAGGACTGATATTTCTTCGCGCCTCAAACTCAATAATTTTCATTGTCCACCAAATTCTTTTACAATAATTTGGAGCATAACTATCATTTTATTATTATTGAAAACAACTCTGGGCATATTAGGCAAGATTCTTCATTTTTTAAATTTCTTTTTAAAAAAAAAATTTAGGGTCAATTTATTACATTTGATCAGAAAGATACTCGTTCTTGATAAAAATCTAATTTTAATAGATTTCATTAAAAAAAATATTTGTAATGTTAAAACATGAGTACGAGAATAGAAGATTTCAAACACAAATTTTTATATAAGTTTTTAAAAAATACACATGCAAATTAAATAGAATAATTTGCGTCAGTCAATTTATTTTTCTATCGTAACTGATATTGGACAATGATATAAATATCAAAGAGTATCTGGGGAAACATACTGTATCATTGAAATGGAATCCAGAATATTTGGGGAAAATATATAATTAACCATGTGCCTTATCACTTTTTTTTTTTTTTTTTTTTTTTTTTTTTTTAGGACAAACTGTCCCTTGGCCTTGGGCCTACCATGTGCCTTATCAATATTGAGGTGACATGTAATGTATTTATGACGAACGGCCATGTCAATAATGATTAGCCTTGGGCCTATTATGTTCCTAAAAAAAAAATAAAAAAAATAGGGATTTTGAGTGCTGCTACACTCGGTCATGATTATCAATCAAAACACAGACCATATATACATCGTTACATATTTAATTAAGTATATATCTCGTTAGATGATGTATATACCTCATTGAATTTTTTCTTACACTTGTTAAAAATGGATTCATTCAATTTGAAATGGAACGATGTGCACTTTTTATGAAAGTATATACCTCATTAGATGATATTTACTATTTTAAAAAAAATGAAAACGCTTCACGTCTGTGTTTTGATCGGTAATCGTGATTGAGTGTATCTTTTTTCAAAGGTTTTTAATACATTGTCCCGCAATATATGCATCAAGCAAACGTGCCCAATCTATGTACAAAAAGTGATCAAAGATAAAACTGGTATTACTATACCCAATTTATTATACATTCATCCTGCAAACGAACAGTGAAACTATGCTCTTGTAATCTTCTAGCTTGCTTCGCCAGCATTTCAGAGGCTCGAACTGCTTCTCGAGCTGCCTTACAAAGTGCAATAGGATCAGATGGGTGATGGCATTGCCTGATCTGATCTATGATATCCTATAAAGGAGGGGGAGGGGGACCAGGGCTATCTGTCTTCAAAAGGCTAAGGCACCGTTTGTATCGGAGGTTTGGGCGCGTTCGCGTCGGCCGCCTCGGTGCATCGCCACCGTCCAAACAAACACCTTTTTCAGCTTCTACGTTTGATGGGTGATTGTGCGGTTTATGTGTAAATTTCTCCGACTTCGCCAACGCATTAAAACATCGATTATGCGGTTCTCCTTCGCTTCGGCGGGCGCAGCGGCCCAAGCCTCCAATCCAAACGGTACCTAAGAGTATAGATTCAGCATCCAAACATACACAAAGATTAATAAGCCCCATATGACGAGCCCTTCGCACTGCTAGCCTAATAGCTGCCTTTTTCTGCTCTAAGTGGAGAAGCCCAAGGCCAATAATGATAACCAGCTCCAAGTATACACCTTGGAGAGTCTTGAGCAATGATATCTCCGGCTCCAGCTGCTCGAGAATTTCACATACCTCAATAGAGAGAATTAGCTCTCTATTTATAGTGTTTTTCAGGGTTGTTCTAAGATCAACGGTCGACCTCCTTCCTATCGGACGGATGGGGATAGATCCATGATTCTAAGAGATCAAAATATGTATCTTAGGAATTTATCAATGAATCATTTACCATCTCAGGTCAAATATATATTTTTTGTTAGAATTTTAAGGATCGGTTAATGATGATTTTGAACCCAGGATATATTATTGTGATTTAGGAATTAATTAATGATAATTTCAAATCAAGCAAATGTAATTGGGAGATTCAGGAAATCCATTCTTGATGACCCTTAATAAAATATTCATTGAAATATACTGACTTGTGATGTTGCCGTTGGATCTGAGCGGGTCGATTGGGCTGTAGATACATGTAATTGGGTCATGGGCTATCGGGATCCGACCCGTTTTGGTGGGCCAGGAAAATGACTCATACAATTAAAAGAGCGCGATAATATTCAATTATTTTTACAATTTTAATTGTATATATCTCTGTAAAATATATTTTGTTAAAATTTCATATTTTTAAGATTTTAAAAATATATATATATTATATGATTTAAAAATAAATAAAAACATAGATCGATCATAATTGAGACTAAAAAAATACTAAAATAACATTTGTTATCGAAAATTATGGGAACCCCATTTGTGATGTCAATATTCAACAACTGAGAGAGATCACGTATGAAACGGAGTAAACAAGGTTAAAATTTAATACAATTTCGTTTTATTTTATTATTACAGCGTTTCTAAGATGTTTGCACAAAAATTTTAGATGTCGCTTGGTTCAACGGAATATAAACACTTATTTAATTTATCACTTAAAATAAGCATTTATTTTTTTATTTGGGTATTTATTTTTAAGTGTTTATTATAAGTACTTATTGATTGATGAGTAATATGAGAGTAGTCAATTAGAATTTTCATGGACAAATTATCCATGTTCATGGATTTGTAAATCTTGTGTTCCTCAATCAGGACATTGGTTTGTGGACAAAAAGTTCAGTGTTATTCAATTGAGACATTATTTCGTGGAAAAAAATTACAACGTTATTCGATTGAGACATTATTTCGTAGACAAAAAGTCCAGCGTTATTGGATTGAGTCATTATTTCGTGAACAAAAAGTTCAGTGTTATTCGATTGAGACATTATTTTATGGACATAAAGTCCAGTTTATTCAATAGAGACATTATTTCATGGACAAAAAGTCCAGTATTATTCGATAGAGACATTATTCCGTGGACAAAAAGTTCAGTGTTATTCAATTGAGACTCTTCATAATAGACATTTTGTCATGTGTTATTCAATTTAAACAGGATTTGTGAAGACTTTCATAAGTGAGGGATTTTTGTGGACTTTAGAAAGAGAAATACAAAGGAAAAAGTCATTTCAAAATCCCACCCAAATGAGTGGGATTCTCATGGACTTTTATTCTAGTATTGTGAATATTTCTTTTTTTCTCTTTTAACAAAACTCTTTTATAATTTTTATCTCATGCCTTTCATATTTTTATTCACATTTTTTTCTTTATTTATCATCTTTTTTTTTTCTGAATGTCCATTTGTATGAAATATTGCTATCACCTCATATGTTTGCTGAATATATGAGAATGATAGATTTTCTTGTGTTGTAATCAATCATTGTATTATTATCTATTATATAATATATCCCTAGATCATCCACAATTATTTTCTAAAATATAGATTTATCATATATTTGATTATATGTATAATGCTTGATTTGATTTTCCTTGAAGATGTTTATATTATTGTACAATATACATGCATATTTTTTTTATAGTGTTCAGACATATATAAAAATAAAATTAGGCATATGTATATGACTAAATATACTGATTGCTTTTATTTCATTTTTTATTTAAAGTAATATAATGACTACTTTTATTTTTTTTATTTTAAGTAATATAATTTATTATTTTATTTCATTATATTTGAAGAGATGTAATATATTATTTTTATATAATATATATATTTCCTTATTTTTTACTGTCTTCCTAATTAAAAACTCATCTCTCCCCTCTATAAAAGCTTATGAAATTTTCTCTCTATAACAGAAAAAAAGTTAGCTAATTGTGGATTTTTCTCAATATAAGGTATTTTTTTTCTCTTTTTTTATATATATTTTAGATTGATTGTTTTTAATGAAGAAATTTTTTTAAGAATGTAAATATATATGAAATATTTATATCGACTCATATGTATAGCTAAACTTATGTGGGATGACCATGACATCAATATTCATGGTGAACTAATGTAATATTATCTAGTTAAAAATGGTTTTTATTAATATTTATTATATTAAATTATATTTTATATTGGGTATGATGAGTTCTTTATTTGTTATTTAAAAATCTAAAAACATTATTGTGTTTATTAATAGAAATCCATATGTAAAAAGAGTCAATCTGTTAAAGTTTATTAAAGTCTGTGAAAATCTATAAAAGTCCATGAGAGAGATTTGTGAACGTCTGCAAATGTCTGTGAAAGTCTGTGAAAGTCCAGGAGAGTGATTTGAGAAAGTCTACAAATGTCTGTGAAAGTCCATGAAAGCCAATATGTGAAAGTCTACCAATGTCTCTGAAAGTCTGTGAAAGTTCATGAGAGTCAATTTGTGAAAGTCTGCAAAAGTTTGTAAAAGTCTGTGAAAGTCTATGAGAGTCAATTTACGAAAGTCTGCAAAAGTCTGTAAAAGTCTGTGAAAGTCTGCAAGTCTAGAAAAATCCATCACTTAAACAATGTCTACAGAAATCCATCAAAGTCTGTATCGACTACCCCCATAAGTGTTTTGTATGTGGAGGGAGCTAATAAGCTATTTTAGACCTGCATTTAAGATTGTAAAAAATACATAGTATAATGTAACTCATTTAGTTAATGTGAGTGAATAATATATATGAGACTAAAAGTGAAGCTAAAAAAACAAGTGGTCTAAAACCCGACACGTCCTACCCGTTAAAAACCCAGTCACTCATCGATTGAACCTACGATTTTTGTGAACCAGCTACTGGTTTATTATATCGAATGATTCTTTATTAATAGAAATTGTGATTAATCACTTGATAAAATGTGAAATATAATAAAAAAATTTAGATTTTAGATACTAAAATTATGTTATGATATCAAGTAAAATTTTCATGCAAATATTTTTTAAAATGTTTCATATTTTTTATTTAGTAATGATAATATATTTATTATATTATTTTAATGTCACTGTACAAACCTGGTTGACTCAATTGTTTAATCAGTGATCTTGACCTGTTCGGTTTTTTAAAACATTAAAATAAAAATAAAAACTACACAACAAAACCCTATTTTTAAACTCTGTTGGAATCAGGACCCGGTCAGGATTGGCTGCAGTAAGTTCAATCAGCATCAACTTGCATTGCCTATCAATTGAACTACGTAGCATCTGAATCAAATTGCACAATTAATTATTGGATAAAAGTGTCATTCTCCTATTAGATATCGATTATATTGATAAATCTAAGTATGATTGGATTCAATAGGAGAGTGAGTGACACGTATAACCAACAATTGATTTTACAATCCCGATACTAATGCTACTAATCTGAAAAAAAAAAAAAAAAATCCATCCACGTTGAAGATCTTCGTCCAGGAAACATCGCCGGTCCCACCCACCCCAACCTATTCTAGATTTTTTGTTTCTTCTCTCTCTTAGAATCAACGGTGGACGTCCCTCGTGTTCGACCACTTGACGCGCGCGCACGAAGATCACATGTCGACGACAGCTTTGGATCTAGTGACTGATGAACCCACAAAAAACCCTACGTCGCCAAAACCCCATTAAAGAAGAAAAACTCATAATTTCAATCAATGATGTCTCTATTGGCATCATCTCCGTCTCCACTAACCCCCCTCTCCCTCCCCAATCTCCGTCGCCCCTCCCCGAACCGTTTCCGCACCCTCTTCGTCGCTTGCCACGGCAACAACAACAACAACCCTTCCCCGGCCGAAAGCGTCGCTACGGCCACCGCTGCGGCTGCGACTTCCGCGAAATTCGTGGATCGGTCCGATGGCGCCGCCGCTTCGGGTTTCAATTACGCGATCGCTGGCTCCGGCGGCGGCAAGAAACCCGCCTTCGGCCTCGCGCAGTCCACCGAATCCATGATTGAGAGGGTTAGTTGGTTTTTTGGTTGGAATTGATGGTTGAATGTTTGTGGAATTTGACTTCATTTGGGCTTATTAGTTGTGGAACGCAATGAAAAGGGGGTCCTTTTTTACTAGGAAAGTATTTATTGCGTGAATTGGAGGAAAATGTGAAATTTTGGGTTTGCATGGGGACTCGGTTAGGTCCAACACTCGTTAGACAATTCGATTGTCCAACGCGTTTTGAATCGTTTGATCTAAATACATAAAAATTGACACATCAAAAAACAATTATATTTGAGATATTATGTAATTAATGTCTTTAAATCAAATTTAGCATTTAATTAGATTACAATTTTTCATATTTTAGAAACTTCTCTATTCTTCCCCCTTTCTCTTTCTCCTCCTCTTAGACTTTTCACCACCTATTTGTAAAAGTGATTGTTCACCTATTTGTGACTTGATTGTACTCCACATGTGAATTTTTATTGTTAATAATAAGCTTACATAGCGTTGATCATTGTTTTGATGGGTGAAAGTGTTTTTTTTTTCTTTTTACTATTAATCCGTCTAAGTCGTGAGGGGTTAATGGAGGTGGAAATATTAAAATGTAATTCATTCTGACTTGATTCAGATTCTCACCAACTTAGAGCCAAATAGAATTTAAAACTAAACTTATTATTTAACCCATAAATTGAAACAAATATGTTTTCATCAAACCAGAATATAAAAAAATGTCGATCCTTAAATTAAATCAAATTCATTAGAACAAATTCGTGAGGGTTAATGGAGGTGGTGAAAAGTCTAAGAGGGGAAGGGCCTGGGAGGAGAAGGGGGGACGAATAGAGAAATTTCTAAAATGGAAAAAATTGTAATCTAATTAAATACTAAATTTAGTTTAAAGGCATTAATTACATAATATCTCAAATATAATTGTTTTTAATGTGCCAATTTTTATGTATTTAGATCAAACGGTCCAAAACGCGTTGGACAATCGAATTGTCCAACAAGTGTTGGACCTAACATGGTCCCACTTGCATGACATTGTTTTCAGTAATTGTAGGATCTGTTTTTACTTTACTTATTGGTATTTCTTCAACAACTTCTGGTTTTGGGTGTCAGCATTTAATAAGGTTGATCTGTGTTTGTTACTGTCATTGCTAGTTGTGCCTCATTAATGATCAGATTGGACAAGATGATATATGATATATTGGCATGTTTTGGAACTTTTTGGTCAAATGTCTATCAAATGTTGTCAATGGAAACATGGATCCAAGAAGGATGCATATAGAGAACATGTGATGTGTGGAAGATTCTCGGATCCATATAGAGAACATGTGATGTGTGGAAGATTTGTCATCTTGGCTGGAGATTAGGTGTCTTGCTACTTGTGTGATAGGAAGAGTTAATTATTGACCACTTTTGTATTTAAGTTTGTGGGTCATGTTTTAAACTCTCTTGTTGAGAACATTGATGTGGTGTGTCGGTGTTTGTCATATGTTTTTTTTATTCTGTTTAGAGGGTAATAGGGATGGATTATTGACAATGACAAATTTGGGTGGTGGAGGGCCTGTGGGGGGAATATGGAAGCCATTAGGTCAGCGTGTCGAATCTTAGGTAGTTAGGTGGGTGTCCAGGCTCAAGAGAAATTGGTGGATGAAGGGTTGGTGGAGCTGGATTGCTTGCTGGGAGAACCTCAAGGTATCCAGTTTAACAGTGCCAGAGATGATATGGCATGGACAGTGAAGTGGTGGAATGGTTTTTCCATGAAATGATATTATGGAGCCTCATGTGTGCCGTTGAGTGTAATAATCTTTAAAAAGAAGTATGTTAAATGTATTTCCAGAAAAAAAATGTTATAAATCAATTTATTTCCTCATGTACTAGAGTTTTAGACCAATGGAAATGTTTATCTAAATTTCTGATCAGTAAGATTTAACAATTTAATGGTCGCAATGAAGTTTTACAAAAATATATGGGTTATTGTTGAGATGGATGTCCTCACAAATTAGGAAGGACAGAGTTAAAAATGAGAACAATCAAGGAAGCTTAAGATCAGCAAATCTGCACCAAAGGGTGTTTTTTTTATATCTTTGTTTTTGCTATTTATAACTGGAAAACTTCCTGCATGGCGGGCAAGTCTGTCTGCAGCCCACCTAAAAAAGGAAAGGAAAAACTTCTCTATCATCCTTTGCTCGACCTTATCTGATACTTGCTCCTTTATTCATCGTATGTCACTGTTATCGATAGAGAGCAACTTTATGGCTTACTCCTTTCATAAAAAAAGGTCCTCATTTTCCGATGAACCCTTGAAAATAATTTTTATACAAATTTCCTATGTTTTGCACCCATGTGTAGTGATCTGGTTTGGATGTGTGCAATGGGAGTGGGAAAAACATGGATATGGATCATGGAACAGATCCAAGTCTTCCTGAGGTGGAGGAGAAACGTAGCAAATTCAATGATAAGGACCGGAGAATCTGTATTAGTGCTTTTTTACAGGGATAAATGCCAGCTTGTGTTTGATGCATCTGTTAAGTGCATTTGTAACTGTATCTTGATAAATATTAATAACATGATCAGTGCTTTAATCTGCTTTGTAAAATTCCAACCTTTAATTATAAAGCACAATGAAGTTTGGGGTCAGTAAAAGCCAGCTAATCTACTTTGTAATTTTCCGATCTATAACATTTGTTTCTCTATAATAGTTTATTTTGTAGCAAAACGATGTATATCTGTCCCTTTCACATGTGCTTTAGGCTTTAGCAAAGTCTTACATATTAAACCCATCTTTCTTGCTCTTCTTCTGGATAGGTAATTTTTGACTTCCGCTTCTTGGCACTTCTGGCAGTTGGGGGTTCCTTGGCTGGTTCCTTGGTGTGCTTTCTGAATGTAAGTTTTATTTCATGATCTCTAAGTAGATTTTCCGTGGTTAATGTCAGGTTATTATCCATGTAAAATATTATGTCATTGCGGTTTGAAGGGGTTACCCTCTAATAGGAAATCATGTAATCCCAGCTAGCCAATTCAAATATTAAATGGCTACCAGATCTCTTCTTTTAAGTCCAAATTTTATTCTTCTCTATGATATATTGGTTGCCTGGGTCAGATTATTCCTCAAAGAATTTTTTCCTTTTAAACCGTCATTTCATTATTGTACTTGGATTTATTTCCATTTGATAATTTCTGAAAAACCTTTTATTATTGCATCGCAGAGTACTGTCTATTCATCAGTATTGTGTGTTTTTTTAATGGATTTTAGTACTTAGTAGCCTAAACATGTTGAAAGTATTGTTTCAAAAAGTAAAAAAAAAAATGTCGTAAAGTATTCTGGTAGTTAACTAGTTACCCATTTCCCCTAAGTGATGCTGATTTGGTGCGGTTTTGTGTGTGTTTTTTTTTCCTGAATAGGGTTGTGTTTACATTGTCGATGCCTACAAAATCTATTGGACAAGTTGCGTCAAAGGGATACATACTGGACAAATGGTTCTCCGTTTGGTTGAAGCTATTGGTGAGGCTTTGTACAAATTCTCATTATTAACACTCCTGAATCCACTTATAAATAAATCTGTTGGGCACAGATCATATAAATAAATTCATGAGACTCTTTATCCATTTACGAATAAATTGCGAGGAACAGTCTTTACTAACTCCTATGCTTGCTTATACAAGTTTATAAAACTGAACATCACATCACATTGGACTATAAAAACTAGGAAAAAGAAGCAGAAGTTATTAGGCGTTAACAGAAGTAGAAGGGAACACTTCCATATAATAAGCCTGAAATATGAAGAGATGAGTGAATTTACAAGATAACTGAGAGGAGTTAGTATCGGAGATGAAAAGACAGGGATGATGGAGAAGGAGAGATAAACTAGTGAACCTCTATCCCTCTTTGGTCCCTTTCTTTATTCCTCAATCTGATTATTGCCTGTCTCTTTTGAGAACACTGTATTGTGTTCATCTTTTTTAGCTGTCCTTTTGTTGTTTCCAGTAGATCTTTGATAGGAAAAAGTCAAAACCCAAAACCCTTCAGGATATGAACACTTCTCAGTGGAGAACAGAAGACCTTGTAAAGGATTGATTTGAGTGCCAGAGTCATCTTTAAAAATCCAACAACTCAAAGATATCTGTTTGGTGAAATGGCCAAAGATCAAGTCAAAACTCTTCAGGAAATGAACAACTCTCAGTGGAGAAGAGAGGATTGTACTTGTAAGCCGGGAATGCTTTGAGTGCTGAAATCTTCCTAAAAGAATCCAACAACTTGAAGATTTATCTGTTCTGTGACATGTTCATTGCTAATGTGGTTTATAAACATCAGCAAAGTTTTGTAATTCCCTTTATTATCAAATTTTAGTGTTTGGAATGCAATTAACAGTAACTACTACTATCTGTGAAAAATTGCTACAGTAGTTTTCATTCATATTACAACTGTGTTTAACTTTCTTTCATTTGCAGATGTTTATCTTGCTGGAACTGTCATGTTGATATTTGGCATGGGGTTATACGGATTATTTATTAGTAACGTGCAACCTGATGTACCTTCACATCTGGATCGTTCTCTAAAGGGATCTTCCTTATTTGGAATGTTTGCTCTGAAGGTAATTGCAATCTTACATCAATCCAAGATTGCCATGCCAGTTCTGCATTTTCTTGGAGATATATGGAGATATAGTTAACTTTTGCCATATTCCACAAAATCATGGAAAAAGAGTTTGTTTGAATTGGAATCCTCAAGCTGAAATCTCATTAGTTGCATTTTTCTACTGGAGAATGTGGATTTTAATTGAATCCCAGTTAATGGTAGTGGTGCTCTTTATTTTCAAGTTTTAAGTTTGTAGTATCATTTTGACATCATCTTTATGTTATTAGGCTTTTAGTTTCTGATTTCCCATTGTTGTATACATATTTCATTTTAAAAAAAATTTATTCTATGATTCTTCTCTAAATTTAATGATAATGTTTCTTCCCTGTTTTTCATTTTTCTTATTGGTATACTTGTGTACTTGGGGCATATATATCATTTGATCATATGACGGTGTTTGGAAATGGGTTAAGTTAACTTATGGAGAGACTGCTTTTATAGGAATCATATATAATACAAACTCATATTCAATCATCACCAACGGTCCCAGTTTTAAATAAAGTGAAAATAACTTTTACTAGTTATAAAAAAAAAACTTTTCAATAATCTAACAAAAGCACGCTTCTTGGAAAGCTATTTCCAAACTCGTTTCCAAACGTTACCTTTGTTAGGTAGTCTTTTAATTGTCATTCATAAACAGACACGAAATATGAATTATAAGAGATTTCATTCCGGTTAGTAGCCATAAATTGTTTTGGACAATTTCAAACTCATGGTTCTGTAGACCATGTACAGTCAAACTCATCTGATTTGGAATTTATGCGACATTGTTGTGATTTGTGAATGCAACTTGAAGTATGCTTCTTCATAACTTGCAGGAGAGACCAAGATGGATGAAAATAAGCTCGCTCGATGAACTGAAGACGAAGGTGGGACATGTTATTGTCATGATTCTTTTAGTGAAAATGTTTGAGAGGAGCAAAATGGTCGCGATCACTACAGGCCTGGACCTCCTTAGTTATTCCATTTGCATCTTCTTGTCATCTGCTTCTCTGTATATTCTCCACAACCTTCACAAGGCCGACTAAACACTGATGTTTTGATATTATTGTATGGTATTTGAAGTGATTCTGAAACTCATTGAACATCAGTTGAAATGTTGTATAGTTAATGAAAATTCTGTACAATTTCACTGTTTGAGTTTCACTTCACAGCGCATGTTGAGACATAAGTGCAGTTTTTTTTAGGAGTGTGTTTGGATGCAATATTGAAATGTTGAGATTCTTAAATTTAAACGATTGTATTATTTGTGTGATTTCTATAAAAAAAAATAAGGGTTTTTTTTTATTTTTGAGTATCCATAAACCATATAATTTAGTGATCGATCCCTCACCTTTTCGTATTTTATTTTTAGTCCTCAGGTTTTTTGTTTTAGTCTCTGAAGGGATCTATACCTAAATTATTTGGTTTTCTTTTTATTCCCTGGGAAGGACTAAAAAAGAACATATCCTTTAAATCTGAGAACTAAAACCAAAGTGTGAAGAAGTGAGGGATCGATTTCTAAATATGTATGTTTACAGGGACTTAAAAATAAAAAACCCAAAAAATAATCTTAGAATCTTTAAAAATTTATCTGTTATAACTGTAATTATCATATAAATTTCTGTATTATAAATTTAGAAATGTGAATTATCAGAGTCACCTTAACTAGTGTATAAATTTAGAAATGTCAATTATCTGATAAATAATCGGTATTTGTTTTAAAATCATATTTTAGATTGAATATTAACATGCGTGTGATATTCCATTTGTGAAAAGAATTGTAACATCACTACTTATCCACATTTTTTTTATAAATAGATCTATGTAATTTATTAAAATATATAATTTTTTTATAAAAAAATACCTAACTGGGCAGGGTAACTTTTTTTTCTTGTGAAAAACAAGAAAAAAATACTAGACCATCAAGATACATCATTTGATGCCGCGTGATTATGAAATCTCCCGTTTGGCTTAATAAGACTTATTCCGGGGTATATAATTATACCAGCAAAAGTGATTTTGTATTTGGTTGTGATGTTGGACAGATTTGAAAAGAAATCAGTGCAGAATATTTGATTTCAAAGTTGTCATCGAAATAAAGTTTTATGAAATTTTATCATTTCTAGACAAATCTCATTATTTAAATAATAACAATCACTTTTATTTGTGAATTATGATTTTGGGATTTGTAGGATCTAATATTTTATTTTATTAGATTTTAATAATTGTTATTATTATTGTGTCTTTGCTATTTTTAGTAGAGTCATAATTGACATTATGAATATGTATTTTTAATATTTGTGTCCTATATAAGGAGTCTCGCCATATTTTATAAGGAGAACTTTTAATTAATTAATAAAGTAATCTCCCTTTTGGGTTTTTTTTTCCTTGTGTATTCAAAGATTCCTTATAGATTCAAGGAGTTATGAGATCTTGACGTAGACCAGATCCTTTTATCTTTTTCACGATGCATTAAGTTGTGTTTTGAATTATTCTTGTTGGGAAACATAATAATAAATTTTTTATTGCTTGGACAAAATATAAATAAAATGTGGATAAAGATTTATAAAAGGTGAAAAATGATGATAGTTGATCTCATAAGTAATTTATAAGAGGTGATAACAGTTGATTTAATAGTGAGTCCGCATATTCTTTGGGTGGAATAACCTAGAATAACAATGGTTGATTAGAATCCATATATCACTTTATACCAATTTATCTAGGCATACATTATCCTTGGGTATTCATTACACCCAAACATCCAAATTCCCATATTCCATTTTATTCCATGTTATCCGGTCTCTATTCCACATCCAAACGGGGGAAGTTTTCAAAGTTGTAAAATACAATAAATACTAACCACGCAATGAGAGTTGAATTACATTAATTAAAAAAATAGTGCAAAAGAAGGTATGGCTTATAAGAAGAAGGGTTAAATGCATATAACCTCCTGAAATTTAGCATACAGTACTTAATTAATACACATACACCTATCGTTATCCAACCAAATCATTGCACTGCTTAACTTAACCAAACATGCAAAAAAAAAAAAAAAAAAAACCCATAGCACCATTTCTAAACCTAAATTTGAAAAAAAAAAAACCCTCCCAAACATTTCAGCCCTTGTCCTCCTCTAAATCTTATTATCAAACTTATTTGCATCAAATGGTATTCAATTTTTTTTTTTTTTTTAGTATTGATAGGGTATTTTGGGATACACTCCAAACCTGAATTTCACTTTGCACAAGATTTGTAGTGGTAACCTGAAATGAAAAAAAAAAAGATAAAGCAAACAATGAATAACTGAATGGAATGGTGAACAAACAATGTTTTGGAAGAAAGAATATGGGAAGAGGGCTTAAATAATCCCGCACTGCAACGGTTAAAAAATGAATCATTGAGGAACACGAAGAGAAAGTTCAGACGGTTGAGGAAGAAGAAGAGAAAGTTTAGGTGTTTTTTTTAGTGAGAAGGGCATTTCAGGTTTTTTATAGGTCCTTTTGAATTTTTTATTTATTTATAAAATGTTAGGCACATGCTCTAATTATACTTCAAAGAAAAGAGATGTATAAAGCAGAGCACTAGCTTTTACAAAGACTAATCAAAGAGATGGAAATCGAAGAAATATTTACTCTATTTCTTTGTTAGAAAGAAAAAAAACACAAAAGGCTATTCATCGACAACTAATCTGCCCCTCACTAAACACATCCTCTTCGCACCAGTGCAAGGGTGCCGATATCCATACCCCGAGTTACAAGAAACCCATACAGCAGTAAACGAAAACCCATCCTGAGGTCGGCATTCTCTCTGGCGACGGTGGTGAATGATGGTCGCCAGAGGTTCCGGCGAGTGTACCAACTCAGGTCGGCATTTCCTCTGGCAACAATGTTGAAGTGTGGTCGTCTGAAGGCCCGGCGAGCTAAAGTAAGAGAATAAATTTATATTTTTACAAGCTTCAGATCAAACATGACAAATTTTATATTTAAATACATAAAATAGACAATCATGGTAACATTTATAACACATCAAAATATAATAATAGCATTCTATAACGAATAATTCATATGACTACACTACAAAATACATGTTCAAATTATTTTTATGTTTATTTTTATTTTTTGAAAAAAGGAGTAATTATTTTTATTGGATATGTTATTTATTTTTATATATGAAAAAATCAACATAATCACATAAATGGTTGTAGAATTTAAACATGTATTTTGTTGTGTAGCCACATGAATGGTTGGTTATGGAATGCGAACGTCATATTTTGATGTGTTTTAAATGCTTCTATGGTTGTTTGTTATATGTGTTTAAATGTGAAATTTATCTATTTTGTTTGAAACTTGTAAAAATGTGAATTTATTCTCTCTTACTTTAGCTCGCTGGGCCTTCGGGCGACCACGTTTCAATATCGTTGCTAGAGGGAATGCCGACCTAAGTTGGTACACTTGCCGGAACCTCTGTCGACCATCATTCACCACCGTCACCAGAGGGAATGCCGACCCCGGGGTGAGTTTTCGTTTACTGCTACTATACATAATATATATATATATATATATATATATATATATATATATATATCTATATTACTATATAAAAGTCTCTTAAACAAAAAACTTGCCATTTGACCTTTTTGTCATTGTCAATTCATTCAATCCCATTATAGTCCATTCACACCATTTTAATGACAATCATTTTGTTATTTTACCCTTACATTTCTATTCAATTCTATTAAAATCCATTTAAATCATCTTAATCTCATTTATAATATACTATAATACATACATTTCATCATGTAACATATTTATTAACTTATATTTAAAATTGGTTATCATAATATTAATAAGATAGTCCTACATTTCTATTTAATCCCATAAAAATCCATTTAAAACATTTTAATTTCATTAATAGTTTATTCTAATACATATTTCATCATGTGACATATTAACTTATAATTAAATTTGATTATCATATCATAATATTATTAAAATAAGAGGATCCTTCCATTTTTTTCATTTTACCCCTTACATTTCTATTCAATTCCATGAAAATCATAGTATTATCATAGTATTATCAGGATAATGGAATACATAAAAAATGAAAGGATATTTAAAATATAATCCGTTGTTAGAATATATTTTGAACTCCATTTTGATTATATGAAAATTATGTTACCACATATATGTAAATAAATTCATAATCCTATTTTTATTAATTTAATCTATATTTTATTTTACTATATAAAAGTCTCTTAACAAGAAAAGCAAACATTTGATTATTATATACCCCTACTAATAAATCGAAAATATTATAACAATAATTCCTTCACACCCATTTAATCCCATGACAGTCGTTCTAAAACTTTCACTCGAAGAATTTACCCCATCCAATTAATAAAATTCCTCAAATCCCCTTTTTAATGAATCATTCATCATTCCCACACCGTTTCACACGAAAACATTATTTTCATTAATTACTATTAAAACCTTCAAATGAAAATTCATCACTTATCAAATCTAGAAAATACATTATGACCCTAAAATTAAGATCATTCCACTTCCTTCCTAACGTTTCAAATCTTCTCATCTTCTCCTCCTCAATCATCACTATCCCTAATAAAGATCTGTGGGTCTATCGACTCTCCCTCTCTCTCTCTCTGTTTTTGCTTTTTGGTTGATCATTCGTTCATTTATTGATTGGGCTGTGTTTTTGTTTGTGTGTTTATTTTATAACATTTTGTGACAAAGCTGGATATATTTTATAGAATTTTTCATTTTACCCTTGCATTTCTATTCAATTCCATTAAAATCTATTTACAGCATCTTAATCATATTTATAGTATATTATAATACATACATTTCATCATGTAATATATTTATTAACTTATATTTAAAATTAGTTATCATAATATTAATAGGATAGTCTTAAATTTGTATTCAATCACATGAAAATCCATTTAAAACATTTAAATTTCATTCATAGTTTATTCTAATACATACATTTCATCATGTGATATATTAACTTATAGTTAAATTTGGTTATCATATCATAATATTATTAGGATAAGAGGATCCTTCCATTTTTTTATTTTACCCCCTACTTTTCTATTCAATTCCATAAAAATCATAATATTATCAGGATAATAGAATACATAAAAAATGAAAGGATATTCAAAATATAATACGTTGTTAGAATATATTTTGTACTCTATTTTGATTATATGAAAATTATGTTACCACATATATGTAAATAAATTCATAATCTTATTTTTATTAAGTTAATCTATATTTTATTTTACTATATAAAAGTCTCTTAACAAGAAAAACAAACATTTGATTATTATATACCCCTACCAATCACTTGAAAATATTATGACAACAATCCCTTCACACCCATTTAATCCCACGACATTCGTTCTAAAACTTTCACTCGAAGAATTTACCCCATCCAATTAATAAAATTCCTCCAAACCCCTTCTTTATGAATCATTCATCATTCCCCACACGAAAACATTATTTTCAATTTACCACATCCAATTTGTTATCTTAGGATAAGTAATGTTAAAATCCATATAAAATAGGCTCATTTTCAAAAAGTATCGTAACAAAAATTCGAGGGACTAAATTAAAATATTATATTATGCAACACACTCAATAAGACTTAAAATAAGTCCCAGTAAAATATAAAAAATTCGATTTAGTCCTTTTGATGACCAAAATGCCCTTGTTTTTTCTTGAAAATTTTCCTGTTATCATACACTCACTAACGGCATTAAAAAAAATGGTACAACTCCTTGAAAACTTATGAAAATAAGAAAATGTTTATGTAAAAATCTCCCTAAAATCAACAACAAATCTGGTTAGTGTCTTACAGTAATTTATCAAATAAATTGTAAAAGGGTATTACAGTATTTCAATTACAAATCTGGTTAATTTCGATTATAATAGGAACTAAAATAAATATCGTCTAAAAATATTTAGTAATTTTATAAGTTTTTAGAGAGATATATTAATTTTTCAAAAATAAGGAGTGATAGCATTTTTTAACTTTTAATATGTAATTAAGATCAACCATGCACTTGGTTAATTAAGGTGATGGTAGGGACTGAAACGATATTTTTTTATTAACATAAGAATCTGTTGTGATTTTTTTATATTACAGAGGCTAAAATTATTTTTGACATGAATGCGGATTATATTCATGAAATTTACTTCAATTTGAATACTAAATATCAAAATATTAATATTAATCTAGAGACATTAAATTTCTTGCATTTGGAGTTATTATTATGAAGATGTTATTGTATCTAAATTATTTGACACTAATATTAATCAAAACATATTTTATATTTTGTTTATGTGCATCTGCACATGCACAACAACTAGTATATATATAAAAGGGGTGAGTTTCTTGTAACTCGGGGTGCGGATATCGGCGCCCCCAGTGCAAGAGGTACCCCACGCTCTAATAAAATTTTCAAATGACTCCCAAATATTTTTGCCATACACTCGAGTCCCTCTAAAGACCAAATGATTGCGAGCTAGCCAAAACACCCAAGTCACCATGGGTATTAAAAGTTGTGATATCTTTGTTGCTGCACTCTTATCCCTTTGCGAACAAAGCCTCGTACTCACCCTTCATAGATCGTCCTTGGAATCAAGATCAGCCACCCTATCTGTGGCCCTCGTCAGATAGGACCAGATCTAAGTAACTGACGGGCATTCAAACTAGATAACTTGTTTAGTATCCACCTGAACTCGACACTCCAATGCCCTTCATCCAGTCTGAACACCCAAAATTGATCAATGGTGCCCTCCATGTTTGCTGCCAATTCGAAAGGGAGGGGAATCTCTCCATGAATGAAGAGTCTCCCACCCATACATCTCACCAAAAGCGCACGCGACTGCCATTGCCCATATTCTATCACAGAGCATCACCAAATCTAGCAGTAGCATTTAGAATACCTGCCCAATCTGAGATGGTCGAGGAGTACCCTATGGGAGTTGATTGAATTGTGCATTCGGGCAACGGTATCGCGCCTCCACAACAGTGCACCATATAATAGAATTATTTGTGGCCCATCTCTATTTCAATTTTACTCGGGAGTGTTTAATCTATGTTTTCCAGATTTAGACCACCAAGACCATCTATTTTTTTTACTACTACAAACAACTTCCCACTTAACAAGGTGCACCCTTCTTCGGGCTTGCACTGGGCCGTTCCACAAAAAATCTTTTTTCTTATAACACCGATGCTTATAGGAATTAACACTAATAGAATATTCCAACCATATCCGTTAACTTTTGACGGAAAAGTAACTCAGGAAGTTAATTGACGCATTCAGCAGGATAAGTACTGGAAATAAGTCGAACCAAACGCAGCCTAAGTATACAACTAAAGTGAAATACAGGGGATTATATGGATGTTCAGTAAATTGAGGGGTGGATATGGATATTCGCCCAAATTCAGGGGGGTATTTGCATTTATCCCAAGAAATTAAGGAACACCGAATACGATTCGAATTCAAGATCGTTATCCATCGATATTTATTATCATATCGTCGTCTTCACCGAAAACGAGACTTGCATTTTTAAAGATTCTCTTTCTAGGGTTTTTCACCTCCAAAATTTCATCAATCTCGACAACCGATCATGTCCTTCTCTCGTCCTCATCCATTCCTCCACCATGACAACTCCGCCTCCATCGGCGGCGCCAGCTTCCGTCGCATCCATTACAGACCCTTCGATCGAACCGCCGCCTCCGCTGCCACCACCACCACCACCACCAACGGTGATCTCTCGAGAAAGCATCATCTCGGCTTCGACCACACCGCTTTTGATGCCGCCGCAGGTCCTCCCTTGAAGAGGCGGCGGCAGCCCGTCTATGCCCCCTGGGAAGAGACTCATCGGAGGGACCAGCTGCGGTGGCAGCATCGGCAGCCCGTCTATGCCGCCGGGAATGGGCCGTCGACCAGCGGCGGGGACGGACGCCGGGCGGGATCGGATGGCGTCATCGTCCACGGCGACGGCGGCGACGTGGTGTTCATGTCGAGGGACGAGATTGAGCGGTGCTCGCCGTCGAGGAGGGACGGGATCGACCCAATGAGGGAGACGCAGCTGCGCTACTCCTACTGCGCCTTCCTCCAGAATCTGGGTCTCCGACTTCAACTGTAAAGATTGTGCCTTTTTTGTTTGTTTAATATGGGTTTTCTGATGCATTGTTCATTTTTTGATTTATTTCTTTCTTTCTTTCTTTTTTCGGGGGGGGGGGGGGGGGGGGGGATGTGATGCAGGCCGCAGACTACGATCGGGACGGCGATGGTCCTTTGCCACCGTTTCTTCTTCCGCAGATCTCATGCTAATCATGATAGATTTGTGAGTTCAGCATACCTTTTTTTTTTTCTTCCTGTAATTGGTTTTCTATTTTGTGGAGTTATTGGGATCTGGGTAATGTTATGACTAAATTAGAGTACTGAATTTTGCATCCTCTTTATTTTTTTAGTTCTGGGGTGTTTTCATTTCTTTTTTTGGTTAGATACTATTTATTTTGGATTGTAATAGTTACTTCCATTTCCAACCCGCTTCTGTTTTTTTTTCTTGTGTGGGTGTTTTTTTTATATTATTGTTTTGAACCAAAGATCGGAGCATTTCATATCAAAATGACGTCCCTCGAACAAATAGAGACGACAAATCTCCAAATCTGAAAGGGAAAAAAAATATGATGAAACTCAAAGGTAACCACCTCACCCACGTAGCGAACCGAGCTTTGGAAAAGTTAGCACCCCCCTCTCTGTAAAGGAGGTAAAAGGTCAAATCCTTAGGGCACCATTCTTCAAAAAAAAAACACCCACCTCACCCTCATAGAAAAGTTGATTGCCCTCTTCCAATTAGTCCCTATCAATCCATGGTGGATGAAACCATCTCTTAGCCTAGTGCCCTCAATACCCTAGCACGAAGAGAGGCCATGATAGCCACCCAAATATTTTCCACATATGTTCTTTTCTCCTTTTTGACATAGTCTCGCTTTTTTTTTTTTGGAGTTAAAAAAAACTCAGACATGGGCTTTTCCTGATTGGGATTGTACTAATCCATCTGTGTTTGTGCAGTTGATCGCAACAGCAGCTTTGTTTCTTGCAGCAAAGTCAGAGGAGACACCATGCCCTCTGGATGATGTGCTCAAAGCATCCTGTGAACTTTGCCACAAGCAGGATTTCACCTTCTTCTCTTATTTGCTCTCTGTTGTGAGTCTATCTTCTGATTGATTGATCATTTTAGTCACCATACAATTGTCCTGATGAAATTATATTGGGGGACTACCACATGTGGTTGAAGATTTTATAGCACAGTTGACTAGTGTGACTATTTCAACATCAAAATATTTGGAACCGTGCTCATAGGTATTAATGTGTCCAGAGTTTAATATTTAACTCTAAACATGCCTAATTGATATGGCATTGGTGTTTAACTTTTGCTTCCATCAGCATCTTGAGGTTTCTCATTACTTAATGCAATTGTGTTCATTTAGTCCTTTTTGGTCATTCTTATTTTCTCTTGAGATGCATGTCACATGTTAAACTACAAACTTTAAGTTGAAAAAGATAAGAAACAGTATGCTTGTACATGTTTTTTGAAACACTTGTTTGTTATTTGACAGGATTGGTTCAAACAATACAAAGAACGGGTCCTCGAGGCTGAACAGATGATATTGATGACCTTAAATTTTGAGCTAGATGTGCAGCATCCATACGATCCACTTACTTCTGTTCTAAAAAAGATAGGGCTCTCACAGACTGCTTTACTGAATATGGCAATCAGTTTGGTTAGTGAAGGGTAAGCTTTTCTGTTATGTAATTCGATATATCTATGGTCTTTTCTCTGTAGTATTTTTGATTAACTGCAAGCCAATTTTACTTATCTCATTCATGATCTATCAAAGACTTATTTGGTTTAACAAATTCCAAGAGATTGCACTTTATGGCCTTTTAATTCATTTTGGTTTTTGAAAGGGATATAATCTTATTTTTTTCTGTTTCGCTATATGTTGGACCATCCGGCTGGAGATAACCAAATGATGCCTGAGCTATGACTTGAGGGCTGATGGGTCACTGAGGATGCCTAAAATGTGGTTCATGCTTGGTGTAACCAAGGGATGTTTCCACTTATTTTTTATTCCAACAGGCACGGTGAAAATCTGTTTCATGCAGAAACAGGCATGAAACTAAGGTGTAACTAAGGGGTGTTGCAAATTTATTCATTGTGGAGGCCAGAGAAGAGATCAGAGAGAGACCTGATGTATGTGAGAGAACTTCTGACACTCTAGTGGGCATTCTAACAGGCAATCTATTGGCACTATAGCAGTGGCTAGAATCTCGGAAAGTTTGAGGGTTTGGGGCACTTAGATTCTCGTACCTTCAGGGGCTTCAAAAGATGTATGCTATCTTGCCAAAAATAGAGGTGGTCAGTTGGAAACCTTGCCAAATATATTATTCACCTTCCAATGGAAATTAATTCTGACTCAAAGAGAGGTTTCAGGGCAGTAGGAGGTTCTAGCAATGAGGAAAAAGAGTTGTAGAAGCTGAGAGATGATGTTCCAGGAGGTTCAAGAAGGTTGATTTCACAGCAATTCTCTAATCAGATGACAATGGAGGCTCTCAGCATGATACAACAAACCACTAATCTAAAAAAAAAGATGCCTAGGGAAGGGTGAAAGCCTAATCCTAGCTCTAACACCATGTAACATGGGGAGAGTTGAGTAATGAATACCTCATCATTATCCAGGGCATGGGCCCTTTAAATACATTTACACTACACAGTCACATAGATTTACACCCATAAGGGTACCACATATAAAATTGGTGTATAAATAAGACACTCTGTGTGTGTGTGTGTGTAATATGCATCAACAATATTAATACTTCTATATTATAATGTTTAACATTCCCCGTCGTACTCCAATATATAAAAAAGTGGTGGCTCCAATATATAAAAAAATGGTTGTGTTTCACACATCTAATTAAAAAAAAAGAGAGGTTAAATTAGTATAGTGTTATTTTTAATGGACAGGGTCAAGGATCAGTCCTGTACACACCGACTGTATAGCCTGGTCCTCAAGGAAATCAGCAGGTTTCACTAGGATACCAGGATTCATTTCCCAAAAGGATCTTGTCCTTTTATATATATTATATATATTTAAACTTAATCCTTGAAACTTTGACTCATCTCAACTAATGAATATTTCTCTCAAAAAAGTCATTCTATTTAGCTTTCATTTTCAATAATACGCTTATTAAGGCTTTTCTAAATAGTGCACAAGCACAATGACATTTGTGAGTGTTGTAGTTTGCTTATTTCCTGAAAATTCTTAAAAATATTAATGCATAGGTGAAAGGAAAGACCATTCATCTTTAGAGTATGTTAGATAGGCTGGAGGCTTCATTTAGATTAAGACCATTCACCTTTTGTCTCTGAATTGTGTGAAATCTGATTGAGGGCTTTGCAATATCTAGCATTATCATATATTGGTTTTAAACATATGATGCAGTTGTTCCATTTTCCGTCTCTGCTGCTAACTGTAACTTCATGCATGATCTTTTTTTTTTATTTTTTTGATACAATCAGTTAAATAAATTTTAGATAATTTCATTGGTGCTAGACTTTATACCAACAGCCAATGAAACCATATTTATTCATACATATATGTGGTTTACGAGATCAAGGGATTCATGACCTCTAACTATGCAAAAATGTAAAATTTATATGTCAATCTGAGGTCTTCTAGAAGTACATCAAATAGATTTAAAAGCAAATTGCTAAACAAACATGAAACAAACTCATTTCAAGTGAAGTTGATTGGATGGTTGTGATAGTATCATTGATCACCTGTGTTGGAAATCTGTGTGATCCTGTTAACTCAGCAATGCTCTATGAAAAATAAGATGTTAGCCTATCATTTGCTCAAGAAGTTTGTTGGACGTCAGATCCCATAGAGGAAGATTTGTTAATGTCATGCAGTCTGTGTATAGAGTTTCAGATATATAGAAGCATAATATGCATACAATGTTCTCGTTGCATGAGCCTAAATTGCATATTGAAAACATAGGTTTCCATATACATTAATTGATCTTGGTCAAGACATGAAAGACCGCTCCATCGTGGACCAACGGGTCTTCAAGGATTTTGACAAATAGTTATCTTAAATGATGATGAATCACATTTCATGTGTAAATCCAAATGCAAATAGATGGAATAAGGCTTGCCGATTCTTACATGTCATTATTACTTTATTAGTATGTTTTGTGGTGGGTACGTTATTATTATTTACATGTGGTTGAAATATTTTGGATATTATTTTTTTGTGTGAGATTTTTTGTATATCGAAAGTTTTATGGTGAACTTCAAATTGATCCTTTGCTCTTTGTGTGATTCTGCATTATTTGTTTTATTGAGTTATTTTTATTAGGGATTATGCTCGTTGTGTATATCCATATTAAGTCATATGTCTTGGCATTTTTTTTTCAATTGTTACTTGGATACCCTATGAACACCAGCTGGAAACATTTGTGGTTAATTTTCAACGCTGCATCTGAACTTTACATATATGAACTTGCGCTTGGCTGCTGTTTCATGCAATTTTTTCTTATCAGAGTCATTCCAATAGTGTAACAGACTTAATGTTGACACACGGGAGTTTAATGTACCCCTCCTTTTAAATGTCCTTGACCGATTTTTTATTGTTGAAATTGGCTGCATGCAACAAATCATTGAGTTGATGCTTCTACCTCCATTCGTGCCTCACATCTTGTAATCCCAAAAAGCTTCCATTTGGGTAGCACTATATTCCATGTAGTTGGATCATTTGATTAGTGCTGTTATACCTGACACCAATTAGAAGGTAGAAATTAAGTCAGACTTGTGGATCTTTGAAGTGGAGATGCTTGTGCTTTTAAAGCATTGGGTCAGTAGTTCTTCGTTCCTTTACCTATTCAAAACATGACTTGCTTCATATAGCTGCCCAGCTTTTTCCCAATTCTTGTCATACATTTCCATTTGTTGAAATACTGAATCACGTTGATATTCCCAAAAGTGTTTCGCAAAAAATGCCAAGAAAAGCGTGAAAAACATTTTCCAAATGCTTTTATGTCCAATCATTGTCACGGAAGGATTGATTACCATAATGTATTAATTACCGTAATGTACACTTTATTAGTTTTTTTTTATAAAAAAAAAGTATTATCACCTTTGTTGCAAGCACATTTTAAATCTATTTTTTGTTTTGTTTGATGCTTGTATAATTTCTTTTTTTTAGGGTTATGATGATAAATGCTTTTCAACTTTAGAACTATATTCACATGATACTGGATAAGATTTGAATATTTTAAGGGAAAAACTATTGTTGACTAGTTTGAACTTTGATATACACTGTATTTTTACGTCTAGATGCAAAATTATTATATATAGTTTCTACCTTATGAGCTTGTACCTGCTTTTATATAACATGCTAATTTTAATCTAGTTACTCTAAATAGAATTGGATTTTGTGTCTGGCGCTTATGTTCATTTTTAGAAAGTTCATATATATACATTAATTCAATTATTTGCATAAATACCCAAAAAAACCCAAATTTGTCAAAATAACCACATTGAAATCATTTTCCAAGCAATACTCGTCAAAAGGGTTTAAGTTGTGCACTAATGCTTTTCTGTTATAACAAATGTATATTTTAAATTGGGTATGGAATGCCCCTCAAAAGAGTATTCTTGCATAACTTAAACCCTTTTCAGGGGTATTGCTAGGAATAGGGTTTTAACGGGGTATTTTGGCAAAATAGGGTTCTTAAGGGCTTTATGCAAATAAACCGTATTTTTTTTCTTTGTCAACCTATGAACTTAATTCCTTTAGAAAAAAATCCAATGAACTTAATTGATCAAGTCTACTGCAAGCCTTCAACAAATAGCTTACATTTTTCACTTGCTTTATATTAAGTAGGAAATGACTGCTATTTATTCATTTTGCCAGTACACATACTTGTGGTATAAGCTTTCTGGTTATAGTCCCAGTTGAAATGATGTTTCATAACACAGTCTAAGGTCTGGCTTCTTCTTGTGGAAGTTTTATTTATCAGTTTAAGAAAATTAAAATTGCTTGGTCAACTTGTAAGTTTGTTATTATTATATTTCTCCACTCTGATTTATTTTTTTATATAAATAAAAATATTGGAATTTCCTTTGCTTAGGTAAAAGGATTATCATTCATAAAAATTTAGAAAAACTGATCTTTTGGTGTTTTTGTGATGATGATTTCTTTTGTATGCAAATATTGAAATATATAAGAAGCAAAAGAATGTGGAAGTCGCCTTTATACCATACTTAAAAAGTTTTTCGATATTTCATACCAGAATAGAATGGGATAATTTCAGATATTTTGAAGCTCACAAGATTTTGTAAAATAAGGTTTAAACAAAATTTTGCTTAATAATTTTGGGTAGCAGTGGATCATAATTTACAGACGGTTGATTGATGTTTCTTCTGGTACTCGCTGTTCGAAAGAGCATATATGTCTGAAGGAAAACACTTGTATCGATTCTGTTACCTTCTGTTGCAAGGGTAATTATTCACTAAAGTCTTTACCAGTGCATTATAGTGATTTTGGTGTCATAAATTGCAGGGTCTTCATGATGCTCACTTGTTTCATTTCTTAGCTGGAGATTAATTTGCTGTTACAAGGAAAGCATCTTTTTACTTCTGAAGTTGAACTAATGTGTGATAAGTTGACTAATTCCATGACACTAGTTTGCTTACGATATTGGCAATGGACTATAGATCGTACACTTTCCTCAGATCCAGTTTTGTTGCTTTCGGTTTTTTTTTAATTTTTTTTTTTGGATGTCATATTGAGAAATTTATTCTGACTTCCTCTCTTGTTTAAATTATTCATTGACAAGGCCTTTGTTACTTTTGACACTTGCTCTGTTCTACTCTGTTTCCTTTGAGTTCCAAACTTAATTTT
>CM060873.1:24518413-24555913 GCA_030737845.1 Acorus calamus
AAGTTGCGTCAAAGGGATACATACTGGACAAATGGTTCTCCGTTTGGTTGAAGCTATTGGTGAGGCTTTATACAAATTCTCATCATTTATACTCCTGAATCCACTTATAAATAAATCTGTTGGGCACAGATCATATAAATAAATTCATGAGACTCTTTGATCCATTTACAAATAAATTGTGAGGAACAGTCTTTACTAACTCCTATGCTTACTTATACAAGTTTATAAAACTGAACATCATATCACATTTGGACTATAAAAACAAGGAAAAAGAAGCAGAAGTTATTAGGCGTTAACAGAAGTAGAAGGGAACATTTCCATATAATAAACCTGAAATAAGAAGAGATGAGTGAATTTACAAGATAACTGAGAGGAGTTAGTATCGGAGATGAAAAGATAGGGATGATGGAGAAGGAGAGATAAACTAGTGAACCTCTATCCCTCTTTGGTCCCTTTCTTTATTCATCAATCTGATTATTGCCTGTCTCTTTTGAGAACACTGTATTGTGTTCATCTTTTTTAGCTGTCCTTTTGTTGTTTCCAGTAGATCTTTGATAGGAAAAAGTCAAAAACCCAAAACTCTTCAGGATATGAACACCTCTCAGTGGAGAACAGAGGACCTTGTAAAGGATTGATTTGAGTGCTAGAGTCATCTTTAAAAATCCAACTCCTCAAAGATATCTGTTCGGTGACATGTTCATTGCCTAAATGACCAAAGATCTTCAAAGAAAAAGTCAAAACTCTTCAGGAAATGAACAACTCTAAGTGGAGAAGAGAGGATTGTACTTGTAAGCCGGGAATGCTTTGAGTGCTGAAATCTTCCTAAAAGAATCCAACAACTTGAAGATTTATCTGTTCTGTGACATGTTCATTACTAATGTGGTTTATAAACATCATCAAAGTTTTGTAATTCCATTTATTATCAAATTTTAGTGTTTGGAATGCAAGTAACGGTAACTACTACTATCTGTGGAAAATTTGCTACAGTAGTTTTCATTCATATTACAACTGCGTTTAACTTTCTTTCATTTGCAGATGTTTATCTTGCTGGAACTGTCATGTTGATATTTGGCATGGGGTTATATGGATTATTTATTAGTAACGTGCAACCTGATGTACCTTCACACCTGGATCGTTCTCTAAAGGGGTCTTCCTTATTTGGAATGTTTGCTCTGAAGGTAATTGCAATCTTACATCAATCCAAGATTGTCATGCCAGTTCTGCATTTTCTTGGAGATATAGTTAACTTTTGCCATATTCCACAAAATCATGGAAAAGAGTTTGTTTGAATTGGAATCCTCAAGCTGAAATCTCATTAGTTGCATTTTTCTACTGGAGAATGTGGATTTTAATTGAATCCCAGTTAATGGTAGTGGTGCTCTTTATTTTCAAGTTTTAAGTTTAGTATCATTTTGACATCATCTTTCTGTTATTAGGCTTTTACTTTCTGATTTCCCATTGTTGTATATATATTTCATTTTTTTTTTAAATTTATTCTATGATTCTTCTCTCAAACTTAATGATAATGTTTCTTCCCTATTTTTCATTTTTCTTATTGGTATACTTGTGTACTTGGGGCATATATATCATTTGATCATATGACGGTGTTTGGAAACGGGTTAAGTTAACTTATGGAGAGACTGCTTTTATAGGAATCATATATAATACAAACTCGTATTCAATCATCACCAACGGTCCCAGTTTTAAATAAAGTGAAAATAACTTTTACTAGTTATAAATAATAAAAAAAAACTTTTCAATAATCTAACAAAAGCACGCTTCTTGGAAAGCTATTTCCAAACTCGTTTCCTAACGTTACCTTTGTTAGGTAGTCTTTTAATTGTCATTCATAAACAAACACGAAATATGAATTATAAGAGATTTCATTCCGGTTAGTGGCCATAAATTGTTTTGGACAATTTCAAACTCATGGTTCTGTAGACCATTTCAAACTCATGGTTCTGTAGACCATGTACAGCCAAACTCATCTGATTTGGAATTTATGTGACATTGTTGTGATTTGTGATTGCAACCTGAAGTATGCTTCTTCATAACTTGCAGGAGAGACCAAGATGGATGAAAATAAGCTCGCTCGATGAACTGAAGACGAAGGTGGGACATGTTATTGTCATGATTCTTTTAGTGAAAATGTTTGAGAGGAGCAAAATGGTCGCAATCACCACGGGCCTGGACCTCCTTAGCTATTCCATTTGTATCTTCTTGTCATCCGCTTCTTTGTATATTCTCCACAACCTTCACAAGTCCGACTAAACACTGATGTTTTGATATTATTGTATGGTATTTGAAGTGATTCTGAAACTCATTGAACATCAGTTGAAATGTTGTATAGTTAATGAAAGTTCTGTACGAATTTCACTGTTTGAGTTTCACTTCACAGTCGTATGTTGAGACATAAGTGCAGTTTTTTTTTAGGAGGGTCTGTTTGGACTTTGGATGCAATATTGAAATGTTGAGATTCTTAAATTTTAAAGCGATTGTATTATCTGTGTGATTTCTATAAAAAAAAATAGGGTTTTTTTTTTATTGAGGGGGTGATTACGTGCGGTGAACGGCATATAATTTAGTGCAGCAGCGATCCCTCACGGGCTTTTCGTATTTTATTTTTAGTCCTCACGTTTTTTGTTTTAGTCCTGAAGGGATCGTATCGGACTAAATTATTTGGTTTTCTTTTTATTCGGGTGCGATTAAAAAAGAACATATCGACCGTCTTTAAATGCGATGAACTAAAACCGTGATCGAACAGCACACGTCGCGGCTGCACCCGCCGTTTGCCGCACCTAATCGCTCGTGTGTGTGTGTGTGTGTGTGTATAAAATCTTAGAATCTTTATTTTAATTCTCCTCCCTCTGATAATTTAAAATTTTATCTGTTATAACTGTAATTATCATATAAATTTCTATATTATAAATTTAGAAATGTGAATTATCAGTCACCTTAACTAGTGTATAAATTTAGAAATGTTAATTATCTGATAAATAATCGGTATTTGTTTTAAAATCATATTTGAGATTGAATATTAACATGTGTGTGATATTTGATTTGTGAAAAGAATTCTAACTTATCTACATTTTTTTTATAAATATATTCATGTAATTTATTAAATTTTTTTATAAAAAAATATAACTGGGCAGGGTAACTTTTTTTTCTTTGAAAAACAAGAAAAAAATAAGACCATCAAGATTTTTATGCCGCGTTTTAATCTCCCGTTCTTATAAACCTTATTCCGGGGATTTAGTAATTGATCCCTAATTTTTTTATATTTTGTTGGACAGATTTGAAAAGTCCCCAAAGTGCAGAATATAGTTTTAGTCCCTGGGAGGGACCTATCCATAAAGTATTTAATTTTTTTAGTCCCTGTGAGGGACAAACTAAAAAGAAACATATCCTTTATTTGTGAATATGATTTTGATTTGGGACTAATATTTTATTTTATTAATTTTAATAATTGTTAAAGTGTCTTTGATTTTTAGAAGTGAGGAATCGATCCCTAAACAAATATGTTTACAGATACTTAAAATTTGTGTCCTAATAAATCCATTTAAGGAGAACTTTTATAAAAAAAATACCTGGGCAGGGTAACTTTTTTCTTGTGAAAAACAAAAAAAAATACTAGACCATCAAGATCCTTTTATCATTTGATGCGCGGAATCGCGTGATTATGTAATCTCCCGTTTGGCTTAATAAAACTTTTTTTCGGGGTAGATATTATACCAACAAAAGTGATTTTGTGTTTGATAAAAGGTGAAAAATGATGAAGGACATATTTGAAAAGAAATCAGTTGATGTACCAGTGCAAAAGATACCCCACACTTTGGGTAATAAAATTTACAATGGTTGATGACTCCCAAATATTTTCGCCAGAGTCCCTCTAAAACCAAATGATTGCGAGCTAACCAATCCGGTCTCTAACACCGGGGGAAGTTTTAAGTAAAATACAATAAATCACCGCGGGTATTAAAAGCTGTGATATCTTTGTTGCTGTACTTAATTAATACACATACACTCTTATCTTTCGCAAAAAAAAAAAAAAAAAAAACATAGCCTCTAAATTTGAAAAAAAAAAAACCCTACTCGCCCTCCATAAGTCGTCAATTTTTTTTTTTTTTTTAGTATTGATAGGGTATTTTGATACACTCCAAACCTGAATCAGAGATGCTGAAATGAAAAAAAAAAAGATAAAGCACAATGAATAACATATGAACAAACAATGTTTTGGAAGAAAGAATATGGGAAGAGGGCTTAAATAATGGCCGGTTAAAAAATGAATCTGAGGAACACGAAGAGAAAGTCAGACGGTTGAGGAAGAAGAAGAGAAAGTTTAGGTGTTTTTTTTAGTGAGAAGGGATCAGTTTTTTATATCTAATTTTTTATTTATTTATAACTGACGGGCTCTAATTATACTTCAAAGAAAAGAGATTCAAGCATGTCAAAGAGATATGAAATATTTACTCTATTTCTTTGTAGAAAGAAAAAAAACACAAAAGGCTATTCGACAACTTCTCCATAAACACATCCTCCAAGGGTGCCCCACACATTGAAACCCATACTTTTAAAAAAAAAAAAAATTGGGCAAGTAAACGAAAACCCACTGTCCTCGGTGGTGAATGATGGTCGCCAGAGGTTAGGTACCAACTCAGTCCATTTTGCACAATGTTGAAGTGTGGTCGTCAGACTTTTGTAAGAATAAATTTATATTTTTAGTTTCCAAATTTTATATTTAAATTTGATACATTAACCAAAATATAATGTTAGTACAAGAAATTTTTACTTTCAAATTATTTTTATGTTTATTTTTATGGGGATCTTGGACTGTTATTTATTTTTATATATAAATCTCTCATAAATGGTTGTAGAATTTGAATTTTCCGTGAATGGTTGGTTATGGAATGCATATTTTGATGTGTTTTAAATCATCTGTTTGTTATATGTGTTTAAATGTGAAATTTATCATTTTGCTTGTAAAAAGGATTCTCTCTTATGTCGTCGGGCGACCACGTTTCAATATCCTAGAGGGAATGCCATGTGTACCTCTGGCGACCATCATTCACCAACTAGAGGGAATCCGCAGTTTTCGTTTTGAGTACATAATTTATATATATATATATATATATATATATATATAAAAATTGACTCGGGGTGGGATATCGGCGCCCCCATGAGCCAGCTCTAATAAAATAGCTATTTTTGCCATCACTCCTCACCAAATGATTGCAGCTAGGATCATCACGGGTATTAAAAGTTGTGATATCTGTGTCTCGCGATGTACTCACCCTTCATAGAGTCAGGAGTATCTGTGGCCCTCGCTCCACTAAGTAACTCCTCTAGATAACTTGTTTAGTATTCGCCTGAACCAGACACTCCAATGCCCTTCATCCAGTCCGAACACCCAAAACTGATCATTGGTGCCCTCCATGTTTGCTGCCAACTCGAAAAGGGGGGGGGGGGGAATCTCTCCACGAATGAAGAGTCTCCCACCCAAACATCTCACACCAAAAGCGCACTCGACTGCCATTGCCCATATTCTATCACAGAGCATCACCAAATCTAGCAGTAGCATTTAGAATACCTGCCCATATCTGAGATGGATGAGGAGCATCAACTATGGGAGTTGAAAATTGCGCAACAATATCGCGCCTCCACCACAGTGCACCATATAATAGAATTATTTATGGCCCATCTCTACTTCAATTTTACTAGGAGTGTTTTATTCATGTCTTCAAGGTTTAGAACACCAAGACTATTTTTTTTACACCAAACAACTTTTCACTTAACAAGATGCACCCTTCTTCCCACTGGGCCGTTCTACATAAATCTTTTTTCTTATAACACCGATGCTTATAAAAATTAACACTAAAGAACATTCTAAGCGTATCCGTTAACTTTTGACGGAAAAGTAACTCAGGAAGTTAATTGAGGAGGTTTCGAACCAAAAGCATACAACTAAAGTAAAATACAGGGGATTATATGGATGTTGATTGAGTAAATTGAGGGGTGGATATGGATATTCGCCCAAATTCAGGGGGATATTTGCATTTATCCCAAGAAATTAAGGAAGGCCGAATACGATTCGAATACAGGATCGTTATCCATCGATATTTATTATCATATCGTCGTCTTCACCGAAAACGAGAATTGCATTTTTAAAGACTCAGATTTCCCTTTCTTTCTAGGTTTTTCACCTCCAAAATTTCGTCAATCTCGACAACCGATCATGTCCTTCTCTCGTCCTCATCCATTCCCCCACCATGACAACTCCGCTCCATCGGCGGCGCCAGCTGCCGTCGCATCCATTACAGACCCTCCGATCGAACCGCCGCCGCCGCTGCCACCACCACCACCACCACCAACGGTGATCTCTCGAGAAAGCATCATCTCGGCTTCGACCACACCGCTTTTGATGCCGCCGAAGGTCCTCCCTTGAAGAGGCGGCGGCAGCAGCAGCATCGGCAGCCCGTCTATGCCCCCTGGGAAGAGACTCATTGGAGGGACCAGCTGCGGTGGCAGCATCGGCAGCCCGTCTATGCCGCCGGGAATGGGCCGTCGACCAGCGGCGGGGACGGACGCCGGGCGGGATCGGATGGCGTCATCGTCCACGGCGACGGCGGCGACGTGGTGTTCATGTCGAGGGACGAGATTGAGCGGTGCTCGCCGTCGAGGAGGGACGGGATCGACTCAATGAGGGAGACGCAGCTGCGCTACTCCTACTGCGCCTTCCTCCAGAATCTGGGTCTCCGTCTTCAACTGTAAAGATCGCGCCTTTTTTGTTTGTTTAATATGGTTTTCTGATGCATTGTTCATTTTTTTATTTGTTTCTTTTTTTTTTTTTTTCGGGGGGGGGGGGGGGGGGGGGGTGTGATGCAGGCCGCAGACTACGATCGGGACGGCGATGGTTCTTTGCCACCGTTTCTTCTTCCGCAGATCTCATGCTAATCATGATAGATTTGTGAGTTCAGCATACCTTGTTTTTTTTCTTCCTGTAATTGGTTTTCTGTTTTGTGGAGTTATTGGGATCTGGGTAATGTTATGACTAAATCAGTGTACTGAATTTGGCATCCTCTTTATTTTTTTAGTTCTTGGGTGTTTTCATTTTTTTTTTCCGGGTTGGATACTATTTATTTTGGATTGTAATAGTTACTTCCATTTCCAACCCGGCTTCTGTTTTTTTTCTTGTGTGGGTGTTTTTTTTATATTATTGTTTTGAACCAAAGATCGGAGCATTTCATATCAAAATGATGCCCCTCGAACAAATAGAGATGACAGATCTCCAAATATGAAAGGTAAAAAAAAAGGATGAAACTCAAAGGTAACCAACCACTTCACCCTCGCAGCGAACTGAGCTTTGGAAAAGTTAGCACCCCCCTCTCATAAAGGAGGTCAAGGGATCAAATCCTTAGGGCACCATTCTTCAGAAAAAAAAAAAAAAACACCACCTCACCCTCATAGAAAAGTTGATTGCCCTCTTCCAATTAGTCCCTATCAATCCATGATGGATGAAACCATCTCTTAGCCTAGTGACCTCGATACCCAAGCATGAAGAGAGGCCATGATAGCCATCCAAATATTTTCCACATATGTTCTTTCTCCTTTTTGACATGGTCTCGCTTTTTTTTTTTGTTTTTGTTTTGGAGTTGAAAAAATCAGCCGTGGGCTTTTCCTGATTGAGATTGTACTAATCCATCTGTGTTTGTGCAGTTGATCGCAACAGCAGCTTTGTTTCTTGCAGCAAAGTCAGAGGAGACACCATGCCCTCTGGATGATGTGCTCAAAGCATCCTGTGAACTTTGCCACAAGCAGGATTTCACCTTCTTCTCTTATTTGCTCCCTGTTGTGAGTCTATCTTCTGATTGATTGATCATTTTAGTCATCATACAATTGTCCTGATGAAATTATATTGGGGGACTACCACATGTGGTTGAAGATTTTATAGCACAGTTGACTAGTGTGACTATTTCAACATCAAAATATTTGGAACCGTGCTCATAGGTATTAATGTGTCCAAAGTTTAATATTTAACTCTAAGCCTCCGTTTGGATTGATGAATTGAGTTTTTTGGATAGATAATTATGCCAGTATAGATAACAATTCTAAAGGCATAAGAGATTTTCTGTTTGGTTGTATTTTTTTTATATTCTCATTGGAAAACGTAAGAATAAAGGTTGAGTTATTTGGTTATAAAGAATAAAATATAAATAAAGTGTAAAAAAGTTGATTTGACATATGGACCCTTTGATGTATAAGAAGTGTTGATAGGTGATTTGATGTGATAAGATGTAAAAAGCTGATTTGACATGTGGACCCATGAGAATAGATAAACTGAGTATAGTTTATCCTAAGGGTTACTTAGAATTGTTATACTCTCTTATACTCGTTTAAACTGGCTTAGTAATACCAAGTTATACTCTACAAACAAACCGCCATTTTCCCTATCCATTCTTATACCACCCTTATTCTCGCTTAACCCGTTACCCAAACAGGGGCTGGACATGCTAATTGATATGGCATTGGTGTTTAACTTTTGTTTCCATCAGCATCTTGAGGTTTCTCATTACTTGATGCAATTGTGTTCATGTAGTCCTTTTTGGTCATTCTTATGTTCTCTTGAGATGCATGTCACATGTTAAACTACAAACGTTAAGTTGAAAAAGATAAGAAACAGTATGCTTGTACATGTTTTTTGAAACACTTGTTTGTTATTTGACAGGATTGGCTCAAACAATACAAAGAACGGGTCCTCGAGGCTGAACAGATGATATTGATGACCTTAAATTTTGAGCTAGATGTGCAGCATCCATACGATCCACTTACTTCTGTTCTAAAAAAGTTAGGGCTCTCACAGACTGCTTTACTGAATATGGCAATTCAGCTTGGTTAGTGAAGGGTAAGCTTTTCTGTTATGTAATTCGATATATCTATGGTCTTTTCTCTGTAGTATTTTTTGATTAAGTGCAAGCCAATTCTACTTATCTCATTCATGATCTATCAAAGACTTTTTGGTTTAACAAATTCCAAGAGAATGCACTTTATGGCCTTTTAATTCATTTTGGTTTTTGAAAGGGATATAATCTTATTTTTTTCTGTTTCGCTATATGTTGGACCATCCGGCTGGAGATAACCAAATGATGCCTGAGCTATGATTTGAGGGAGCTGATGGGTCACTGAGGATGCCTAAAATGTGGTTCATGCTTGGTGTAACCAAGGGATGTTTCCACTTATTTTTTATTCCAAGAGGCACGGTGAAAATCTGTCTCATGCAGAAAGCAGTCATGAAACTAAGGTGTAACTAAGGGGTGTTGCAAATTTATTCATTGTGGAGGGCCAGAGAAGAGATCATAGAGAGACCTGATGTATGTGAGAGAGCTTCTGACACTCTAATGGGCATTCTAACAGGCAATGTACTGGCACTATAGCAGTGGCTAGAATCTCGGAAAGTTCGAGGGTTTGGGGCACTTAGATTCTCGTACCTTCAGGGGCTTCAAAAGATGTATGCTATCTTGCCAAAAATAGAGGTGGTCAGTTGGAAACCTTGCCAAATATATTATTCACCTTCCAATGGAAAGTAATTCTAACTCGAAGAGAGGTTTCAGGGCAGTAGGAGGTTCTAGCAATGAGGAAAAAGAGTTGTAGAAGCTGAGAGATGATGTTCCAGGAGGTTCAAGAAGGTTGATCTCACAGCGATTCTCTAATCAGATGACAATGGAGGCTCTCAGCATGATACAACAAACCACTAATCTAAAAAAAAGTTGCCTAGGGAAGGGTGAAAGCCTAATCCTAGCTCTAACACCATGTAACATGGGGAGAGTTGAGTAATGAATACCTCATCATTATCACAAGACATGGGCCCTTTAAGTACATTTACACTACACAGTCACATAGATTTACACCCATAAGGTTACCACATATAAAATTGGGTGTATAAATAAGACACTCTGTGTGTGTGTGTGTGATATGCATCAACAATATTAATGCTTCTATATTATTATGTTTAACATTCCCCGTCTGTACTCCAATATTTATAAAAAGTGGTGGCTCCAATATATAAAAAAATGGTGGTGTTTCACACATCTAATTAAGAAAAAAGAGAGGTTAAATTAATATAGTGTTATTTTTAATGGACAGGGTCAAGGATCAGTCCTGTACACACTGACTGTATAGCCTGGCCCTCAAGGAAATCAGCAGGTTTCACTAGGATACCAGGATTCATTTACCAAAAGGAATCTTGTCCTTCTATATATATATTATATATATTTAAACTTAATCCTTGAAACTTTGACTCATCTCAACTAATGAAGATTTCTCTCAAAAAAGTCATTCTATTTAGCTTTCATTTGCAATAATACGCTTCTTATGGCTTTTCTAAATAGTGCACAAGCACAATGACATTTGTGAGTATTGTAGTTTGCTTATTTCCTGAAAATTCTTAAAAACATTAATGCATTAGGTGAAAGGAAAGACCATTCATCTTTAGAGTACGTTAGATAGGCTGGAGGCTTCATTTAGATTAAGACCATTCACCTTTTGTCTCTGAATTGTGTGAAATCTGATGGAGGGCTTTGCAATATCTAGCATTATCATATATTGGTTTTAAACATATGATGCAGTTGTTCCATTTTCCGTCTCTGCTGCTAACTGTAACTTCATGCATGATCTTTTTTTTTTTTTTTATACACAGTTTAATAAATTTTAGATAGTTTTATTGATGCTAAACATTATACCAACAGCCAATGAAACCCTATTTATTCATACATATATGTGGTTTACGAGATCAAGGGATTCATGACCTCTAACTATGCAAAAATTTAAAATCTCTCTGTCAATCTGAGGTCTTCTAGAAGTATATCAAATAGATTTAAAAGCAAATTGCTAAACAAACATGAAACAAACTCATTTCAAGTGAAGTTGATTGGATGGTTGTGATAGTATCATTGATCACCTGTGTTGGAAATCTGTGTGATCCTGTTAACTCAGCAATGCTCTTTGAAAAATAAGATGTTAGCCTATCATTTGCTCAAGAAGCTTGTTGGATGTCAGATCCCATAGACGAAGATTTGTTAATGTCATGCAGTCTGTGTATAGAGTTTCAGATATATAGAAGCATAATATGCATACAATGTTCTCGTTGCATGAGCCTAAATTGCATATTGAAAACATAGGTTTCCATATACATTAATTGATCTTGGTCAAGACATGAAAGACCGCTCCATCGTGGACCAACGGGTCTTCAAGGATTTTGACAAATAGTTATCTTAAATGATGATGAATCACATTTCATGTGTAAATCCAAATGCAAATAGATGGAATAAGGCTTGCCGATTCTTACATGTCATTATTACTTTATTAGTATGTTTTGTGGTGGATACGTTATTATTATTTACATGTGGTTGAAATATTTTGGATATTATTTTTTTGTGTGAGATTTTTTGTATATCGAAAGTTTTATGGATGAACTTCAAATTGATCCTTTGCTCTTTGTGTGATTCTGCATTATTTGTTTTATTGAGTTATTTTTATTAGGGATTATGCTCGTTGTGTATATCCATATTAAGTCATATGTCTTGGCATTTTTTTTTCAATTGTTACTTGGATACCCTATGAACACCAGCTGGAAACATTTGTGGTTAATTTTCAACGCTGCATCTGAACTTTACATATATGAACTTGCGCTTGGCTGCTGTTTCATGCAATTTTTTCTTATCAGAGTCATTCCAATAGTGTAACAGACTTAATGTTGACACACGGGAGTTTAATGTACCCCTCCTTTTAAATGTCCTTGACCGATTTTTTATTGTTGAAATTGGCTGCATGCAACAAATCATTGAGTTGATGCTTCTACCTCCATTCGTGCCTCACATCTTGTAATTCCAAAAAGCTTCCATTGGGTAGCACTATATTCATGTAGTTGATCATTTGATTAGTGCTGTTATACCTGACACCAATTAGAAGGTAGAATTAAGTCAGACTTGTGGATCTTTGAAGTGGAGATGCTTGTGCTTTTAAAGCATTGGGTCAGTAGTTCTTCGTTCCTTTACCCATTCAAAACATGACTTGCTTCATATAGCTGCCCAGCTTTTTCCCAATTCTTGTCATACATTTCCATTTGTTGAAATACTGAATCACGTTGATATTCCCAAAAGTGTTTCGCAAAAAATGCCAAGAAAAGCGTGAAAACATTTTCCAAATGCTTTTATGTCCAATCATTGTCACGGAAGGATTGATTACCATAATGTATTAATTACGTAATGTACACTTTATTAGTTTTTTTTTATAAAAAAGGTATTATCACCTTTGTTGCAAGCACATTTTAAATCTATTTTTGTTTTGTTTGATGCTCGTGTAATTTCTTTTTTTTAGGGTCATGATGATAAATGCTTTTCAACTTTAAAACCATATTCACATGATACTGGATAAGATTTGAATATTTTAAGGGAAAAACTATTGTTGACTAGTTTGAACTTTGATATACACTGTATTTTTACGTCTAGATGCAAAATTATTATATATAGTTTCTACCTTATGAGCTTGTACCTGCTTTTATATAACATGCTAATTTTAATCTAGTTACTCTAAATAGAATTGGATTTTGTGTCTGGCGCTTATGTTCATTTTTAGAAAGTTCATATATATACATTAATTCAATTATTTGCATAAATACCCAAAAAAACCCAAATTTGTCAAAATAACCACATTGAAATCATTTTCCAAGCAATACTCGTCAAAAGGGTTTAAGTTGTGCACTAATGCTTTTCTGTTATAACAAATGTATATTTTAAATTGGGTATGGAATGCCCCTCAAAAGAGTATTCTTGCATAACTTAAACCCTTTTCAGGGGTATTGCTAGGAATAGGGTTTTAACGGGGTATTTTGGCAAAATAGGGTTCTTAAGGGCTTTATGCAAATAAACCGTATTTTTTTTCTTTGTCAACCTATGAACTTAATTCCTTTAGAAAAAAATCCAATGAACTTAATTGATCAAGTCTACTGCAAGCCTTCAACAAATAGCTTACATTTTTCACTTGCTTTATATTAAGTAGGAAATGACTGCTATTTATTCATTTTGCCAGTACACATACTTGTGGTATAAGCTTTCTGGTTATAGTCCCAGTTGAAATGATGTTTCATAACACAGTCTAAGGTCTGGCTTCTTCTTGTGGAAGTTTTATTTAGTCAGTTTGAAGAAAATTAAAATTGCTTGGTCAACTTGTAAGTTTGTTATTATTATATTTCTCCACTCTGATTTATTTTTTTATATAAATAAAAATATTGGAATTTCCTTTGCTTAGGTAAAAGGATTATCATTCATAAAAATTTAGAAAAACTGATCTTTTGGTGTTTTTATGATGTCTGATGTATTTCTTTTGTATGCAAATATTGAAATATATAAGAAGCAAAAGAATGTGGAAGTCGCCTTTATACCATACTTAAAAAGTTTTTCGATATTTCATACCCAGAATATAGAATTTGGGATAAATTTCAGATATTTTGAAGCTCACCAGATTTTGTAAAATAAGGTTTAAACAAAATTTTGTCTTAATAATTTTGGGTAGCAGTGGATCATAATTTACAGATGGTTGATTGATGTTTCTTCTGGTACTCGGCTGTTCGAAGAGCATATATGTCTGAAAGGAAAACACTTGTATTGGTTCTGTTACCTTCTGTTGCAAGGGTAATTATTCACTAAAGTCTTTACCAGTGCATTATAGTGATTTTGGTGTCATAAATTGCAGGGTCTTCATGATGCTCACTTGTTTCATTTCTTAGCTGGAGGATTAATTTGCTGTTACAAGGAAAGCATCTTTTTACTTCTGAAGTTGAACTAATGTGTGATAAGTTGACTAAACAATTCCATGACAACTAGTTTGCTTACCGGATATTGGCAATGGACTATAGATCGTACACTTTCCTCAGATCCAGTTTTGTTGCTTTCGGTTTTTTTTTAAATTTTTTTTTTTTGGATGTCGTACTGAGAAATTTATTCTGATTCTTCCTCTCTTGTTTAAATTATTCATTGACAAGGCCCTTGTTACTTTCGCACACTTGCTCTGTTCTACTCTGTTTCCTTTGAGTTCCAAATCTTAATTTTGGATAATCTTAGAAACTTGATCTCTTTTACAGTTTTTTTCCCTTCATCTTTTTAATATCACTATCTAATAACGGAATTTCTTTTATAAAAAAAATTAGAGTATTTTGCTATTTTTGTTGATAATTGATGTCATTCTTATGGCACTTTGTTTAGAAAAATATATCTGTCTAGTTTTACTTCTCTGTTGGATATAATATAGTCACACATGTCATGCAAAGTCATGCGTGCCGTGTGAGTTAATATCAGTGGCTTTGTGGTCATATTCCATTGCATCTTTCATACATTGAGTTTTTAATGCATAAAAAAAGTTTTTTACACTAATAATAGTATGTTTAAATTTTTAGGAATTTAAATTCTCAGAGAACTCTTGGACATATATATTATATATCTAAGATTACTAATGAAATACTTAATAATATGATTATTTGAACAATACTTCACTCTGTTGCCAACTGACAAAGACTTGATAGTCAGCATTTCTTTACTGCTCTGCTTTACCTTGTACTTTTCCAATACACACCATCCATACCAAACAATTTTATCATTATCTTTACTACATTCCTAAACCCATGAAGTGAGTGCATCACTTGACCTTTTGGTCCTGGGAATCCTTGTTGGACCTTTTTATTCCATGCATGTGCATGACTTCCGCAAAGTATGTGTATGAAGAAGATGCTTTTCTTGACCCAAGATGACATTTTTTATGTGCAAATGCTATGTTCAGCTGCACGTCCTAACGGTATCAAAAGTTTCTTGTTCTGTTCCCATTTTTTTTTATTCTACTAGGATTTCCCGTTAATGATTCAATGAAATATTGATCATTGGATTGGGGAATGCATATGGAGCGGAATATGGTCCTGGAGTTGTGTTTCCAAAGGCATAACATGTCACTGTAGACTTTAGCACCAGTCCAGCTTTTCAGCAGAAAGTTGTAAGGAAAATATCTACCCTGGATGCAAGCTTCATTAGTTGGTAAGATAAATGTAGGGATAGTATCTTGCTTTACTATTTGAAATATATATGCTTTCTGACTTCTGTATTAGTTTTCATTGTCTTGCATAGATTTCTTTGATTGGAAATATCATGTAAGACTATATGTCATTCAGATGTGTACTGCTTCTGTGGATGGTTGGTATATCGGCCCATCAATATTTCCATTCATTAGATTGTTTGTCACCATTGTTAATTACTTTCGAGGAGTTAAATTGTGTTCCTTTCTTTCTGCAGGCTACGAACTTCACTTTGGCTTCAGTTTAAGCCCCATCACATTGCTGCTGGAGCTGCATTCCTTGCCGCCAAGTGTTTGAATTTTGATCTTGCCTTGCACCATAATATGTATCGGGAGTTCCAAACTACGCCATCTATTCTTCAAGGTAGCATCAGTAGAAACTATATTCCTTATAATATGGTTATAAGCATTCAAGTATGATCTCTTATAAATTCTATGATTGCAGATGTTGTCCAGCAGTTGATGGAGCTTTTCTAGGTGGTAATACACAGAAATATAGTACCATTTCCATGGTATAAAAGTTATGAGGTATGACATATTTCCTCTTACATTGGATCAAAATACAAATTTGAGGTTCAGCTTTACTGTCCTTGTTAAGAAAGTGATCATCACATTTTACATGTAAAAATATATATACATCAGCAAATGAGACGATTGTAGACGTCGAGCAGTTTCCACTTTGGTGGAGACTTCATGAATAAATTATTGTGTTTACAGTCTTTGGAGAAGTTCAGCTTTGCAAGTGCATGCGTGTCTACTGTCTTGTCCATGGTGAATGCCCTTTTAGCATTCTTTAGATTTGAGTAGCAAAAATTGGGGCTGTTATTACTTTGGGGAAAGGGTATGTACCATAAGCTATTTTAAGAGGGTTCATGGAACGTTGTAATAGATGTGCATTTTTTTCTCTCTAAGTCGTACATCATAGTCAGTCTGCTATACATGCAAATATTGTTATCATCTTTGCAACCATCCACTGCATGTGATAACCAGGCCAGGCATTTTCAGGTGAGTATAACTATAACTACGCCAGATTAAGTGGAAATAAGCTGGAATTGATAATCTAGATTGAAATTGTGTTATTCCATCTATTCTATTATACTAGTACAAAGGGGGTTTACATGTCAAATCATCTGTCATCACATCTTAGAAATTAGGGGTTTACATGCCAAGTCATTTTTTTACTTTTTATAAATGTCTTATTGTTTGTTCAAAACTTATCCCTCGTCAACCTCACAACAAAAAAAATTATTATTATGTTTTCAAATGAGAATTAACTAAACACAACCAAATAGATAAAGGACTTATTCATTGTCTTTATATATTGGAATAATTATTTATCTTGGAATAATTTATATCGCTATTCAAACTAGAGGCTCAAAGGACATCATCCGGTCATGCATCACTGAATCAGATCATCTTCACAAATGGTAAAACCAATAAGAACATATAAAGATTAAAATGCACCAGATCATAACATGTCTCCCTGTATGTGTAAAAGGGAATATGGGTGTAAACTTTAGACATTGTAGATATTTCTTATTTCGGGATCATTTTCAAAATGACATATTGCTAATTGAGGAACGTTTGGTGCTAGTAGTGTTAAATATCCCTACATGGAATTTCCACTACATGGAATTACCATGAATTCAAAAGCAACAATTAGCACATTTGCTTACATGATGCTTTAATATATGATTATATCTGCTCAAATAGGCTACTTAATACTTCATATTGGTGTTGGTTTTAGGATCATTCAGTGGTGGCATTCACCAAATTTTCAATGATATCTGATTTCATTTTTTTTTTTTTGGCAAAAATGGGTCATCTTTAGAATAAAAAAATTCAGGACTTCAGAAGATCAATAGAGATACACGTGGGTATAGAAAGATCACAAACATGTCATGGACATCCCAATAATATCAAATTGAAATCAAACCATTAACAGTCTTTATAATTTATTCCCATATGCACAAACAAATGAATAAAACTCCCCTTTCCCCCTCTGCAATGAGGTGTTTGCATTTCCAGCTACACTAAGAATTCCCAGCTCAAGAAATCCACAACCTCTCCCTCTTCATCTAAACTTCTTACTGGAGATCTTGATCGGTGTAAACGTTGGTCGTTGTTTCATCGTCCCGCTGCCATGACTGCCCTTCTGAGCCGAAGAGAGCCTCCCCTTCATCTAAACTTCTTACTGGAGATCTTGATCGGTGTAAATGTCGGCTGTTGTCTCATCGCCCTGCCACCATTACAGCCCTTGTGAGCCGAAGAGAGCCTTCCCTTCAATGGGGACGCCAATCGGTTCACAAACTTTGAAGGCGAGAACGAAAGCCTCAGCTTCGACACCATGGTCCCCCTCGAATTCGATTGGATTCGAGCAACCACGGGCGGCGATCGTATGGCAAACTTGTGTGGGATCTGCTTTGCCTTGGCCGCGATCACCGGGGACCTCGTCTTGGAGAACCTCTGGTGTGAAGATGGCGAGTTCAGGAAGAGCGGGTTCGGGAAGAGCACGGTCTTCTTGGCCCAAGGCCTGTGTTTGGGGGAGACCCGGTTTGCAAAATGGTGTGTCTCTTTCAATGGCTGCTGCTCTCTCTTGTTTGGTGGGGAGGATTTGAAGCTGATGCGAGACCGGGCGGCCCCCCTTCGGGCGGGCAAATCGGGGTCCGAACGGATTGTTTTCAGTAGGCATTGCTTCTCTCTTGTTCTTTTGGTCCGCATTTGGTCTCCTTCGATGGTGCGGCTCGTCCTGCCTTTGTGTGTGTTGATTGGCGTCTTTGGGTCGCCTGAGATGGCTCTGTTTCTGGGCTTCGACGGTTTTGGGGCCGCCGAGACTATTTGTTTTGTGAATTGGCTTGCTTGTAGGATCTCTGCAACTGTTTCTCCTACTATCATTGCTGGAAGAGACATCCGCTTCCACTCGCTGCCTGTTTCACACAAAATCCTGATATGGGAGCCAAAACACATTGAATAATATGGTCACCAATAGCTAGGATTGCGAACCGAATCCAAATGCTGAAGAGGCTAATCCAAATTCAACCCAACCTGGCCCTTAACCTGAATTCAACTCGAGTTGCAGTCTAGCCATTGGTTCGGGTTTGGAGGGTCGCATATGAATTGGGTTCCATGTTATTCTAAACAATTTTAAACTATGTAGTAACCATTAAAAAGAATAGGTGGTGTACAAGATAATAGAGATGAAAATGGAAGAAAAGGGGCAAAAAACACACAGAAATAATACCACGAAAAAAGTGATTTGGGATTAACATTTCATGAGTTTGAAAATTATCCTAAACCCAAATCGAATTAGGTGAATCACTCGGATTCAGGTTTTTTGCATCCGTCGTATCTTGCACAATAATACAAGGGGTGCAAATAAAACCACACGAATCCAACCATCCAAACATCCAATCCATCAAAGTCAGGTCGGATTGGGTGAACTTCAATCCATCAAAGTGACATCCCCACCAACAACAATATGACTTGTAAACTGAAAAACAGAAAAGAAAAAAGAACTGTGAATAAACCTGTGATGGCTCCTTGAAACTTCCCAATCGGAGATTTCTGAGCACCTCCATTCTTGATCCTACATGAAGCATAATATTAAAAAATAATAAATTTTTTTTTTAAAAAAAAACCAATCTGGATGAAAACAGAGAGCAAAAAATTTGAGCTTACTTGAGAAATTCTTGCTTGCATCGGATGCTGGTCTTAATGTATCCTCTAGTGCTCCTCGGGCTAAGTTTCACGCCGGAGATAACCTTGGTCCCTCCGGAGACAGTGTATTGGAGCTCTTGCAGCCGAGACATGCATTTATCAACCTTTATAGAACACAAAACCCAAATAGAGAGTGAGAAAAAACAAAAAGTACCCATTGGAGATGAAGAGGAGCAGATGATGTTTGTATTGACCTTCACTAGTGTTTCTCTGAGGAGGGCAGGGTTCATTGCTGCTGTGATTCTCTTCTCCTTTGTGGGTGGAGTCCTGGCAACCATTTTTAGCTCTCTCTCTCTCTCTCTCTCTCTCTCTCTCTGTAGAGTTGTGTTTATGTTTTGGGGGGGGGGGGATCTAAAAGAGGGTCAAAAGGATTTGAATGAGAAAGTGAAGGTTGTAACGTATGATATTAGATTGCAACGGTCGTTTGTATCTGTCTTTTTTTGAACTGCAACGGCTACTTGACTTTTTTTTTATATATTTTTATTAAATGACGGATTTGTCCTTACAAAGGTGGATGCGCGCGTGGGAGGCAGTGATACGGCGGAATAGTTTAGTGTGTCGTGGTCAGCAGCTGGACGAATTATAATGGGGTTATAGATGACGTCACTTTAATGAGATAAAGCAGGTGTTCGATAAAATTTATAGATAATAGCTCCATTTTGGAGAACGCGAGGGGGGCTACTTTAATTTTTATTTTACTTTAAAATATTAACTTAATTAATATGATAATAATATAATAATGAATATAAAATTAATTAAATTAATATCATTTATTTATTTTCTAAAATTTAATATATAACTAATTAATATAATATAATATAATATATTAAATTTAACAAAAAAAATTTAATCTAAATTGAGGATTTATTTAACCTGTCCTGAGAAAAACAACAAGATGAAAGTAGAATACATTAAAAAAGAAAATAAGAAAGATGATAAGATATTGAAAAATGCTAATGCTCCGGTAAATAATAGTTAAATCCACTTCCTCCTCTATTTTCATAATATAAGAAATAATCAAACTGATAAGAGATGTAGGGAAATGAATTCAACGATTCAAACAATTTTTTTCTCAACATAAGCGGATCAAAGACAAATATGCTCACTTTACACTTCGAAATGTATTAATTGAACATTTGTGAAAAAGACGTTGTAATGAACTGATGTAATATTTTTATTTTAAGTGTGATGTATCAAACTGAGCTTAATATATCTCAATTTCAGTGTGTTTTTTAGTTAATCTATGAATATTATTATTTGAGTTACTTTAAATCATGAAAATTTAAATTTTTAATGATATGACTTACTATAATGCCAAGTAATACATATAAAATTAATTAATATGAAATAATTAATTAAAATGAATGCGTAATAAGTTAATCAATATTAAATTCATTTTGAAGGTCTCGCCGAGACCTTTCCAATGATATAATTTTTGTGAATTGCCCAAATACCCCTGTAGCCAACCCCCTATTATTCCTGTGCCCCCACCTTTTCAAAAAAAAAGTTCTGTACCCCTGCAGCAAATACTCAATTTTTTTTACCCTCCTCCCTTTAATTCCCCCAGTCCCACAAAATCGTATTTTTTCCTGTAAATGTATATATGTTTTCTGTAACTTGCAGAATATAAAATGTAATTTTTATAAATATTATCTGTAAGTGCATTATTATGTCATGTAAAAATGTTAACTTGTAAAATACTAAAGAAACATATATTAATACATAACATTAATGTATTTGTGATTCTTATAATCTCATGACGTAGATGTTCGATTTATTTGGGTGTTTGACGGGTTGCTGCGTCTCTAATATAGTTTGAATTGCGTTTTCTTCTTAATGATATGTGTTTGCTGACTCAAAGATGCAACAGTGGATTCGATTTCAGTCAAAATAATATGAAGATGATTTAATTTATGACAAATAGAATAAAGAAAGATTGTATGCATTGGAAGATGATATTTATGGCTTTTAGAAAAAGTGAATGGTGAAATGGAGGGTCCTCCTTTTCACTGACAATTGCTGCATATATGCAGCTTAAACACTATCTCCTCCATTTTGGAGATAAAAAAAGAGGCCGGTTGGAGCCTCCCCGGGATGCAAATTGGAGGTGGAGGTGCTCTTACACACGTCTTTTTTTTTTTTTTTTGGACTCATTGCCAACTGCTATAACTCATTAAATTTATTTTATATTTATATAAATAAGTTTAGATAATTCATTGGAGCTTATTCTTATTTTTTATTTATTTATAAAAAGTGTATTATTATTAGATGATTTATACTATTTAAAAAAATTAGAATGAAAGGGAACTAAAATGGGGATAAAAAAGAGTTGAACAGAAAATTATTCATATAGATTGTATATAGAGGACAACCAATGAAAATGTACCATGTAAGACTAATGCACTGTGAGCAAAGATTTACGTGCCACATTTTTATTTACTGTTACATGACTGTTCCTTATAACTAGCCATAGACGATCCCATTCCAATGACAATGGATTTTTTTTTTGGGGTTAAATACAAGCCTCAACAGAGGCATTCATATTCATTTATCCAAAAGTGGAAGGGATGGTTTAATAACCCTTGTGCATTTACATCTTCTATATATACATTCCTGATTTCAGATATACAAATTTCCAATCTTTGTATATGAGTTTGCAAAATGCTTGTAACTATATCATCAAATACCGACTTGATATGTCAAGTAGATCTTTCCTTCCTGGCATATTTAGCCAATTCTATGTAATAGCAGCTTGTAAATCCTAATATACATCCACCTTATAGCAGCCTAATGGATTGCATGCATGCAAAACCCATTTGTATTATGGCTTCAATTTCTGCTCGAATGTACTGTAACCGGCGCTTAATATTTGGCGGGGACTGTCCAGTCTTTAAACACTACGGGTCCATTTGGAATGACATTTGAAAAATAAGATTTTGAATAAAACAGTTTAAATAGATTTGATTTTTAGAAAGCGCATTTTTTTCAATTTGCCTAAGCCCATCTCACCACTTGATCCTCATTCCAAGACTTATTAGCAAACAAGTACAACTCTATTACGGTTCAGCCAAATTTACCAAAACAGAACAATAAGAAAGACTAAACAGGATTTGGGAGTCCCTTAGCTTTTTGTGGCCATCTTTCACCAGAATAAATTTGAAGCCACTGCTCAGAATTCCATGTCACATTTGGTGGCTGAATATGTGTATGAAGGAGTCCTGCGCTAACATTCCGCTGTAAAAGGACATTCTAGGAAGGGCCCATCTAGTCCCACCAACAAATTTGCTTACCCCACCAGTCGGAAAAAAAAACCCGGTGTTTTTCTATCCCCACCGATTTGGCCAGTTTGACCGGATTTGGTCGCCATTTCAGGTTTTGGGCGATCGGATTTGGTCGTCATTTCAGGTTTTGGGCGACCGGACTTGGTCGTCATTTCAAGTATTAGGCAACCGAACCTGGTCGAACAGGATTTGTAATAAAGTTTATAATTTTTTTTCTTGAAAACATAATCCCACGACGTGTATCTTCCTTGAATTCTTCATATCACTCCAAGTTTGAGTTGTAATATAGGGAGAATAAATCATTATTTTTAAATGTAGAATATAAGAACAATTTTTTTTACATAAGTTACAGACAAATTTCAAAAGCCAAATATAAAATGTGTTTGGATCAACTGGTATGTTTTTTTTTTCAAACAAAGAATCATCTTAACTACGAATTCAAACGAAGCTTAAAAATGATATATATTTGTCTAATAAGATATTTTTCTATAAAAATTTGAATTAATCGAAAGTATACATACTTACATTTTTTCAGTCCCTTAGCTGTTGTTTGGATAAAAGAATAAATGTAGAATATGATGAATAAACCTAAAAATTTATTTGTTTACAAAGAATAAGTAGATATAGTTCTGAACCCTGTTCGACCAATTACGGTCGCCCAAAACCTGAAATGACGACCGATTTCGGTCGCCCAGAACCTGAAATGACGATCAAATCCGGTCACCCAAAATCTAAAATGACAACCGATTTCGGTCGAACTGGATTGGTAGGAACAGCAAAACATCCTTTTTTTTTTTTCATTGATGGGAAAAGAAATTGTTTTAGTGGAGATAGACACGCCCTTTTAGGAATAGATGACGAATAATTTCTTCATCATTTCTGCAGAAGGGGCACAGTTATATTTATCCATATAAATATTTTTACCACCTCTGGTTGTATTGGCAATTTCCAAATCTTCTTCCACAAACCTCCACGGGAGAAGTCAAGTGGTGCTGCTAAAAGCTTCTACACCTCCGCTGGCTTTGGGCTTCCTGACAAATTCTCCTCCCAACACCATTCTTGACAAACCTCCACGAGGACAATGGATTTAGGATGAAGGTGTCAAAACAATGAATTTTTTTTAAAAAAAATGATGCTCTTAAGATTTGATCATTTAATTTTTTTATAAATATAAGATGTGCTTACCAGTTTAACCAAAGCACGATTCGCATAAAAAAGATGATAGGATTAATAAAACGGCGGGTAAGATGATAGGATCAATAAAACGGCAGGTGGAGTTATCCTTCCTTTCCATTGTTTCAGACTATCTTTTTCTAGCACATGCAATGGGATTTAAAATAGCACATGTTGGGGAGCGGGGTCCACGACAATGAAATACAAGACACAAAAAGAGAGATCGTGATCCTTGTCTACAAACATTTCTTTTCCTTAAAGCTTAAGGATTTTTATTTTTTTAAGTTCATATAAATTAGGTTATTTAGTGATTGATCAATTCCTTTTTCATATTTTTTAAAATCCCCAATTTGAATCGCATATTTTATTATTAGTCTCTCATCAAATGTCTGTTTGTTTGAGCTGATGGATAGTTGAAATTTCTTAACTATTCTTTTTATATTTAAGTCCCTACAAACTATGCTATTTAATGATGGATCCCACCCTTTTTCACATTGTATTTTGAGTCTCCAACTTTAAATGACATTTTTTTCATTATTAGTCCATGTGTAAATCATCCGTCTATTTGAGGCTATTGGAAAGATAAAATTCTTAAACTACTCATCTCCTGAATGAAAAAAACCTTGAGTGAAATCATTTTTAAAATTTTTATAACCAGGATATCGATTTTCTGGGTTTACTCTATCTTTAACTTCCATTATTTGATACCTCAAATCAATGATGGTGTACAGTAATGTAATGTAGCCAAGATCCTATAACAATGTGGGAAAATCTCGGATCTTTCATGAATGAGATTTCAAATATAAATATATAATAAAAACTAAAATAATAGTAACTTAATTAATGTAAAATAAATAAATAAATGATATAAATTTGTTGTGGGTTAATATAAATATGTTATATTCTCATAAAACACTAAATCTCTAAATAAAATTTTCATTGATGGCATACAAATTTTTTAATAGCATCTAAAGTTTTAAATTTAAAATTTTAAACACACTTATAGTATTGATATTTCACAATTTTCAACAAAAAAAAATCATTTAAATCAAAATTCAATAATAATAAAAATTCTCAAAATTTGCTTATGCAATCATTTTTCTTCTGTTTATGTAATCAATCCTAATTAGACAGGTTATAAGAGAATATAGTCTTGGATTGAGTATACAGTTTTGTTTAGATATTTCATCAAACATTTTTTATACAAGCTCCAAATATCAAAATACTTATAAAATCATATAGATATTTTGTTCATGGACTAATAAGAAAAAGATATTTGAAGTTGAGAACTTAAAATGAAATACGAAGAAGGGGGAAATTGATCACTAACTAACATAGTTTATGAATGGTGAAAAATAAAAATCTCATTTCATATACTAACGATACACAGATGTATGTTTGACGCATAGAATAATAACAAAATAGGCGATTGATATTGAAGACTTAAAAATAAATATGAATAAGAGATAGATTAATCTCTAAGTAACATAATTTACATGGACTTAAGAATAAAAATCTCTAAAATTTAATATGAACTTATTCAGAAGTTCCATTAGAACATATCATGGACAAATTCCATTACATAACCTTTGCATGGCTTGAATAAATATCGAAAGCATGACTTTGCACCATGCAATACCTTTGCATGACTTGAATAATTATGGAAAGCATGAATGAGAATAACAGAGAACATTATCAAACAGAAAATAATTACTTACTCCCCTGATATAGTTATTAATCCTGAAATTGCTTATTATACGCTATCCAAACGGGGGTAAGAGTCTTCAAACAATGGAAAGTATCAGCACATGCTGACGACCCCCCCATTCATGAACTGAGGGAAAAGGCAGTAGTACTGTATGTGGACCACTTTGTCACCTCTCTTTTTTATTTATAAAGGGACCAACCAAATCAAACATAAAACATGGGTGGATCTGAGTTGCTGTTGCTTGGCTAGCAGAAAGGGAGAGCTTTAGCACAGATTCTTTTTAGTCCCACTAAGGGACCTGATGAGTGTGCACCTCTAAAGGGATCTTTGTTCTTCCTATTTGCTTAATATTTAAGGATATGATAAGAGATTTTGTGCTTGCTTAGCCACATTATTTGTTATACACATATATTTTTTTGATCTTTGGACCACCTTGGTCTCTGTTGTGCCTAACTAGATCCTATGATTTCACAACAGACAGTAGAGGAGACACATTGTATTATTTAATTGCAATAGCCTTGCTTTTGAAGACTTTTATCTTATACAATGTTTTGTTGTTCACATTCAGTGAAACCTCCATGGGAATGTGAGGTGGGGTTACAGAATTTGCTTTGACTTACCAGGATTCATTTAAAGACCTGGGGTACCCTAAACCACCCAAAAAGCACCTCAAGAGAGGATGGTTATGGAACTTTGCATTTGGTTAGGTTTGATATACATTACCTTATTCAATGGGACTGTAACTTCTCCATGGAAACTATAATTAAGGCTAGATTGACGTTCATTGTCATTCTGTTGGAACATCAGAAAAACTACATTTAAAATCTTCCATTCTTGTGTTCATTCATAAACATTTTAGTCAAAATTTCTCCTTCCATGAAATTTATCAGAACTGGGTACCAAGAAATGAGGAAGTATTCTTCTACTAGAAGCTAAGAGAGTTACCAAACTGACCGAGAGACGGGGAATATAAACCTAGGTGGAAACATAAACCTTAATTAATGGAACAAAATGATGCCTTTTGACATTAAGTGGACAAGTTCACAAAAGAAACTATACTGTTTTTTAAAGGGTGTTTATAATTATCTTTTCATAAAGTGTTCAGGTTTCAGATTCTATGCACCCGATTATAGATCAAATGCATTCATGACTAAAAAAAAAAATTGTACACACGATCTACCTGTCTCGAGCAATGCGAATTTACACACGATCTAACTGGGCCAAAGTCACAGTATGCTACAATTTTTTTGAATTTTTCAAAAGTTTTAAGGGTAAAGATCTCTCATAGCTATCCATCTAATTTTTTTCTATCCATGGAATGGTCAATTTAGCACCTTTGGCGCCATTTAATTTGAATAGTTTATCATATTATATTCTTCATAATTTAAAAAAACTAATCCCAATTGTTGTCATAATCTTTAGAGTTAACATAGAAGTTTTTATGTGTATTACTCATACTATTAATAAGAAATAAAAACATTTTAATAAGCTCCGTATATATTTTTACCGTACTTATTCCCTATATATGATTTGCAATTTACACAAATTTTGTGATTATGTTAAAGGCAAGCAATATTATCTACCATAACTGATGTTTTTACTGTATTAAACAATAAACATATAACACCCTGTTATTTGTGTTACAAAGTAAACATTCAAAACAATAAACATATAATATTCAAAACAACGAACACTACATATTAACCTAAACAACATTCAAAACAATAAATATTAACATATTAACCTAAACAATAAACATAAAGCAAACAATAAACTAATTAATTATACAAATTCAAAAGCTAATAATCTAATTATCCAAAGTAAACCAACAACAATGCATTACTGTTTACTACATATTAAACAACTAAGTTCTTGCAAGTTGTAACATCAACACAAGTACAAAACCAAAAAAATGTTCTAAATCATCTAACGAGTAGAAGTTTAATGTTGTGTTTGCAAAATTTTCATACACCTGCAACATCAAAACAATAGCATATGATTATTTTTTTTGTTCAACTGATCTATTCAACATAGATTAAAAAAAATGATTCATGTATGGTCGGCTGACATGTTGAGTGCAAAAAAGAAGGCTTTCGCTTAAAGAAATGTTTTGTTTGTTTGTTTTTTTTTTGTTTATTAAAAAAGTTATGGCTTGCCTTCTTTTTGAACTCTCTCTTGAGTCCACCCAAAACCAAGGTTGATATCATCAGCAAACCATATGCATTCATTCGTTCCTTTTTGGTACAAATTAACATTTTTTTAAGGAATCACTAAAAGGTTTAGATTGTTTTAATTTATGTTTGTAATTATAATTGAACTCCATTAAATAAATACTTTTAAAAATCATATCTTTTGGGGCTTATGCTTTGTCGGTGTCTTTCAATTATTCCATGCCCACTTTATTATCTCGGTTGAGCTCATCTTATCAAGTCAACTATTTTTATTATATATATTTACAATAATTTATGGAACTGCTAATCTTTTATTTGAAAGATGATTTACTATCAAACACAACTAATTTTTGTTGAGTCAAAAGATGAGAGTTTTTTTAATTAAATTATATCTTTGAAGAGTTCAAGATATATTAAAAGTATATATCAAATAAAATAAAATAAAAAGGAAAAATATGTTTTCCTATCTATTTTTTTTAGCATAAAAGTACTAATTATGGATTATATAATCTGTGTGTCAAATCATTATTAGTATTTGTAAAAGTTTGGACAATTATAAGCTTATAATAGACTGTAGGAACATAAACATATTGAACCGTGACGTGATTTTTTTTTCTTTTATAGAGAATTCTAACTTTAGATTTGTGTACCAATCCTCAAAAAAAAAGAAGTGAGATTCCAACACAAAGAAGTGAGAACAGATTGCTGACATAACTGAAATTCTCAACAAAAAAAAAATCACAAAATTCAAATAACTTACAATGAATTCAGAATCCTTAAACATTACACAGAATGGGAGTATGAGATTCCATACAACGTCATGTGTTATTTAATACCTCCTTTTATCAAGCCTGACATTCACTTTTTCATAATGTTATTTAACACCAACTTTTATCAAGCTATACATTCACCTTTTTCGATTGACTTTCTTTTTATATTCAAATATGGTTTACCTACGCCAAACTCCATAACCGTTCATGACGATTCAGAGCTTGAAAGTCCAATTAAAGAATTTTTATTTTTGGTATGTGGACTTTAATGGATTACAAAATTACTAACACACAGCAAATCAAACCACTGCTAGTACTATAAAGAATTCGATCAACACATACTCATAATAGATTGCGTGAACATAAATCCAATAAACTAGCTCACTAAAATTGTACACATAGTTTTCCAATGTTGCTAGAGGATGTACAATTTTTCAATCTAGTTGTCAACAAGGTTCCACTAGGCAAGGGAACACTTTGATTCTTAAAAATTATATATATATTTTTTTGGTATTTATTACTGATTTCTTTTTTACTTTTTGAAAAACGGCTTTCAAATGACATTTATAACTAAAAAAATTGATTCATACTTTTCAATTAATCATTTTTAAAAAAATCCAGTTATACCTGTAAAATGATCAAGAGAACAAAATACCACAGAAAATGACATACAGGTTTACGTGGTTGGTAAAATATGTTTATGTTCACGGAAGATAAAGAAAATGATTCACTAGCTATATCAAATAATCAGAGTATAAAAAACTCTCAACTTCTCTCCCCTCAGCATTGCCCCTATATCTCATAGAAGAAATCCTAAACGGTCGGCTCTCACAAAAATAAAAAGCCTTTCAATTTATCATAACAAAGAAAAGATTAAATAAGTAGATGCAATGAATAAAAAAATATAAAAGTACCGCTATATAAAATTCAGGTCGAACCTCCGCGAGATATCGTGCATAACTTGTTCACTCGTACCCTTATGCTAGAATGCAAGATATATATCTCACAACACTAAAAAAACAAAAATCACCCTAATTATTTTCAGAGAGTCTACTAGGATTCCCACTTTGAAAATTCTACTTCATTTTAAATCTACTAGGACTTCCACTTAGAACATGCGCAACAACTTCTATTAGTCTATACATGCCTTCTTTACAACCTTCTCATATACAACTCATATATTAGTGCGCTTACAATGAACATAAAAAGGTTGATGAATATAATACGGGCACACTAAATTCCACCGGCCATTAGTTCGATAGCAAGCTAGGGTTTGAGTACATTTAATTATATTAATTAAAATAATAATAAGTGGACCTTTTATATAAATTATAGATCTAAGTTGAACTATATAAAATATTTAGTATGTTAACAAAATAAAAATTATTAGAAGTATCTCTCTATAGTAGAGAGAATCTCTTTCTTTCTCTTTTCGATGGTTCTCTTACCCTTTTTTTTTCTCTCTTCTGAGCAAAGGGTATAAATGCCTTCAAATTTTAATTAGAAAAATCATTGTTTCTTAGTTTGTCCATCCTATGTAAGTAATGATCAAATTTTAAATGTTTAATCCAATGTAATAGACAAATATTGACTCATTTAAGAATGGTAAAAAAGTAATCCAAACAACAATCATCACAAAATGGTCAACAAAAACTCTCTCTGTTTATAAGATATTTAATTCATCTATCACTTTAGCACATTTCTCAACAATATTTCTTCTAAATCCGTTCTTCCTCCAATGATTCACAACTGTGTAATCAATAAGTTTCTTAAAAATTCCAACAGAGAGAATTTTGATTGTTGATTGTTATGGAAAAATAATGACATCAAACTTAGAGATATCTAAGAACAAATCATATATGATTATGTTCAAGGCTACATTTTTTTGTTTGTAATAGAGTTCAAGGTCATAAGAGATTCTTTCGTGAATATTTTGGCTGAGCATTCGTTGTATTCCTAAAATATTCTTTGTAGACAGTTTCATTACATCATATAAATCATTCATTATTGGAGCACATTAACCATATCTTAAAAAAAAAATGTCATTGGAACAATTGATTTGTGTATCTTCACATCATCTGATGTGGTGAGAGACGGCTATATGAGAGATCGCGGGCACCATATTCTCTTTTTCAAAAAAAAATTATTGTTTGACACAAATTCAATAAAAATACAAACATTCTTGGTCCAAAATGAGATGTCAGATGGAAAGTGAATGAATTTATTGATTATACAATTTGACCTATCTCAACTTCACATAATTAAATTTTAACTAGAGCATTTGTCATTTCTATCTACGGTTTAAGAAGATTTTTTAAAAACAAACGACCAAGCTTGTACTAAAATGTCATATGATCATCCCTATCATTTTGAAAAAAAAAATGTTCCATATGACATATGACATTTTATAATATCTAATATCTAATATCTCTACATACGATATCTCACCATCCGATATCTTCCCCAACCAAATTCTTTACATTCACAAAGACCAATTTTTTTTATTCTCTCTCATCCCAATCTCCTCTATATATACATGTGCCTTGCATAAGTTCTCCTTCTATCACTCACTTTCTGTTCTCTCTGTGTCTCTCTCTTATTGTCATTCATTTCAAACTCCAATGGCCCCTCCATCAACAACTGCCTTTGCAGGCCAGTCCTACACATTCTTCCCCACAAAACCCATCAAAGGCGACGCCTTTGTAGGCTTTTCAGCCATACAGTCCCTCATAAAGCCCCCCACACAGAACCCACCACCCAAAACAGAGACCAAGACCACCTTCCATTGTTGGTCCGAACCGACATCGAGGATGAGCGAGGAGAGCCTCGCCATGTGCACCGAGGGCCTCGGATGCGAGACCGGCGTCGTCGACGTCGTCGATGAAGACATGATGGGTACACTCTCTTCTCCTCTATCTCCCCCTCCGTCACCGCTTCCGAGGCGGCAGAGGCCCAAGGCGGCGGAGAGGGAGTTCCCACCGCCGATGAAGTCAATCGAGGCTGTGAAGTATGTCAAACACAGAGAGGGTCAGAGACTTGTAGTGAAGGCCGTGCGTGCTTCGACCATATTGAAGGCCGATCGGAGTGGGGGACGTGTTAGGCTCTGTTTGAACTGGGTCGATGTTCCTCCCATGGAAGAAGAAGAAGAAGAAGAAGAAGATGATGAAGAGATTGAAGAAGAAGAGGAGGAGGACCTGAATGAAAATAATAAAAGTTGTGGGGAGGAAATTGGAATGGAGAATTATGGGAGACTCTTGCCTTGGGAGAGATTTTTGGTGGCGAGTACTTGATTTTTATTTTTATTTTTCTAAGTTCACCAAAAAAACTAATTGTGATGATTTTGTGGACTTTTTTTATTTTGAGGGGTTGATTAAGGATTTCAAGTCTCTCTCTCTCTCTTTGGGGGGGGGGGGGGGGGTTGTTAATGGCAGTTATTCTTATAGTCATGAATGAATTATGGGTTTCTTATGTTACTTTTGTGTTTTGACTTAATGCCTACTAAGTCCAGGATTTGTTTCAACAGCGAAAAGGGGTCCTCGAATCTTTCAGTACCCGTAATACATGCGACCACAAGTCCACAACAAAGTTCATCATTCAATGGAATCTTAAATCTAAAAGACATGACAATTATTCCCAAAAAAAAGACATGACAAAATCCACCATTTTGGAGGAGTGAAAAAAAGAAATTGAGGGACTCAATGGACAGATAATCAAGTATAGGGACTTTTTGGGATTTGTATGCAGGTGATAGATTGAGGAGACGTACGGGCAATCTAATGGAAAATGAGATCAGATTTCATGTGTCGTTAATTGACTCAAGAATTTCACCACAGTCAGTATAAAAAATTATGTTTATTTTTAATACTTTTTATGGATGAGAGTATATTAAAAATTATATTTATTTTTTTAATATTTTTACCGTCTGCATGATAGCCTTGACTGTTACGTGGAATACATAAAATCTGATTTCATGGAAAATATTTTTTCCCCTAACGTTGGTGGAGCTTTAAAACTTTTTATGTGTATGAAGTCTCTTTTTGAGTTTAAATCAAAAGCGATACACTAAAATATCTCTATATATATTTCATTTCATATTATTACATACATATATTTTAATGAAAGAGTGTATGATTTAAACCCCTGCACTACCATTGGAGTTGTAATGGGAGTTGAAAATATCATTTTCTTTAATTTTTATTAATTTAAATTATTATATTTTTTTTCAAAAAAAATGTTTGTGCTTTTGATAAATACATAGTAAGAGTAGATTTTTTAAAAGTTTTATAGAATTTATTTTTGTAAATGACTTCATCTATAAAAATTTCTGGAGCCGCTAAGTTATGCTGAGTTATGGTACTGATCTGAGCCGATACACGTCCATGTCTAATTAGAGCATCCACTGTAACTGAGACAGTCTGCAATAAACCATCTATAGTACTCTCACATCCATGCCGGTGCGTGAACGAGTGGGTATGTTGCAATATTATGTTAGTATGTACCACAAAAATGAGGCATATATTATAATAAATTATATAAATCATTTATGCAATTTTTTTTATTACATGCTCCAATTAACAAAACATATATTAACAAAGAAAATGTGATTAGGACAACAGGTAAGTGAAAGGAAGATATCAAAAGCGATGGCCATAATCAATGGACTTCACCTACCAAACCTTTTTTTTTTCTCAATGGATGACAGGTTTTTAAGTCTCTCCCACTTCCATAAATGTTTCACTCAGCTTGTCCTTTTGATGGTCGTATTCGATTCCAGATGTTGCATTGTTTACTATACCAAAACATAAGTGTGATGTACGTACAATTCATGTTGAACTGTTTGGATCTTTAAAAGAAGCTATTGTTTGTTGATGACCATTTGATTAATGTTGAGTACCAAATGGAGGATTATGGATGATTTGTATTTTTTAATAGTTCAGTTTTATTTGTTAGATTTATCATACCTTTTGTGGATAATTAAGATTAGTTAATATTTAGATATAGTTTAGATATAATTTTATGTTTTTTAATTAGGATTTGAATTTTAAAATTAAATTCAAATTTGTAGTTAATTACGCTCGTCTGCTAACCCGATCAACCTTCATGAATTTGTAGTTCCAATGACGCTGTTGATTCATGAATAATAATGTGTTTCAACGAGTCTGTTGATTCCTCCAAATACCATGATTACAAATTCGCTTTATATGATTACAAATTCTATTTATATAGTAGAGAATCTTAATAAACTAGAATCTAATCTCCGATTGTAAATTTATTTGATCAAATCCTAACAAACTGCAAATTTGAATTTAAATTCAAAATTATATTCAAATTCTAACTAAAAAAATGAAAAATCATATATGAATAATATCTAAATATTAAATAATCCTAGTTATCTAGAAACAAATATGATAAATCTAATAAATATATTAATTAATACTATTACAAAAAGTACAAGTTAGAGGGGAAACATTTTATCTGATTTTACCCCTTAAAAGTAATTAAAAATAAAATTATATCAAAAAAAATTTGTAATATGACATATTTTATCTCACAAATAGATTTTATCTCATAAATTGTGATTTTATTAAAAAAATGAGTATTTTTATTTAATCAATTAATAAATCTTAACATATTTTATTTAATAAATATAATAATAATATTAAATTATCAAAATTAATATAGATAGTCAAATAAATATATAATAAATATAATGATGTAATGATGAATGTAATAAATATAATAATGAATGATGAATGTAATGAATTTAATAAATATAATAATACTTATAGATAAAGGTAGGATCTCAAGAAACTAAAAAATTGATTTTAATGATAGTCAAATTTAAAATATTTTATTTTTAATATCCAAAATACATATAGATAATAATAATTGTTTTTTATATTTAAATTTAAAATTTGAAAGAAATATATTATAAGAAAAAATTGGTTATTTCTATAAAAAGTTAATAATCATTTAATCAATAAAATATAGATATAATCGATAGGATGATAACCAAATTCTTTATTTTTAGAAAATCAAAATACATGTAGATAAAAGTAGATCTTGATAAAAGTAGATTCTTCAAAATTTTGACCCTTATTTTTTTTTATAGTAGTATAGATAAGTAATAGAAATAGATTAGGAATTAATTAACTATTTAAAGAATAAAAAATAAAATAAAAATATTGGGTCATAATCCTTTTAAAAAGTAAGTAATAGAATTAAAAAAACACATTGAATGCTGGTAGGGAAATAAAAAATTCTGGTGCGATGCACGTGGTGCATTAACTAACACTGATAAAAGAAACTCTCTATTGATGTGGGTGTATAAATGATGCAGCACGATCATGGACTATTCAATCAATGTTGAAGACCACCTAATGAAGGATTATGGATGAATTATTTTTAATATTTTATAATTATTAATTTTTCAATTAAGTGTTAAAATCATATCTTTAATAATAACATAAATATTGGTATTGTAATATTGATAACATATATTTAAATTTGTATATTTTATTATATCATAATAATTTAATAAAAAAATTAAATTTATATGGTTAAATTTGGATTGCTAAATTTCACATGTAATTTTAAAATTTTAAATATAATTTAAAATAAAATTCATAACATAGTTTCAAACAAAAATAATTTTATGTTGACACATATATTAGAAATTATAAGATACATAATTTTTTTGTACAATCATTTAAACCAATTGCATATGGTTAACACGCACTACGTAGTAGTGTTTGATTATCAGAGGCAAGAGCGAGAGGAAGTTAGTAAGTTTGTTCAGCATATCTGAGTAGACTGACTCTAGTGATGGAATCAAGAAAAAAATAAAAATATATTATTTACTTTGAAACTTAATTTTATATACAAATTTAAATCATTTTTTTTAGTTTTAAATTATTTATCTTATAATATCTTATTTATCCGTGACTTATCAATTTTTATATGGAATTCTAAATCCATGTCTCATCAATTTTGAAATATTATTTTAAAATAAATTTTAAATAATTTTATATTAATCTGTAAACTAATTTTTATCTGACAGTATTTCTTCATATATTATTAACCCAAAATTTTAATTGAAAAATAACAAAAAAAATTTAATTTGTATGTTAAATATTTGAAGAAATTAATTAGGGTTCCTGTGGTCTCAAAGTCTATTATTTTTAGGTCCATGAAAACTTTTAATTATTTTTAGATCCCCAAGGCTGCAAAAAGTTATTTTTAGGTACCTACAGCCGGATGTTATTCAAAAATACTCTCGTCCAATTATGCGAATGTTAACAATTTACTGAAAAATGTTAATAGCGTATTAGAGATACCAGTGTACTAGGGAATAGGGAGTGTTTACAATGGACTGAAATAATTAGGCGAAGAACATTTTATATAAATGTTAACAATGTATTCGCAGGTGTTGACAGTATACTAGAGATACTTAACAATGCACTATAAAGTGTTCACAGTGTACTAAAATAATTGGGCAGGGCATTTTTTATATTTTTGAATAACATCCAGCTGGAGAAACCTAAAGATAATTTTTCACTATTTTAGGGATCAAAAGAAAACTTAAACAATTATAGGGACCGAAAAATAATAGACGGGTGATCACAGGGACCCTAATTAATTTGCCCAAAATATTTTTAGTTAAGATCAATCCATCAAAATTTGAAAAAAATTAATAATATGTTAAACTTATTTAAATTCATTAAAAACTCATAAGTTTTCAAGTATGACTCTTATTTCAGTGATCAATAGCCCGCTTAAAAGAGCATTTCGACATATATTTATGACTGTAAAATAGAATTTTCTCAGAAATAAATATTTCTTGATGTAAAATGAGATCAAATTTTAAAACTCATATTTGACTCAAATTAGCTATTTATATAAAATAAATTGCAAAATAAGATAAAAAGTTTTTTTTAATTAACAATCAAGTGAATCAAATTTAAACTGAATTTACTATAGTTTTTTCAATAATATCTAGTATAAATTGGATAGGATTTTTTTAATGGATTGTATAAATAATAAAAAATACTTCATTTTTTAAAATCATATTTTTTATATAAAATATAATTTGAGAGATAAAATCTACCATATTAAAAATGCATATAAGATTTGTTAATTGAATTAGTTGTATTTCAAATTAATTTCAAATGGTAAAATTGAATAAAATATTTTCCCTCCAACTCATATTTTTTATAGTAGTATATAAATTAAGGAATGAAATTTGATTTTTATAACTCATGAATGATCTATAGTCCAGGCTCTTGAAGAATATTCAGTTCTATATCACACTTTTTGGTCAATCTTAGAACACGTCGTAAAACATTAGACCACACGAAAAATCCATGTTATAACTTAATATGACCATTTTTCTATTTTGGAACACAACGTTAAAGCATTGTTTCTATAACTGTTAATGCCAATTGTAAGACATTGTTCTAAGCAATTAATGTCTCAATGAAGAGATTAGACCATTGAATGAGACCAATTTGGGTCATCTCGATTTAGCTTGTGAGTGCCATCATTGTACAAGAGTCATACTAATCTTTTTATCATTCTAATTAGAGTGTAACCCGTTTCTGGTCTTATATGCGTCGATAAAAAATTATTAGAGCATATGCTTATGTTAATAAGATATATGTTTTGAAGTATTTTTTTTATATTTTCTATAAATACATCCATGCAATTTGTTGGACTATATGTTTCATTTTTTATAAAAACATGTATCTCATTAGATGAAATATACTATTTTTTAAAAATTCAAAACACATGTAAATTAGAATTGAGGTTGATAATATGACTGTACGTAAAATTATCCATAAATATTGAAAGTTTTTTTAAACATTGTTTTCCATGTTTTCCTAATGTGAATTTGATATCATGTTTAATCAACCACAACTTAATTATTCGTCGTGATCATCATCACCATGTCAATGTTGTTGTGTACGCACTCAATTTTAATTATTCATTTCTTTTTCCAAAAGTCAAATACATCATTCAAATGGAAGGCCTACAACTATAGATCTAACATTTTGAAATAGAGAGAAAAAAAACATAATTGAATAGAATCCACGAATGCAGTGCCAATCATTCCCCACATTCATCAAATATTGAATCACACCATCATAAAATATTGAAAGACAATAAATCCCCAAGTAGACCTTGTTAATCTAGTCCATACAAACAAATGGCATCTGATTCACCACTCCACAACAACAAATTAAAGCTAATTTTACAGTCCATGAAAAAGAAAACTGTGTTGAAACCATGAAACCAAAAGTTGGCATTTGTTGTTACAAGTGATACATCCTCGTCCACCAAGAGATCAATTAAAGACCCCACACCATGCCTGTATGTCCACCAAGACCATGGACTATGACATAAAAAGGTTCCAAATAGAGACAACCATAATTGGCCTTCTTTTGCCTTGCCTTTCCTTTTCTAGATTTGGATAACACATTGGTCTTACTTAGATCCTACTCGGACGATCGCATGTTTGTGGACAGAATCCAACCCTACCTGGATTGTGTCACCATGGTCAAGGAAAACTGTAA